>JAJJWW010004829.1:0-77265 GCA_023531295.1 Papaver armeniacum
TGCCTTTAGAGTTTGGTTGCCAAAATATCACCGTCCAACAAACTGCCGGCCAAACAAGTAAATATGATCCTAAATCTGCTATCTAAACCACCACCACCACTCCCTACACCACCACCCGCTTCCAATGCCACTTCTAAAGACTAGCCCCAAAAATACTTCTGTGAAAACCTACATACAGGCTCTATATGCGAACTAGTTGGTCCGGAACATGACCCATAGCTTTAAGATATAGAAGACTTGCAAAATTAACAACTTACCCGATCTTGATAATAATTTACAAGTATTTGGCTTATTTTGTTTAATTGTTTTGAACAGGCTCTATCAAGCACCAAAATATATATGTAATGCTAAACTATCATCAAAAGACTACCAACATTTAGAACAAGATGAACAAACATTTAAATTAGAACGTTTAACGGTTGAAGAGTAAGCTCCAGTATGATCTTACATAACATTCAGATAAGAGAAAGTTACAAGTACAACACTACTTTGATATGAATAAAATACACCTGAAATTTCTTCGACTAAAACCAATTACAATCTTTGCCCCCTATCCGCATAGATACTTCAACAAAAAATAAATAGTTACATCTTAATTATTAGAAAAGATAAGAGCTTAATCTTTCTGCAGATCTAGCCTCTAAGGAAGACATCGACTGGGTAGTACTCTCCATTTCCGATCACGGTGAAGGAGAAAACTTAAATTTGAGAGGAGAAGTTATTATGACAATTTCAAACATGAGTAGAGGTTCCACATGATACCGAAACTCCGATCATAACCTCCAATCCATTCATGGTACGGTTTTTCTTTCATGACCGCATCACTCTCAATCCCATTCTCTGTGTGTAAAACTCCTACTGAAATTTTAGGGTTAGGTTTGGTTTGTTGATTTTATAGTATGTATGAGGGAATTTATGTGATTTTGCCAATGCCCTTGAGGTAATCCAATCCTAATGCCGCACCCAAATTTAGGCCCTAAGGATTTTTACTACCACTTCTCTATACAGCCTATTTGACAATTTCTAGTATGTATATAAGCTCACTTGCCACCAATGTCTTATATAGGATAAACAAGCAATTAATAAAGCGGCATGGTTTTAAAGAATTATTAGAGCTACATATTTCCTTTTGAATTGTAGATGCAAAAGTGTGCTTGAATGATTCTGTTTGATCAAATATTTTGTACTCTTTTCGGATCGCAATATCAAGAGCTATCGAGAAAGGTTGGATGAGCGGAATGAAGAGGGCAGTTACTCGTAAACAGTTTTGTTGAAGCAAGTCAGAATTTATCAATGTCAGTATTCGGTGAGCCAACGGCTCAACTTTGCTAGACTCGGGCCGAGCCGACTAAGTCCAACCCAGTATCGTAAACATCCGCTAGTGTACACGAGTGGGTGTAAACATCCAAGGGCAATGTAGCTGCTACTCCGTGATACACAGAAAACTATTGTCCCTGCTTGGACGAAAATCACCATACGCCAAACACAACCGCCGGACGCCGACACAACCATCACGACGTCCGCCGCCGACGCTGTTTCGGGAATAGCCGGACAAGGCCACCCGACATGGATGCCGAGAAAGGCCATTCGGCGTTGCATCCGGTGACCTGCGTCGCTGGTGCCGTCACCGGGAGATGATAATCGTGTCGGAGAAGACGACGGATGCGACGCTCCGTCATCATGTGGATGTCGTGGATGGTAAAGCTAACGGCAATCCTTCATGAGCCTCAATATCCGTTGCCCTTCTTCTCGCTAATACGCATCGCAAAAAATGGCTCCAAAGCTCACAGAGTTTGCGGTATAACTATCCCTCGATCATTGAATATCTCCATGCATTATTTTTTACCCGAAGAAAGTTTTTATCTTCCGGGAGATCACTCGGTTCTCAAATAACCTGGATATAAGGTTGACGCTAGTGCAAACATTTTCCTCGGGATTGCCTGAATTTTCTATCACTGGACTGTCAACATCCATATTGATGTCAAGAGTTTTCAATATCTTCATGTGGTGATGTGGTTACCCTCTCGCCACCACTAGCATATTTGAGTGCCGTGAACAAAGTGGTTGTCGAGATGCTAGTAACTCTTGAAATCCACTACACCAAAACGGGTGGTATCAGTATCGATTACGGGAAGACAGATATGTTAAAGCGTCTGCGTGCCTATTTTTCCAACCGTGGTCGCTGCCCGATAGAGAACTGGTCGGAATTCGTTTACCAGATCTATCATACAATCCAAATATAAGGCCATCCTCTCTTCCTTTTCTCTGTAGGTGCCCAAAAACTGATTAACTACTAGCATGGAATCTGTGATTAGCTTCACGTTCTGTACTTCTAACTGTTTGACAGCCTTTAAACCGATAATTGCTGCTTCATACTCAGCTTCATTTTTTGATGCTCGAAAGCCTAACTGGGTCTATTTCTCAATCCTCAAACCTTCGGGAGTAAGGATGACACATCCAACTCCAGCTCCACCAACATTTGATGATCCATCAGTAAACACGGTCCACAATAGCTCAGGTGTATCAACCTCTATTGCGGACTCGCCCCCAGTCTTATCAGTGGTTGACTCAGTGGGTTTGTTCAGCATATCCTCTTATTCTTCGGTAACCGTTTCTATGTCATCCATAGGAAAATCTGCTAGCAGTGCAGCTAGAGCGTGTCCTTTTTCTGCAGTTTTGATTTCATACATTATTTCATATGCCCCCAGGAAATTTGACCATATGGCTAGTTGGCTGGAATCATCGGCACGTTACAGGATTCTCTTCAGCGGATATTCTGAGTAGACTACGATTTGTCTCCCTTGTAAATAAGGTTTGAGACGACGAGATGCGTGGAACAATGCGTGCTATCTTCAATTTTTTGTACCATGTTTCCGCCCCGTCATAGATTTAAAGTGAAGTAAGCAGGCTTTTCATGTGGATCTGTGATAAAAAATATTGTACTTACAACGTTCTCCGTTGCAGCTAGATAAACTCAAATAGGTTGTCCAGTTTCGGACACATCAATACCGGGGAGTGGACAACACCGTTTGATCTCATCGAAAGTTTTTTCGCACTCATCCGTTCCAACCAAAGTTCATTGCTTTTTTAAAACATCAAAGAATGGTTTGAATCAATCCGACAAGCGTGAAATGAAACAATTTAAAGCTGCTAATCGTCCTGCTAGCTTCTGAACCTCCTTCTTCGTTCTTGGGGATGACATCTCTCTGATCGCTCTGATTTGCTTCGGATTCGCCTCGTAATCTTTATTATCTACCGATTGTACAATCGGTAGTCTGGTGATGTTCTTTTATCTACCGATTGTGGTAGTTGTCCCAAATTCGAAATTTTCAATTTCTCTATTTGCACAATCAGTCGTTTCGTGATGTTTATTATCTATCGTGATGTTATTTATCTGCGGATTGTGGTAGTAGCCCTAAACTCAAAATTTTCAAAACCAAGTAGAATTTTGGATTTCTTAAAGAAGAGAAGAACATAGTCATAATCAGTAGATAAAAAAAAAAAAAAAAAAAAAACTAAACTACGGATTATGAAGGGACGTATAAGTATTTTCAACCTATTTTGTTTTATTTAGTGACCCTAATTCTTTCAGGGTGGCCCCTAATGACGCCAAGAAATGAATCATTTAGCATGAAAACAAGAATTTTTTGTTTAATTTTCGCTGCCCTTTTAGGGTTGAATTTTTTTCTCACTTGCAACCCAGTGTAACAGGAGTGTAAGTAAAACTCTTCTTCGTTGGTATATAAACAACATAGTGCACGTCTAGTAAAACACTAACCCTAGTCTCTCTTTCTCTGTTTCTCAAAAATGGCGACATGCACAATAACAATCTCAACATCATCATCACGGTCTCTTCGTCAACACCATTTCTTACACTCTTCTCCTCTAAACACTTCTCATCTTCTTGATTCACAAAAGACCCCCTTCAGATCCACAAAATCTCAGTTCAATTTGAGATTAAATCGTTCCAGAGATGCATTTGTTCCTGTTATCAAAGCACAACAAACCCCAGGTATTGGATCTTCTACTGAAATGCCATCCACAAAAATCCACCTTTTAAGAAATCTGGTATGTTCATAAACTTTGATTCTGTAAAATCCATTTTTTTTTTTTGTGCGCTTTTATTTTTGGGTTTTGAAATTTTAGTATGGATTTGTTTATGGTTACGCAGCAATAGCAGCCGGAAGCCCTAACAATTATTATCTGAATCCATCTGAGAATTATGGAAGACAGCATCCAAGTGGAGTGTGGTTGAACATAAAGATGTTATTGGTCTGACAATTCATATGTGTCGTTTTGGGGATCCTATCTCCATTAAGGTAAAAGAAAAGTTTATTAATATCAATTTAGGAAAAGATAGATACAAGATGCCTGCTGGTTATGCTGATAGGATGATGGGACAAATAATTTCAGTATTGAAATGAATCAACTTCCTTAAGTTAGGGATTAAGGCCGAAGGTTGGGAGATTTCAAGGTTGTATATTTTTTAAACTTAATGACGAAGAAATCAAGAAAATGCTTAAAGGATGCATGTTTCTGAACCCAAGGCTGATGAAACTAAGGAGTTCTATATTTCAGCGTTTGATATGTCTTCACTTAAACCCGTGAAGAAATGAAGAACATAACAGATGTTGTCCGAATATTTGTTTAGTAGCTAGTGGTAAAGAAAATGGAAGGTAGTCCTTGGTTTTTATGTTGGTTTGCTGCTGTTTTTGAAATTTCTTTTTATATTTTCTTTTAATGTCTTCTTAGGGGTTTTTGAAAGTTGTTTAAAGTTTGATATTATTATATGGATCCTAATTATGTATCTACATCAAACAACTAAAAATATCCATTTATCTTTAATATGTTGGATCAGTAAAATCCCTCTATTTCCATATTAAAAAAAAAAGTTTTGATTTGATTTTGTGTGAATTTCTTGATATGTTTTTGTGATTTACTACAATACCCTCGAAGAAGCACTCCATATTGCAGCCCAATGTGCAAGCCCGGTTTGGCTACTCTTGCTCGAGTTTCAATGAGTTTTTGACCAAAAGGAGGATGAGAAAGCAGTATTGAGATGCTCAATACTCAAATGACAGCAATTCCAATTTCTCCATGTGATCTATTTCTAGTGGGTATATCATCCTTGATGAGTCTGTAGAAAAAAAGAATCACTACCCATATCCGGGGCATCATGCTGAATTACAACACAAATATGAAAGGAAAAGTTATTATAACTAAAACTTTGAAAAGAGCAAACTATAATTATCAGCAGGAGAATGCCGGTTTAGTAGATCTTACTTTCAACACTGCTTCCACTCTCACTCTCACTCTAATGTGTAAAAATTTTCTACTTAGAGCAGTTCCTATGGCAATGAACAAAAACAAAAATTTGTTGAGCCACGTGGATGAACAAACTGCATTCTACACTATGGAAAACAAGGAAAAATGAACAAATTTGATATTTTAGGGTCCTACTAGTGATTTTATTAATATAAACTAATAAGAGTTGGGTCCCACTAATGATTTATTAATATAAGTTGGGTCCCATTAACGATTTTATTAATATAAATTGGGTCCCACATGATTATTTAATAATAAAACAAATAATAAAATATAAACCTGGAGAGAGAATTTGTTATGGGCGTTGGAAGAATGAACGCTGGCGTCCTAGTAGAGAACGCGCGACAGAGCTGAGAACGCGGGCGTCATCGCTCTTGACGCCAACGTTATTTGAGGTAGCGCGCTATTACCCTAGTCGCGCGTCTTTGTGGTGACTCAATGTTCAAATGAACAGATCTCATTCATTTGAACATCCATTTTCTTGGTTTGTTCATCCCATAGTGAGATCAAAATGAACAAACTCTGAGTTTGTTCATCCCATAGGAATTGCTCTTATATTCTAGGGTTTGGTTAGATTTATAAGAAGACATTTGTGTGATTTACTACAATGCCCTTAAGTAATCTCATCCCAATGTTGCATCTGCAGCCCAATGTGCAGGCCCGGCTATTACTACTACTCTCTAGCCTATACTGCTGTTATGTGAGACTCGATTATGTTGGATGTGCAGAAATGAAGAGGGATGGTGACTCAGAATCGGTCTCCTTGGAGAAAGCAACCTGACAATTAATCAAATCAATGCATTGATTCGAATACTTAGAACATAAGATGAAGATGTTGTGCGAACAGAAAATGAACATCCCGGAATTAAGTTGTCTGCACAACAAGATCAACATGCTATCTAGATCTTAGGATCCCAAAATATCACTGGCCAACAAACTGCAAGTCAAACAAGTTTATGGGTCTCCTGAAGAGCTAACATAAAATTGGGAGCCACGAACATAATGCGCTTCGGAAGTTTTTTATGCATTACTGTTCTGGAATATTTCCATTTTGGTCTCTGTCTGGACTCTAGACTGCGAGATCAAAGGGTGTCCGAAATGTTGGATGTGCCGACATGAAGAAGGATGGTAACTCATTATCAATCTCGTTGTATATATTGAAAAACCAATATGTGTCTTGGGCTTTTAGGGAGAACCTGTGGCATATTTGTCAATCTAAATGGGCCCTGGAGTGGAGGACGTGGTGGTGCGGAAGCTGACAAAATATGTCAATTGATAATAGTAAGAGCAGCTCACGAGCTCATACGTACCGCATGTATCCCCTACCAAGCTGCCTACGGATTTTTGGCATATAAAGAGTTTTGGTTCATCGGACAGGCTACCGCACCAGAGACAAATGTAATGTTTATTCACCGCGTAGAGTACCCTTGCTACACCCAACGGATTTTGAGATTGGAACCTCCAGCTTTGAGAACAACCTATGTTCATGTTCGGTTTTACAAGAGTTGATTGCTGTGCTGTCAATGGATTGAACTTTAAAGACTAGATCTACAATATTGTTGCTCTGAAATAAACAAACGATGAGACAAGAATATTTTGAGTTGCAAGGTAGATTGGAGTTCCTTGGGAAACAGAAATCCAATTCAACAAGAGCTTGATAGCCATTAATTTACAAGCACTAGTCTATCATCATTTGGCTTATTTTGTTTTGATCAGAAGTTCTATCAAGCACCAACCAAAAAATATGTATGTAATGTTGAAAGTATCATCAAACACTACCAACATTTACAACAGATTAAATGAAAAATAACATATATCTAACTGAATCAGATATGTAATCTCCAATTAAGAGATTACCAATAAAATAAGATCTTAAATTTCGGCTTCTGAGATGTTTTCAACAAATAATACCAAGATTTTGGCTGTAATGTCAGTTCACAATTCCAAATTTTCCAACTGATTTATTTCTCTGTTGTGTATGTGGTGCCGTTGTAGAAGAGATAGAATAAGAGACTGGTACTGATAAAATGACCCTAACAATTTGACAAAAAAGTGACCATAAAAGGGACTCCCTCCTTCGGGCCCTTCGGGCCCTCCGGTCGGTCGGCCCAATTAAACCGAATGCTGCACATAGTAGATTCGAAAAAGGACTAGGAACACCAAACGAGCCTTCTTCAAAAAGTGTTTGGTTGAGAGGATAAGTCATTATGACATTTGAGTTGATAATACCTGCAAAAGAAAATAACAATTGGAAACAAATAAGAGATGCAGTCTGTTTCCAGAACTCATACCACAAATAAAGAAGTGTAATTGTAATAAACAAAATAAATAAATCCCACTGAGATTTATAAAACGCTTATAAAATGAGCAGAACATTAGAACATAATAGAATGAACCTGTTTTTAATTAAGAGACCCTGTTGAATCCAACGTAAGGGTCTAGAACAATCTCCTCCATCTCGTTTCATATTTGTTAATAAAAATCCGTAGACAACGAGAAGCACAAAAATGCGATGGTAACAGCAGCTGAGAGGAGAGAAGAGAAATTCGGATCGGATAAAGGTTGGCGGTGGGTTTTACATTACATAGCAATAGGGTTTTACATTATATAGCAATATATATAGCAATAGCAATAGGGTTTTACATTACTTTAGGGTTCCCTAAACGTTCCATTACATATTATGCTTAAATCAGGACCATTCATTATATCTGACGGCCTGTGATTACAGAAAAAGACCAAATTAATTTAGCCAGTCAAACTTTGAATTATATAGGCAACGACTTTACGACCCATAGCGAAGAGGAAGAGTTAGAAACTCCAGTTAGGAGGTGAAATGCACAAGATGGTATTGGTAGAGGTTCGAAAATCTGGAATAGCCTAATAGTAGTATATTACCTAGCAATTTATACCTATCGCATGAAATCTTTATTAGCTTCCCATCTGAAAGGGTAGTGGTAGTTGCTTAGGAGTTTCTGCTACCACTAAGAAAGTCCAATTAGTTGCTTCATGTGGTCATTGAAAAGGGAGTATATATGCGCTCAAGACACCAGTTCAGTTGGTGGCATGATTTGATCTAAGTCTTGGTCAGGTTAAGTTTTGTTATTGAGACAAAAAACCTTTGTCTATCGTCAGCAGTGATATGGACAATATCAAATCAAGCCACTAAACTCCTATGTGGTTTGTTAATTTATACCAAGTAGCCGTAGATCTTATTTCGTGAGATACTGAAATCTTATGGATATTTAACCAGCTAATATCTTTAGTTGCTTGCAGTTGGCTTAAGCTTGGAAGATTAGAACTCAATATATACAACATAAGATATTGAAATGTTCAGCAGAAAGTGAACACCCCAGAATTCGTCTCCACAAAAGAATCATCATGCTATCTAGATTTTTTGTATCCCAAATATAACTGTCAAACAAACTACTGCCAGAAAAACAAGGGAAGAAGATCTTAAAATATTGTAGCTGAAGCATGCCTCCAGCTCCCACTTAAAAATCTGAGCCTTTTGTAGGTTTGCTAGGTCGTAAAATGTACTGAAAAACTCAATTCCACCAACAATTGAAATCTTCTTTCACTTTCGCCATTGATTCATTGACTCTCAATGCAGGTGGGTATGATTTATCCTCAGCAACAAATTCATAAGAAACACCATTATTCACCAACAATTGAAATCTTCTTTTAACTTCCTCCATTGATTCATCAACGATTAATGCAGGTGGATATGGATTTATCCCCAGCAACAGATTCATAAGAAATGCCGACCATTAACTTTAATCAAGCTATAACTCCAATTGAAGTCTTCTTTCTGTATACGAATTTCAAAACTCCCTTGGAAAAATTGGCCTCTGAATAGCATGATTGCTCTGAGAAACAAATAGATCTGACTTGCACATTACAATAATTTAGACCACAATTTCTTGTTAACCTTATAATAATTTCAATGAAGGATCGACATAAAATTTGTATTCACATTTATGTCTTCTTCTTATACAACCAAATTAACAAAGTTTATTATCTCAAGTATTATTAGAAAGGCTTAATACATCGTTGTTCATTCCAAGAAATAAAAAACAATAAACACACAATTAAAGTTCATTACATTGTAAGTAATTTTTTCTTAGTATCTTGGTTCAAGTGTTATCCATCCAACTCAGACTAACTTAACACTTTTTGCATGAAGTGTTTAGTTTGAAACACTTCGGCATTGTTTGTTTTGAGAGGAGAAGTCATTATGACAATTGATTGATACCTGCAATAAGAAGAAACAGAAATAGAAATAAGAGATGCAGTTTTAAGAACTCATACTACCACAATTACAGAAGTACAATTGTACACCAAAACAAATCCAGTTGAAAAGAGTTAAGATCTGTTAAAGGCTTACAAATGGAGGAAGAACAATAGCACTGGACAAGGGTGGCGGTGGAGCCATATTTCATAGGTAGCAGCAGCAAGAGAAACTGTGAAAAGAAACTTTAGAGGACAAAGGTGGAGGTGGAGCTATAACATATATCAAAGAAATAGGGTTTTTACATTAGATTTAGGGTTCCCTAGTTTTTGATTAAATCCAGACCGCTCATTAGATCTAACGGTCTGTCATTAAAGAATAATACAAGTTCTGTCAGCAGCAATGCTAGTCGAACTCTGCATTTCATTTAAGTGCAGTCAAACATTGATTTTCACTGTTTCATATGCGGTACCCCAACCGTGTTTGATCTTTAGTGTTTAGATACATCCAATATGTTCACTTGCCACCACAGTGGAGGAACGAGCAATTATCGAAGTGTACGTTATCAGCATATCATAACATGAAGTATCAGCTGGTTAAAATAAATACATCAACCCCGCCAGAAGTAATTGTGTAGAGACAGCAAAAATCAATTCCAAGTATATAATTGATAGTATCTCTTTTTAAAAATCAGAATAAAAAAAAAAAACTACTCGCTAATGGATTATTTTCCTTCCTGAACAGCCAAACCCACAACTCTCCTCCATACATCTTGTATTTACACCAAGATGGATTACAAAGCTGACTACCGAAATTCTATGGTAACTCAGAATCTAATGAATGGCCATGATTTACATCTGTCAGGGCTCATTAATTAATTATCACTACTGTCTACAACCCCAAATAGTCAATTGCCGGAGGTCCTGTTCTCCCTACTGGATGTGACGTACCTGTCACATAACATCAGCATTAGCATTTCTGGTTAACATTCCTGTTAGTCTCTCCTCACTATAGTCAGTTGCATATGTTTTAGCAAAATCAGCATAATAGTCGGCCACTATGAGAATAAATAAAGATGACAGAGTTATTCAAAGAGTACAACTGGCTAGTAACAACGAAACACTGGTTGCATACCAGGCAAATGATAACGAAAATGTATAATTTAAATAAACTTAGTATGTAGAAGTTGTCCCTTCCCATTAATGCTGTAAATATAAACTGCAACTAAAGCTAACCAGTCTTTTGGGTGCACACTTTCCCTAGCTAAGTTTCAATGCAGCTCTTGGGGGATTCTTCGGAAGACATCGACCTCCAACTACATGCTTAGCCATCATTCAGATGGTCACTCAACTTTTTTATTTTTATTTTTATTTGGAAGAGAGTATTTTATTCATGCACAGATGGTCACTCAACTTGCAGGCGCGGAGCTTATAAACCCATTTCAATAGTGAGAAAGTGCATAACAATGTAACGGAACCATAAACCAAATTCCGATGCTTAGAGGAAAAATCATCGTCGAAATAATGAAGGATTCTCAGTGCCTACATAAATAAAAGAGCTCCTCCATTAAATTCCAAAACTCGAATTAAAGTAACCTAAAGAGTAAAGAACCAATTGAGCATGACAGCCATTATGAAAGCTTTAAGACCCAATTTACCAACTGAATTCAATTTGTTTTGAAGGTAAAACTACAAACTCGGTAAATGTAAAACAACTTTGATTAATGGGATGCAAAGTGAAAACAATGGTACACATTTGCTTAAGTATTTCTTTTGGATCATTAATTGCTTAGAATTGATCCAATTACCCGAAATTCATTTCTGCACCGCTATGTATCTGACAAATTAGCATCAGATGAGCTTCAGATTCAGAATTTATGGAAATCTTCCACTTCAGAACTTCAATCGATGTCTTCCTCCTTGGTTACAGTAGGAATACCAATTACCGTATCCGCTGGAGGAAACTTGATTTTGAGAGGATATATCATAGTGCTCATTGGATTCAAAAGAGTACCTCCACCACACAGAAACTCTATTTTGGGATGCCAACTACACGGGGTGTCAAAGCTTCGAAATCTAAAATAGCCTACTAAAGTACTAATTTATCATCGAGTTTCATCATTCGAATGTATGTAAATACAACGGACTCATAGCGATAAAGTGCGCTTGTATATTGTTTTACTTTGGTCTTGAGGCCACATATGAACACAAAATCATATATGTGAGTAAGTGCCATTTTTGCTCTAGTGTTGAATATAGTGTGGTTAATTCTGTTGGGGAATACAGTGTGGGTAATTCTGTTGGTTGTGGGTGGTGATTATAGGGGTGGAGTTTCTTGTCCACGTAATACAGATGCATCAAGTCGCCGCGTGGTTCTTGAATTACTAGCATATTGAGTGCCGCAAGATTCCGGTATTGTCGGAGTAATATCGCTGAGGCGTATGATTCTCTTCCACCACCAACTCATCCTCCTCTCATTTCTTACCTTTTCTTTGGCCGCTCATGATTCTTTTCTTGTGAAATAGAATAAGGTTTGAAATAACTTATATCAATCACCACAAAAGGAACAACTATAGAAACACTCGTAACATGAAAACAAATTCCACAAGGAGGATTAAAACCAAACGCTGCCATTTTGAAAAATCTTCTTCGAGAGGAGAAGTCATTATGACAATCGAAAGATACCTGCAAAACCCATTGTTTTAAAAACCCATACCACAATTAAAAAGTATAATTGTACGCAAAAAAGATCGAATTGAAAGGATTTAGATTTGTAAAATGGAAGAACAGTAAAAACAACATAGAAATGTTATATAAAGAGGGCAAAATCAAAATGAAACGAACCCGTGGAGGATCTATCACCATATATTCCATCTGTTTTCATCTTCGAACAACAAGAAGCAAAGACATGCAAAAGTTAGCAGCAGCCAAGAGTACTAGTGAAGAGAGTTTGTGAACTTTGGAGGACAACGGTGGCGGAGGACAATATATATAGGATTAGCAATAGGGTTTTACATTAGATTTAGGGTTTCCTGGAAATTCCATTAAATTTCTCCTTAAATCAGGACAGTTCATTATATCGAACGGCCTATAACTACAGAATAAATTCAACCAGCTACTGTTCAGGTATTTAGTAACATCGACAAAAAAAGTAGGTGGACAACATTTTCGTGAGAACTTTAACCTAAACAATTTCGTTACACCGTGTTTACACCAAATACTTAATTGTACGTTAATAACACTGTATCAGGTGAACAATACCTCCATCAATCCGCTATAACATATGGAAAAACATATTTTTAAAGACATGTGAAAAAGAATGAATTCAAGCGATAAGGAATAAATTTAATTGTAGCGAAGATCAGAATTGTTAGAACATGGGATACTACAAGATCAAAAATTTGAGTGTTCAAAAGCCAAATGCGCAGCTTCTGATTTAGAACTTTCAGTCAGGTAGATTGTGTCTGCTGCAAGCCTAGCTACAATCCCACCTGATTAAAAACAATCCAATTATAAGCATTCGGACATATTAGCAGACTGCACTTTCCAAAGTTAAATGCTTCCTAGCACTAAGCACTAAGCACAAAGACACAAATCAATTCAAATAGCTACTCCTCCGGTGTCCACTGTACACAATACAAGAGAAAAACAGATAGTATTAGTAGTTTTTTTAGTCGGAAGTGAAACCCCGAGTTTCTCGTCTTGTTCAACTATGGTGTTGCTCCTCCTTGGAGGGCATGGATGGTACTGCACCTTCTTTGGGTTGTATTGTTGATCTTCCTTCATCCGAGCTTTTGATACGATGTGATTTCGTCCACAGCTGTATCGCACCTTTTCTGATTCTTCATTAAATGCATTGCTTTTTTTTTCTACTGACTGTCTTTATGATTAGACTATTCCTCATATGGGTCATCCATTTAGCTATGTAGGAGACATGTAATAACCTTTTCTAGATATGATTCGGTGGATCCACCTTATTGTTTTATCATGAGATCACCTCATGTGATGCTTACACGTGGTAATTGGCTATTTTGCCCTCACAATTTGCTCTTTTTTTCATCTTACCGAGGGTATGATGGGAAGAAGACGTGTGACTGTTTTAAGATCGGTGGTAGGAAACAATGGAATTGAACTATATTATATGTAATAAGGAATCGATCAATAAAATTTAATGGTTTAGCTTAATGATTTTCCTATCAAGCACCAAAATATATATGTAATCTCAAACTATCATCAAGGATTACCAACATTTAGAAAAGATGAACAGATCTAAACAAAATATGTAACAGATGAAAATTAAGCTCCAATATGATCTTAGAGAACATTCAGATAAGAGAAAGTTTTAAGTACAACACTACCTTGATATGAATAAATTACACCCTGAATTTTCTTCAACTAAAACCAATTACAATCTTTGCCCCCATCCGAATTGATACTTCAACAAAAACATAAATAGTTACTTCACTAATTCAATGATTACCAAGGATAAGATCTAAATCTTTCTGCAGATCTACCTCTGGAAGAAGATACCAAAAATTTGTGAGTGAAGCCAGTTCTCATTTCTCTATTGAGTATATCTTCCATTTGATGAATCTGTAGCAGAAAAGAAGATATCCGACTGGGTGGTGCTACTCTCCCTTTATGAACAGAGTGAGGGGAAAACACTTAAATTTGAGAGGAGAAGTCATTATGACAATTTCAAACATTTGTATTTCACTCCTCTTTGATCTCCAAAGAATGTGCAGAGGTTCCCAAATGATACCGAAACTCGATCATAATCCCCCATCTGATTCAGGGTACTGGTTTTTCTTTCAACACCTCCTCACTTTCACTCCCATTCTCTGTGTAAAACTCCTACTGAAATGTTAGGGTTAGGTTTGGCTTATTGATTTTATAGTATATAACTATATATGAGGGAATTTATGTGATTTACTGCAATGCCCTTGAAGTAATCCAATCCTAATGCTGCAGCCAAATTTACAGGCCCAGTTTTACCACTTTCGCACGCCATTTTTACATTCTCGAAATGATTGACGCCAATTTTATAATATACCCAATTTTATATTCTCGAAATGATTGACGCCACGCCATTTTTACATTACGCACTACAACAATCCTCAAGATGGTGTAGAAACCCGAATGAACTGTCAGAACAAGAAAAAGGAAAGACGCATCAACGCGATCCAAAATACAAACCACAAATCTAAAGCCGGAGAAAAAAGTTTTAGCTTGTGGGGATAAGTCATTATGACAGTTGATTCCTACAAAAAGAAGAAGAAAAAAAATGGAGATAAATTAGAGAGGCAGTCTATTCTAAAAATAATTGGAAATCAATTTAAAATATGTAAAAAGCTTATAACTAACATGATATAAAAAGGGAGAAGTGTAGGAGTAAACTACCGCACACAAGTATGTGAAATAATGATCACCAAGACCTGTAGTGATCTACACTACAAACAGCTAAATTAGGGGTTCAATCCTACAGGATCTACACTGTAGAGATTGGGGATAAGACCTCGAGAGGCAGAGATAAACTCTAAACATAAAAATCTTCACTGGATTAGTTTAGAGTTACGGGGAATAATAAAAGAGAACGAGTGTTTTGGTCACACGAGCCAAACACACGCACAAGAGTTCAACTAATTACATTCAATATAAGCATAAGGGCACCCCCTATGTAGCCTAGTCAGACAAGGCTATGACAATGCCCACCCCTACAGCATATCCTTGTCCTCAAGGATGAACTTAGGGAAAGAAGATCTGATAAAAGCTGTGTCTTCTCAAGTAGCATCCCCGCCAGCAGTGTGAGACCATTGGAGTTGCACCTGTGGAACATGTTGGCGGCCTTTGATAAGAACACGAGAACTCAGAACCTTAACAGGCTTGACTTTGAATAATCCTTCCTTGTCCAAGGTGGGAAGTAATGTATGTGGAAGAAGTCCTTGGCCAATTTTATTCTTTAATTGTGATACGTCGAAAATGGGATGAATCCGAGAAGAAACCGGTAACTCAAGTCGATAAGCAATAGTACCAACTTTTTCTAGTACCTTGTAAGGACCAAAGAACTTGGCTGCTAGCATGAGATTCTTGTGTAGCTGAACTGATGTTTTGCCTATATGGTTGAAGACGTAAATATACCCAATCGCCCAATGCGAAGAATCTCTCAATCCTGCCCTTGTCATCTTGCTGTTTCATTCGATGTTGAGCGGTATGAAGATTCTGGCGCAATACATCTGTCATAATGGCTCGATGGTGTAAGTAATATTCTACTAAGGAATTGTGAATGGTCCCAACAGCGTGTAGTCCAAATTGTGGTGGAGAATAACCGTAAAGAGCCTGAAACGGTGTTAGCTTGAGGCTGGTGTGGTAAGAGGTATTAAACCACCACACAGCGAGAGATAACCACGATACCCACTTGACAGGCCTGTAACTACACATGCAACGCAAATTTGATACTAAACAAGCATTAACACGTTCTGTTTGTTCCATCCGTTTGCGGGTGATAAGCCGTGCTCAAATGTAGAGAAGTACCCACTGCCTGGAACAATGCCTGCCAAAATCCACTCAAAAATACTGTATCTCTATCGGAAACAATGGTTTCAGGGATGCCATGTAGTTTAAGGATGGTGTTGATAAAAGCCTTGGCTACTGTTTGAGCTTTGTAAGGGTGACTTAACGCAATAAAGTGAGAATATTTTGTGAAACGATCAACGATTACCAGAATTACGTCTCTGCCCCCAGACTTTGGCAAACCAGATATGAAATCCATGCTGAGGTGCTTCCATGCTTGATTAGGTACAAGCAATGGTTGTAGAAAACCAGCAGGCAGCTGATGTTCCACCTTATGTTGTTGGCACATGTCGCAGTTGCGGATAAATTCTATCAAGTCTTTCTTCAAGCTAGACCAATGGAAGAATGACTTAGCTCTTTGATAACTGGCTTGCATTCCAGAGTGACCTTCAATGGAATGAACAGCTGCAAAAATCTTTTGTCGAACTGCACCACTGGTACCAATATATATCTTGCCCTGCAACTTTAGAATACCATTAGTGTAAGTATAATTCTTAGTATTGTGGGGAGAAACAATAAGCTTAGGAATCCAATCTGTGGCAATTGTGTTAGCCACATAGCTATTAACTACGTCTTCAATCCATTTTGGATAAGCCGCAGATAGGGAAGAGCAACTAGCACGAGACAGATCATCAGCGACGCGATTCTGTGAGCCTTTCTTGTAGTACAAGGTGTAGTTGTATTCTAAAAGCTTAGTGAGCCATTTCTACTGAAGTAAGGTGTGCAACTTCTGCTCCATGAAGAACTTTAGGCTTTGATGATCTATAAAAATCTTGAAATGGGAACCCAATAAGTAAGTTCTTCATTTAGTGATTGCAAGGACGATGAACATTAACTCTTTTTCGTAAGTGGAAAGGGTTGTATATCTGATGCCCATCCCCTTGCTGTGGAAAGCAATAGGCCTACCATCTTGCATTAACACTGCCCCAACACCAGTATCACTAGCCTCTGTTTCCACCGCAGACTCCTTACTAAAATCTGGTAATACCAACACCGGAGTAGAGGTGACCACTTTTTTGAGTAGCTCAAAAGCTGATTCTGCAGCCGCATTCCAAGAGAAATTAACCTTTTTAAGCAATGTTGTAAGTGGTTGACAAATAAGCCCATAGTCCTTGACAAATTTACGGTAATAACCTGTCAGCCCTAGAAACCCACGGAGACCCTTAGTGGTAGTTGGTCTAGGCCAGTTCACCATACATTCAATCTTGGTTGGTCAGCTGCGACACCCTTATTGCTGATTATATCACCTAGATACTCTATTTGTGGTTGGCCAAAAGAACATTACTATGTTTAACAAACATGGAATGAATATGTAGGATAGAAATGATAATATGCAGACAATGTCAAGCCATGTCTTTACTATAGATTAGTATGTCATCGAAGAAGACGAGGATAAATTTTCTAAGGTATGGGCGAAAAATATCATTCATGAGTGATTGAAAAGTTGTTGGGGTATTAGTGAGCCCAAAGGGCATCACTTCGAAACTCATAATGGTCGTGGTGTGTAAGAAATGCAGTCTTAGCAATGTTATCTAGGTATACCCTAATGGGCGATACCCAGCAAGAAGATCTAGTTTGGTGAATATAGTATCACCAGATAATTCATCAAGCAATTCATCAATAACTGGTATAAGGTACTTATCTTTTATTGTGATTGCATTAAGCTTACGATAGTCAACACAGAATCTCCACCCTCCGTCCTTGTTCTTGACTAAGATGACTGGTGATGCAAAAGGGCTACGGCTGGGTTGTATGATTTCTGCTTGTAACATTTCTTGGACTAGGTTCTCAATCACCTCCTTCTGCAGATATGGTACTCATGCGGGCGCATATTTACACGGGAAGTAAATTGATGTGGTGATCATGTGCTCTCTCAGGTGGTAGTGTGGTAGGTGTTTGAAAAATGCCGGGGAACTGCTCTAGAACTGCAGCAATTGGTGCTTCTATGACCTCTAGAGAAGTGTTGGCATGGAGAGAAAAAAATTGTCCAATGAGACCTTGGGTGCTTTTGTGAAGTAGTCTTTTGAGCATGGATCCTGACATTTGAGACAAAACAGCTTCTTCTTGGTGGCCTGTTAATTCGATCTCCTTCTTGAAATCGAAAACCATAGGGTTGAGTTCACGCATCCAGTCCACACCAAGCACCATATCATAAACCCCCAATTCTAGAATGTGCAAGTCATGAGAGAATGTATGACCTTGCATACTCCAAGTGAACTCAGGACATTTTGCTTGACTAAGCAATTTGTTACCATCGGCTACTGCCACTTGTAGGGAGAGGCACTACTTACAATTAACATCAACAAACATAAACAACCATACGTAACAACTTACGGTGCTAAATTAAATGTAGGCGACTTGCTAACTTTTGACACCAGGTGGTAACAGTCGTAAATTAGAGATGATATTTATCAGTTGGCCGATGTATCCAAGTCTAAGGTAGCATCTCATTAAATTAGTCGACGAGGCAGTAATTGATTAACAAACATAAAGACAACTAGGAACAATAACTGCAGTAATTGATGTTTACCATTGCTCTCCAGAGATGAGTAAGTTCGAGTCATAATTCAGTTGTTGCAAGTATAATATACTCAAATTCTGGATTCGCTGACATACTGGCTAACTTCAGTTAAAGGAACTCTTGCCTGAAAACAGGTCAACAAGTATAATTTGCCTTAGTTCCCAGCTAACATACATGTATTTTCTATATCTATATCTATACCTGTATACTGTATATACATAATATGTACCTCTTTTTGCAAGTGGGTGCAAACGCTTTCGTTGAACTTTTGATCCCTTTTCAAGATAGACAGCAACATCATCATGGCCACAGCTACGTGCGATATCAGCAGCCTTGCTTGCAATGGGGTACTCAGTAGTTGGCTTAGTAAGTACAGATGGAGCAGCCCCTGATATCAACAGTGCCATAGCTGCTTCTTTCCTGCAAGACATATTTTGTATTTGAAAGTTTGAACAATATGTAAGAATTTAGTCAAAAGAGAAAATTTAAATAACTAGCATTGTGACCCCCCTGAAAATTCCCCTTCTAACAGGGCTGAATTTCAACTATATGTATGAATTTAAAGCCATGCATATAATACAAGAAGCTAATTTATATATAATAAAAAGAGATAAAGCGGGAAAAATTCTAGTTACATAAAAAAAATGTTCTCGTGCCGACAGACTGACTAGAACATTGTATGCAATCAAACAGAATAGAATAAAATTTTGCCAACTCGAGCTACATCATCAACCTCACCAGCTAGATTGCAAGTTAAATGAAAGAATTTAAAGTACTAGCCGAAAGACAAGGCATCACCAGCACATCTACGTAGGTAAGTAAAGCCTAACTGTTCAAGAACCAGCACGTCTACGTAGGTAAGTAAAGACAAGGCATCACCAGCACGTCTAGATAAGACAAGAACTTTACTAGCAGCATACCAAAATTATAACAAGTATCAAGTCCTGATCATGCTTCCAATTGTAAAAGAAAGAACATTTATTCCTTAACTCCATCCCAAAACCCAATAACCAAAACAAACTGCACCCGAAAATCAACACCGTCTAAGTAAACAGCACATACAACACAGTAAATTTAAAACAAAACTCAATTGACATCTCAAACATTCAGGAATCAGTTGAAAAATGGCCGAATACAGAGGACAAAGGGATGCCATTTAAGAATAAAACAGTAAAGGCAATAACAGTTACCTCCCGTAATAGGCTGCCCAGTGCAATGCTGTCCAGCCAAAGGCATCTTCAGAATCTACAGGGAATCCGTTGCGTGCACATAGTGCGATAGCCCAATCAAATCCCAAACTAGCAACAAGATGTAGAACTCCCTGACCTTGCTCATCAAGAGCCATGCCTATTTTGCAACCTTCAAATATCCATTGCTTAACAAGTTCCCTCATAACAACTTCGTTAGGTAACTTCTTCATATTACGTTCTCCAAACTTAGTGCTCAAACATTTAAGGTTATCATCGTTCGCCACCAGCAATTTAGCTAACCTTTTAAAAGGCATGCCTCGATATCCGACATTTTCTTAGTTCTAGATGGGCAATCAATTTTCAGAATTTGGCTAATTGGAGTAATACCATCAAGACTCACATAAAAATCGTACCCACCAGGCAGATTAGGAAGGAAAATAGACTTATATAGTCCTTCAGACACACGTTCTGCAGAAACCACTAAATCTCCAAATACAAAAGAGGATTTGCTTCATTAGGGGGTAAATTATCCTTCAGAAATTCCCCAAATACCTTAACAATTGGTTCTTGAGAATCGTGATCAATATCAATATACAACTGCGCTATGTGAAACGGACAGTTCTGTTGATGATGATTATCAGATTCATACACGGTTACATCAGACTTCAAACCTGCATAATTCATGAAACATAACTCAAACTTAAAATTTGTAGAATACATATTTTGGAAAATGCAGACAGGCAGAAATTACTATTTGTATATTTCTCAAGTTAAGGAATGATATAATACTCAATAAAAGAAACTACCCCGTTCCATAGATGATCTAACATAACTAACTTCAGAGGGTTTGATAATTGAAAAAAAAAACCAAATACTCAATTGATATCAGCATACTATGTTAACAAAATTGTAAGCTTATTCTGGTATATAATACTTTGAACTATACAATTCACTAAAACAAGCTCCAATCCATAGAACAGTTAAACGACATCAATTGACGTTAACTTAGAAGCACAAAGTCAGCATTTACAGTAGTTCTAGTTAAGGACAGAACAAGGAAAGAAAATCCCTTCGAAACACCCGACAAAACCAAAGAGAATATTTAAAACTTCTAAATAGTATATTCACACAACAGAATGAAGGGAATAGACTCATATATGACAGGCTATGACAGGGAATAGACTCATATATAAAATTGTAGTTAATCCAACATCTCGATGAGACAAGATATATTGTACTAGCAGCATATACAAATTCTTATAAGAATCAGGTCCGGATCATGCATTCAATGAAAAATAAAGAATATACATAACGTAATCACACCCCAAAACCCATTAACCAAAACAGCCAGCACCCAAAATTAACACTGACCAAGCACACAACACATTTAAAACATGCTCTTCAAAATTCAATCGCCAAACTATGTATAAGCGAAGAAATATATATGAATTAGTATTCGTACCTTTCTCAAATTCTACTGGATGATGAGTTCCCTCAGCTTTCAACAACCCTTGACGATTTTTACTAAGATATCTTCTGTATGTGTACAAATACCTTGGTTCTTCTTTCCGGACAGGAGGAGGTAACCTCAGAATCTTCGACAGTTCTAACCTTACCTCTTGCAAATAAGCTGCAAGAAGGTCATGGCCACTCCTGGCAGCGATGTCAGCTGCGGTGCATCCACTAGGGAAGCATTTGGTGTCCTGTTCAGTACATAAAGTAGGGTCTGCACCACCAACCAAAAGTGCTGTAACCACTCCTCTCCTGAGATGGTGAAATTTGTATTAGTACCAGCCAACTTGTAAGAACATATATACATGAGTAAGGTTTAAAACTGTGTAACTAGTAAACGAAAGAAGATAAGTTAGAGCGTAACTGACCTGCCATGGAACGCAGCCCAGTGCAGCGGAGTCCATCCGAAAGGGTCTTTGAAATCTAATATGAACTGAAGCCGTCCCAGAATTCCAATGGCCCATGCATATCCGAGAGAAGCAACGAGATGGATAACTCCTTGGCCTTCGTCATCAAGAGAGTAGGCACTCTTACGATCCTCAAAAACCCATTGGCTCAGAAACTCCCTGAGAACTATTTCAGTATGGGTAACCATGTTATCACATTGTCTCAATCGAGATAGCGATTCTTGACGGTCTTCCTTGTTGAACAGCAGGAGATGAGCTAGTCTTTCTTCGAGATCTCTCTCGGCTTCTGACCTAGCAGGTTTAGATGGAAATCGGAACTTCATGACTTGGCTGGCAGCCTTTACGCCATCCAGACTGACAAAGAATTTCACACCTCCAGGGAGATTAGGAAGGATTGTAGCTTCATACACTGATTCCATCCCACTTTTTGCAGGAACAACTATATCCCCATAGACGAAGTAAACGGTATTATCAATTGCAAGGTTTGGAAATTCTCTACGGAAACAACCTAATACATCAACGACTGCTTCTCCTGCATCTGCGTCTTCTTCTTCATTTTCAAATATATTTGTAATATGTAACTCCTCAATGTGAAAAGGACACTTGATTTTACGATGATTGTTGTATTCATACACTGGGATTTCAGATTTGATACCTGTTTGTTTGATCCATTCATTAACTACTCAGACTTAAAAAGATAACATATATGCAGAATCCTGAAAAACACAAGTATATATAGAGGAATCCCATACCCTTGTCAAGTTCTACAACATGATAACTTCCATCCGTTTTCATCCCCTCATAATTCCTATCCTCCATCGTCAAATGAAGAAATGAAACCTAGATAATAACAAATTGAAAAAAGAAGTGAATACTAACCTTCCTTGACGGATTCTTCTTCCGCTGCTCCAATTTTCACAATCGATCTCTTCGTCGCAGCCGCAAACAAACCCTAGATACTTCTATTTATGAACTCTTTAAGAAGGAAGGCGAGTTATTTTGGACTTTTACATTTAAACAAGGGCAAAGAATATTCTCTTTATATACCCCTTTGATCAAGGTAATACTTACGCTCGTTTTCTTAGGGCCATGGGACTTGATGATCATAATTAATGAAGGTGATGGTTACGCCTTTATTCTTAGGTTGTGTTTTATTATATACCAAGGATAGGAAACAAATGTATGGAAAAGAATTGACGGTGGATTTGTTCGTAGAATTTCCCAATTTCCAGGATTTATAATGCTAACATTTTTAGGGGCGACCCCAAAAGAATTAGGGGCGACACAAAAGACAAAATAGGATGAAAATACTTATATGTCCCTTCATAATCGGTAGTTTAGGTATCTACCGATTGCAAAATCTCATTTTTAAAACAACTCTATATTCGGTAGTTATATGAACTATTTTGACTACCGATTATAGGCTTAACCAAATTAGAAAAATAGAGGATTTTTGCAAAATCTCATTTTGGGGCAACTCTATATTCGGTAGTGATATGAACTATCTTTGACTACCGATTATGTTAGGATTTAGGTAAAGAGGCCCACAGTATAACCGAAAGTCAGGATACCTTCATTTGCAATTTTAGTTTTAAAAATCGTTGTTGAATACTATTTGGTGTCATTTAATCTATATGAGGTCAATGCAAACAATCCATACACGTGACAAACACACATATTTAAAATCACAAGCGTTAGATTTGGTTGATTTTTTCAAGAGATTCTAACTCACACAAACTTATCTATACTTGGCAAAGAGAGAAACCAGTTTCCATTGTTCTCTCCGTCTCTCGCTCTCTTCTCTGTCTTCACCCATTTGATCTTCTACTCTGTTGGACCCTAGTCCCACATTGGTTGGAGGGGCTTTAGTTGGGTAGTTTATAAGTCTGAGTTACCTCAACTTGTAGACCGGCTATGACGAGTTAGGGTTGGTACCCTAACATTTAGTATCAGAGTCAACCACCACGATTGATGCCCGCTCCGTTGAAGGGGTGACCTATAGGCTAGATTAAGATGTGGTTGCACCTACTGTATAGGCATAGTTGTGATCCCATTGAATACTGATAATCGACTGGAGCCGCCATAAGGAAAAGGCTATCACCGGGTCAGTGTCAATAAAGTGGGCCAACGAAAATGTTGGGTCTGGAAGCGCGTTGGGATGTTGGGACCCTAGTCCCACATTGGTTAGATGGGGCTTAATTGGGTAGTTTATATGTCAATGGTTCCCTCAACTTATAAAGTGGGCCAACGAAAATGTTGGGTCTGGAAGCGCGTTGGGATGTTGGGACCCTAGTCCCACATTGGTTAGATGGGGCTTAATTGGGTAGTTTATATGTCAATGGTTCCCTCAACTTATAGACGGGTATTGGAGTTGAGTTCCCATGGGCTTACGAGGAGTTAGGGTCGGTACCCTAACATACTTAGCCCTGATTTGGTTTCAATTTCATTTCAAACCCACTTTCGTACGTAGATCTTCTTTTCAGCACATCTAGCTCTTCCATCTATAGGACACGGGTCCGATGCTGACACGTGACCATTTTGTTGTTTTCAACTCAAATACACCAACTGAAAACGAAAATAGTAATGCAAGTGATACCCAGTCCCATGATTCCCATTAAAACAACTAGAGAACTTATTTAATACCTAAGAAAGCCATAATGTTAACGGAAAGTCTTTGTCTGGGAGGAGAAGTCGTTATGACAGTTTTGGTACCTGTAAAAATAAAGGAAAAAATTGGATATGAAAGATTTCAGACCACAATTGAAAGTATACCTGAAAGGATTTAGATTTGTAAAAAGGCTTACAAATGGACACATGGAAGATCAGTAGAGTGATATGAAGCTGTTCCATCACCATATATTCAATTTTCTTTCATCTGATCTGTTAATCAATTCAAAACCCTTCGACAACAACAAGCAGAAAAAGGTAGCTGCAAGAGGAGTGGAGAGTGAAGAGAGTTCGGAGTGCAAGAGGAGTGGAGAGTGAAGAGAGTTCGTAGGATAAGGGTGGCGGTGGAGATGTATATATTATATATAGGGTCCGGTAGATCTCAATTCCCGTTGCAATCGAGGCCGTTCATTATATCTAATGGCTTGTAATTACATAATAACACCAAATTTCGCAAGTCAAAACACTAAATTTTTGAGGCATTTCCTACGACAAATGATATCCCGCACGGAGGTGTGGGAAGCTATTCCGCTAAAGCGACTTTTTACTTGTTAGATCACCAAATCAATGGTTGCATTCGTATTCAGGAAAGGACCCACCACTTTCAGGAATGGACCCACAATTTTCCCTAAACGGTTCAAGGCTGTCAGATCGGGGTTTTAGTGTGATCTAACTGTAAAGAAGACGCTTGAACGGGATAGCTTCCCACACCACGGTGCGGGACAACACTGCTCTTTCCCTAGTAGTAATAAACAACTGTTAACGAGCACAAATTACCGCACTTTAACGACTACCGAGATGATTTTAGGGAAACAAAAATTCCATCGGACAAAATGCCACATTAGAGATAAGAGCAGTTTTTATGGACTCAACAAAACAAGAATTTGTTGATTTTGATCCCACTATGGACTCTACAAGCACGAAAAACGGATGGAAAAATCAACAAATTTGTTGGTTCGTTGAGTGAGATGGAAGAATAAGCGCGCATAATGGAGGACCGGGCGATCGTGGCGTAAACGTTGGCGTGTGAGCCGAAAGCGTTGGCGTTTGTCCTTCAAGTGCCGGTGTTGCTTCACATGCCAGCGACTCGGTTAATGCGACTCGTATTTAAAAAGCGCCAACGGCTAAACTGACGGCCGCAAACTCTTGTGATCTAACGGCTATAATTTTTTAGTTCTATAAATACTCCTCATTCCCACTCTAAATTCACACATTCTTCACTCTCAAATCATCTACAAAAATACCTCCTAGAGTTCGTGGTGTTAGATTCGGTCCCAACAAGAGGATTAGCTATTTGTAGAGCCTTTGTTTTTCACACACAAGATGTTGTCGGTAGGAATATAGCCGAATCAACGTTGATTTTCTGGGAGAAAATTTATAGAATGTTCACCTCTGAAACGAGGATACTTAATGGGAGTGATTCTCACTTATTACCGCATTGTTTTAGTTCAATTAGTAGTCATGTATGGGAGTTCACCGCTTTACTGATGGGGAATCACAGAAATAAGCTCAACGATGAAGCTGTACATGAACTGGAACCCAGAAATCTGGCGATGTGGGAAGTATCTCATGGTGGTCGTCCTTACGACTCCCATGCTTGTTTCAACATTCTTAGGGTGCTCCACAAATATAATCCCTACACCGCCCTAGGAATTCCAACACCCGACGAGAAGTTAGGCCTATGTAGTAGTTTTTTTAATCTAAACTATTTCTTTTATTCTCATGTATGATGTGATTTTTCAATGCAGTATGTTTTTATTTGTGAGATTGATGGTGTAATGTTTAAAAAGATTGCTTCATTGATGTTATTTGAGAATATTTCGAATTGATGTAAATTGAACTCCTTGCGAAGGCTAATATAGGGTTTTCCAAAATTAATAAGGTTTGTTAGGGTTAGAACCTAGATACAGTATAAAAAGAAACCAAAGAAAAAGAAACTGAAACATTTTGAAGCAGAATGTGGATATAGTATGCGAAACCCACCTCAGCTCAAACCATCTTTGAGGAGGAAGAAGTTGATGTGTGTCTCCGATGTATGACTTTTATATCCTCTAATACATGATTATCAACATCCAGATAATCTTGTAAAGAATGAATCGATCCATATCAAAAATATTTAATCATTCTCGCTGCTAACTCTCCAACTTCGAAATCTTATGAACTCTACATAGCGTTTCAGAGTACACGCCATCTAACAGCAGTATCTTTCATGGGCTGAACCGCTTGTGCAATCACTCCTTCCTGAAATGTTTGTTTCTATGCATTTTCTTAGATTACACTTAACTCAACTTTTACGGGATATTGAAGTAAGCATCCGTTGATGACATTCTCAATAAAACTTGTGCAAATTAAAAAAAACTTGGAGCTTGCATCAAGCTGGTTAAATCTCGCTAAAAGTTATATTATAGTTATATATTTTATAAGCCCCTTCTGAATCTTTGATGCAAAACTCTTATAAAAGCATTTACTTTTATCAATTGTCTTTATGGTGAACATTATAAGAAGGAGAGATGTCGTGTGAACAAAATATCAGTCGAGTAGTTTTTAAATCGCCCATAATTATCTGATTCAAATAACAAATGATTTGACCTGCCTCTCATCTAATCCAACATTTAAACGCAATACAAAGCATTTAGACCACAAATATCTTATAATGACAAAGTTTATTATCTTAAGAAGTATCATTAAAATATTTCATGCAAGCCGAGCAAAAAAAAATATTTCATGCAACCCTCCGGTAGATCTGGAAAACCGAGAGCAGCATCACAACAATCCGGGAGAAATAAAAACACAAAATTGGTTAAAAAGACCAAAATCAAAAAATCCTGGGTGAAAAGGATAGTTAGATTTTGATACTGTTTAAATGTACAAAAATATAAAAATACCCAGGATGTAACTAGTTTCATCCTACCCATTTTCAAATATCTTTTCTTATTTTTAATTTATATCATGATGTATCCAGTTTCATCCTTGCTATTTTTTAAGTTTAAGTCAGGATGTATCCAGTTTCATCCTTGCTATTTTTTAAGTTTAAGTCGGGATGAATCCATCCTTGCTATTTTTTTTGTGTCCATTTTACTCGTCCATTTGAACCGTGTTTTAAAAAGATTTGGACAAATAACCTATTTTCCGAAATAAAAAGCTAATCCAAAGCAGAATTTCTATGTAAAGTGTTTTTCGGAGAGGAGAAATCATTATGACCATAAATTCCCTGTAAAAAAAGAAAAAAAAATGCGAAATATATACGGTGCCCAAGTTTCTGACACCAAAGGTTACGTTGCGTTTCAACAGATTAGTACTCCGGTTCTTGCCCGACTATTTGCCCGACTAAATCTTGTTTATGCGTTTTTTTCTTTTTTGTTCTTCTTCACCGCTCTTTTGCTATTTTTGCTCGTTATTTTAGTTAGTCTCTCGGTTGTGATCTTTTGTGCGACCAAGACGATGCGAAAATTGATGATGATAAAGACGGTGATCTATTTTGACGAAAAAGATTAATTTACAGGATTGAATGAGCTATGATCGAAACTCAAAGGAAAAAAAAAAAAAATCAAAACTAAGAGCTGAACAATTATGAGGTTGCTTGATGGACACCCTCCGTAAATTATGAACTCCAACTACCGATCCTCTCTCAAACCGAAACTAACCAGGTAGACGAATCATTTAGATCATTGTCACTAATTCATCGAACATTCAATTGGGTACTTGTTCACCAATTAAAGAGTCCTTGTTTTTGAAAATCTTTAATGTGAAATGATGATAAAAATTATCTCCATAGGCGTGCAGAATTTGTATAGTTCTTCCTTGTACTAATATTTAACACAAAGGTAATACTATCCGCAAAATTCAATCAATTTCTTAGGGTTTTCAAAAATTAACAAGAAAATCCTAGAAGTTAATGTAGAAAATTATCCAAGTGAACGCCACCTAACATTGGGTTTGCTTTCAGTCCTCCTCACTCTCACTCTCTAGGGTTTGCTTTGCATAAAGAAACTCACGTAAGTACTACAATGACCTTGAAGAAATCACAATTTTTTTCACGTTTTTTTTTTTGCGGGGCTCATTATTCACATTTCTCCGGGGCATATATTGTCGTTAGATAAAAAGGCATCAGCGAGTGAGTTACATATTGACCTTCCGATCGAAGGTCGAGGCAGCCATAGTGCTTTCACTAACTCATGGTATATAATCTTGTAACATGATCACTACCACCATTATTTCACTACAAACAGAATGAGTTTGCAAATTACATGCGTTTTGACCTCGCCGCTCATCTAACCCAACATTTTAAAAATACAAGCATTCAGACCACAAATTAAATCTTTGTTCATCTTCTTTGAGCGAACATGCCATTTCACAGATTAAGTAATCCCGCATTAGAAACCAGAAGCACCACCAACAAAATCCAACAAGGTTATTCGGAGCGAAATTGTTAAAAAGTGTTAATTTGAGAGGATAAGCCATTATGACAGTTAGTACCTGCAAAAGCAAAAACAAAAAAAAATCAACAACCTAAAAACTCAATACCATCCCTCACCTGAATAAAAGTAGCACCGGGTGGAGCTTACCTTCTCTTCTATTGGTTGGTGAGCATAACTCGCGCTCTCATTGGTTAATTGAGAAACCATTCGTATTCGTAGGATGAAATTTCGTCAGATACGGTGCGTTGATCTGACAATGTGCGGTGTAGACTGGGTGAATTGTTGGGACACACGCGACGGACGACCCTCATTATTTATAAAAATTGCTATATTAATTTTGTGCATTTATTGTCAAAATCCAGAAAATAAAGAAAATTACTATATTAATTTCGGACATTTATGACTAAAATAAAAAAAGAATCAATTCAACATATTTATGGAATAAAATAATAAGATTTATATTTTTTGAATCTTTTAAAATTTCATGTATTTATTATAAAAATCCAAAAAATAAAAAAAGTACTATATTAATTTCGTACATTTATGACTAAAATAAAAAAAAAATCCATTCAAAATATTTATGGAATAAAATATAGAGATTTATATTTTTTTAATTTTTTATAATTTCATGTATTTATGATAAAAAATCCAGAAAATAAAAAAAATAGTATATTAATATCGTACATTTATGACTAAAATAAAATTAAAAAAGAAATCAATTCAACATATTTATGGAATCAAATAATAAGATTTATATTTTTAGAATCTTTTGTAAGGTAAAAAAATCTAAAAATGACTATATTATTAATGATAAAAATACAAAAATATAAAAAACAATTATATTAAATTCCGACATTTATGATAAAAATATAAAAAATCGAGGCATATTTATGGGGTAAAAATATTCAGATATTTTATGGATCAATTATAAGGTAAAAAATCTAAAAATCACTATATTAAATTCAGATTATTATGATAAAAATCCAAAAAAAAAATTGAGTAAACATAATTATGAGATAAAATGACCACATATTATATTTTTGAATCTTTTATAGGGTAAAATATGATAAAATATCTAAAATACTGTATCTATTGATACCCAAAATTAATATTTATATTTTCGAGTATCTAAAAAAAAATCATATTTGTATTGTATTTATATCTGGAGTATTTTGAATGAAAATCCAAAAAACGTGATGTGTATATATATATATATATATATCCCTTTAACAAAATCAAGTATTTTTTTTGCAAAAATAAAATATACTTCCAAAATAAATAAACAAAAGAATTTTCTTGGAAACGACTTAATAATCAAGCCAGTTTTATTTGTTAGTTTTGTTTAGAAAGTCGAGATATTTTAAAATATTATATTCAAAATAAAATCATTCTACTAATAGATTCGGAATCCCTATATAAAGCTTTCAAACAAAAGGTAAACCCATTTTTTGGACACTGCTTCTCTCTTCAACTTTGATTTCTAGGATTTTTGTTTTAATTTATGTTTTCTTATGTGCGCCCGTTGTTTGTTTTGCAGGTAGCCATATAAAGCATTCGTGCAACGCCAAACCTTTTTGTTTCCGTGCAAGTTTTTGTGTTTTCCGGATCTTATTGATGATGCATAGATATTGTTGCAAAACTAAACGTCATTTTTTGTTTTTGTGCAGGTCTTATTGATGCATAAAACGATTGCTGCTTCACCTATTTGCTAAAGGTTTTCAATTTTATTACTCACCTTGCTCATATGATGGTTTCTTATTTTCTTTTTTAATATACTTTGTGGTTGGTTAATTACTAATTAATTTTATGAATTATTATTGGTGAGTACGTAAATAGGCTTTCCTACGTGTATATGGTTCTGTTTTTTTATTTATTTTTGTTCGATTGCATGAGTGTTGATATGAAGAAAATCCTAAGAATATATATACCCAAAAAAAAGATGATATGAGACACTTCTTTGTTCTATTTTGCAGGAAACTGTTTCTCAATTCCGTTATGGGATTTGCAGTTGGTGAGGTGGGGCTTCGCCCCGCACCCGTCCCAGAAGGGGTCCGAAAAAATCGATTATCATTTGGTGGATAAAAGTTAGAACCAAATCCACCAACTATATATTGTTTAACCTATTGGAGATTACATAATCCTCTTCAAAAAAAATATTTTTGAAAACTTATACAAACATTTTAAATTAGTAGTTTCTTGACATTGCCAACATCAATATTATTGGTAGTAAAATGAAAAATCATTCTCACCGTATAATTGTATAAAAAAACATTATATTGATATAAAATATATTGCTCATTGCCAAGCATATGAAGTGCTTATCGTCGAAGAAGATGTAGTTAAAGAAATACATTGATATACTCTTCCTGGATAATCATTTATTTGTGTTCAGAATAAAGCAGTCAACTCAACGGCTCTTCCAGGTTCCAACTTATTGTAGTTAGGCGAATACCCTTACTCACTACATAGGTACGATATCTGATATTAAAGAAACTGATTTTTTTTTTTTTTTTACAATATACTGATACAAAATAGATTGTTAACTTTGAATATTGTAAAAAATATGAAGTGCTTCCCTCAAAGATGGTGTAATCAAACATATTCATGTATTGTTTAAAATGTTGGAGATTAAAGAAATCTCATTACAGAAAATACTTTTGAAAAACTATACGAACCTAGTGGCAACATCAGTACTATTAGTAGTTAAATGAAAACATTGATATATGTTATTAGATACACTGGAAAATAATAGGATATTAGTATAAAATAGATTGCCAACTCTAAATAGTGCAAAGCATATGGAGTACTTTTATTAACTTAGAGATTACGAGAAGGTAATATAGCAGTGGTATTTAAATTAGTTTATTTACTAATTCTTTGTTAGTGCTCCAACAATTAATTCAGCACAGTTTTCCCATGATTTCATATACTTGCGTTAGGAATCAAGCGGCCGACCAACTCAAGTTCTCTTCCAGGATCCAAGTCCCTGTAGTTAAATGAAAAATCACACTCATTGTATAATTGTTTGGATATCTGATATTAGTGATACTAAAAATCGATACTAATATAAAATAGATTTTCAACCATAAATAATGAAAATAATATAAAATGTTTCCCGTCGAAGATGATGTAATCAAGAAAATGCATGATATATCTTTCTTCAAAACTTGTGCTAAGAATCAAGCGGTCAACCCAACCCAGGCACCAACTCCTTATAGTTAAATGAAAAATCACACTCAAATATTAATATATGATATTATAGACATTAAAAGAACACACGATATAACATAAAATAATTTTCCAATTCTAGATAGTACAAAACAGATGAAATGCTTCCCGTCAAAGAAGTTGTAATCAAGCAATGAACTAACATCCCACTAAGACTCTGTTTGAATACTCGTGATTGTTACTTTAACCGTAAGGATTGTCCACTAATTAATTATTGCCCCACAAAGAGAATCTAAATTGTATTGGTTAATTAAATAATTTAGTTGTTGGATTTGTAGTGATGCATATAGCTAATTTTACTATGTATGTGGCTTGATACAAAACATAAAACTCACATCAACCGTAGGTCAAGATAACGAAGTGTGGTTACAGCATGGTCTATTAAACAAAAAAATTTTCATGCGTATATCATGTTCGATAAAGAAAAAGAATAATAAGAATAGATTTCACAAAAAACTATAATTCAATAATTTGGCATAACCCCATCAAAAATATCAGAAAAATTTATAAAGGAAGGCCAAGAGAGAGTAATGCTCTTAGGACAATAACTTAACAATGTTGTTTGGGATTTACATTCATCCTTATTCCTATTTCCCTATTTCTTATTAACATTTATCCTTTTTCCCCACATAGAATTGAAAATGATGGACCGGGCCAATATCATCCTGGTTTATAATTATATATTACTACATCATCGAAAAGACGTGTACATGTTTAGAGAATATATCTAAAATGACAAAGAGAATTATTCATTTTGCAAATATCCATGTCAATGTCCTTAATATAGGCCTTTGAGACTCGTCTGCGAAGAAAACAATGAGAAATGAGAAATGAAATGGAATTAAAATGCTTTGCGTGGCAACAAAATATAATAAAGTAATGGAAAGATTTTTCTTCCCTAAATTAATTCGAAAATACAGGGTAGGAAAAAGATTTTTTTTAACATACTAAATATTTAAGCTAGCCGTTTGGGATTCTTTTACCATAAGTATACCTCTAAAAAAAAATTTGCCCTAAGGTTTTTAGATATTTTGAGTTTTATAAACACTCATTTAAATTTTTCTTTCCATATATAATTACAACTGTTGAAAAATATTACGTCATAAATATGTATGAACAATCGCACATCGCATGGTAGCGGACTTCCATAAATAACTTAAAAGTATTAGTCTACAAATGGTTTCTTCAAAATTGCTCACCCAAATGATCCTTCACATATGTACCGGTTGACAATCATCACCACGGGTACATTTGGACGACCATCCAATATCTCATCCTTGATAGCATGAACCAAATCACCCCGTAAGGTTACTTTCATTGTAGTTCCCCTAAAGACGAACAAAAATCCATTAGGCTAATCCACTCAACAAAATTATTGAATCAAAAACCCATAAGATACCGTGTAGTTTACCTCTCATTCTCAAGCATAATCTCCCTCATAAACACATCACTTACTTTCTCAAATTCTTCAACCGATTTTCACAACGTTCGACACGGAATTTAGCCTTTCAATCATAGCTGCAGGAATTATATAAGAAGAGGTTAATGTTTGTTGTTTTTACCTAACAAAAAAAATAGTTTTTTCTTATTTCCGACTGTTCACATGTATAATACGTAGTATCATTTTTTCTGATCCCAATATTCTCCAGAGCAAGGAAACTAAATATCTCTTGGGGAAAAGTCGAGATGTCAACTTTCAGATGTTCCACCTTGCTTAACCTGTTCAACCACATTACATTTTCAAAGGACACAATTCTATAACCGGCTCCCTCCTCGAATTTCTTTTCAAACAACTGTATATAATCTTTGCCTACCGTAGCATGCATTTGAGTACCCTGTATTATATCCAATCAACAATTAATTTCTAATCGGCTAAAAAAAAAAAAACAATTAACTTTTACGTAAATATGCAACAGAGGTCGACTAACTTACCTCTTGGTCAATGAGATGTAGGTCCAAACTCCATAATTGACCTGTTTTTCTGTTTTCAAACCTCCATTTTTTCGGAACCAAAGCCCTCACGGCTTTTCTCGTTGTGTCTGATTCCTAACCAGACGCTTGAAGGGGGTATAAACTGTTCCCGAATGTTTCTTACCTACATATAAACATCATATATTTTAAAATTGATTAGAGTAAAAAAAAACATCAACCTACTAATATAAAGAAAAAACTGATAAGAGGAAAAAAAACAGCAGCCTATGAATCCAAATTGCGACATTTGAATAAGTTTACATACCACAGGAATCAACTACCATTGCTTCCCCTTTGTTGTGATTTTCTTCAAAAGTCATAGTTGATATCTTACATTCGCTACCTCCTTTTTCACACAAAGTACGTGGTTTATGTAGGAATAAAGAGTGATTTGCATTCTTTATATAGATGTTAGAAACTTAGTTCCAAAGAAAATCTTTAAAATCGTTATGGAATTAAATCCAGTTATATGGTTTGTTATAAAGAAAATAGGGATGAAGAATGATTTCCATCCTTTATTAACTATTGTTTTTATTAGTAAATTAAGCGTATTAATGGAACTTGTTAGATTGTGTTCAGGTAAATGATTAGATTTTTTTTTATATTAATGGATATCGTTAACATAAATATAAATAGTAATTTAAATATCAATTAATGTAGTATTTTTTATATATTGTTGGTTTTTCCTTTGTTAGATATTTATCATTAATACTAAAAATTAATATAGCTATTTCTATATTTTTGTCCTTTTAAAAGATTAAAAAAATATAAATCTTTTTTTATTCCGTAAATACGTCGATTTTATCTTTATTCTAGTCATAAATGTCCAAAATTATAATGTAGTATTTTGTTAATTCTCTGGATCTTTTACAATAATTACATGAAGCTATAAATGTAATTATTTTATTTCATAAATATGTTAATTTGATTTTTTTTATTTTAATCATAAATGTCCAAAATTAATATAGTAATTTTTTTATTTTTGGAATTTTCATAAAATTATAAAAGATTATTTTATTCCATAAATATGTTGAATTGATTTTTTTTATTTTAATCATAAATGTCCAGAATTAATATAGTAGTTATTTTGATTATTTGGATTTTCAAAATAAATGCACAAAATTAATATAGCAATTTTTCTAAACAATGGGGTCGTCCGTCGCGTGTGTCCCACCAATCCAGCCAATCTACACCGCACATTGTCAGATCAACGCACCATATATAACGAAATTTCATCCGACGAATACGAATGGTTTCTCAATTAGCCAATGAGAGCGCGAGGTTTCGCTCACCAGCCAATAGGAGGGAGGGTAAGCAGCACCAGTGCTACTTTTATTCTGGAGTGAGGGATGGTATTGAGTTTTTACATTTGAAGTTGTACCATAGATACAATTATCTTCCTTGATCTTTGCATTGGATATTTTAATAGATAATTGTACTATGCTTTAGTGTTCTCATTTTCTAATGTTAGATGAAGTATTGCTATGTCTACTGAGGCAGGGACAACTACAGAGAAAAAAAATCTGATTTATATTTTTCGGATCATATTTAGGGTAAAAAAAATCTATTAATTATTATTAAAGTCATTTCAAAGGATTTAACCCGTGATTATGAGTTAAAAAAATCCAATAAATATAGAGTAAAAAATTTGAATTATATTTTGGACCATTTTTTGGTATAAAATCTATGAACTATACGAAAATTGTTTAGGCCAAATTTTCAAATTAGTTTAAGGTAAAAAAATATAAAAAATTTTGAATTAATTTAAAGTAAATAAAAACCCTTAAATTAATTATACGTTGAGCCATTTTAGGATATAAAATCTTTAAAATAATATATATTCTTAAATAAATATCCAAAGATAAAGTGATTATCCAAAATTATATAAATCACTCACAAAAGTTTACTAAATCTTTTAAGATATTGATTTCATATTGTTTCCTTCATAGAATTTACTATTTTTTGGCATTTTTTTCTTTCCCCACACTCAAACTTTTGTTTTGTTTTAAGTAGGTGGTCAATAAAAAGTATCTATGCTTTTTTAAAAAAAAACTACAAAGTATCTCCCGTAATCGCTAATTTCCATTTTATTCGTGACGAAAAAATAATGGTGTATAAGGGGAAAGAAGGCGTATCTACGATGCCAAGCCTTTGTCATCTGTAATGAGTGAATAAGGATGTTGTAATTGATGTTTATGAGAGGCTATTATTTGTTTCTGAATAAAAAGTGGAGATGAGTAGGGAAGTTTTTCTTTTCATTTTTACTTAATGTTGATTGTTTAACAATATTAGAGGATATTATTAAAAAAAAATGGTGATGATAGTCTGAATCGATGAATTAACAACGCTCCGGCAATGTCCAAACAAGAGCCTATTCATACCGCAAATAAGCGTACGTATGAAACCGACCATGCTATATTATCGATCTTTGGAAAGTACTTGTATGCACGAAAATGACCAGGTTATCGAGCGCTCAAAACAGTGCAAATTCGGTTTGGTGATTTTCTTTTTCTTGACATTCGGGTATCACAAGTTTAGTTTTTCTTGATTGTGAATGCAGGATACTCATGTTGTGGAGATATCAATGAAGTTGGACATTGAAGGTCCAAGTAAGTTAGCATACCTCGAAAAACAATACACTGGAAGAAAATAATACTTCCTTATTAGTAAGAAAAATAATTAAATGCGTTTTCATCTGAGTTTAAATTGTTGTTGTCATTGATGCTTTGGTTTTTTTGATGGTATTAAATTAAATTACTATTTAATAACGTACATGATACCTAAACACCAATATGGATGATTTTACACATCGGGGCAACTCTACTTTTATTTCAAATTAGTTGCCAACCATAGTGGAGCTTACCCTCTCTCCTATTGGTTGGTGAGCGTAACCTCGCACTCTCATTGGCTAATTGAGAAACCATTCGTATTTGTCAGATGAAATTTCGTTAGATATGGTGCGTTGATCTGACAATGTGCGGTGTAGATTGGGTGGATTGTTGGGACACACGCGACGGACGGCCCTCATTATTTAGAAAAATTGCTATAATAATTAGTGTATTTATTGTGAAAATCCGTAAAATAAAGAAAACTACTATATTAATTAGGACATTTATGATTAAAATAAAATAAAATCAATTAAACATATTTATGTAATAAAATAAAATAATTGATATTTTTTGAATCTTTTATAATTTCATATAGTTATTATAGAAAATCCAGAAAATAAAAAAATACTATATTAATTCTTACATTTATGAATTAAAAAAAATCAATTCAATGTATTTATGGATAAATTAATGAGATTTATATTTTTAAAATCTTTTGTAAGGAGAAAAAAGAAAAAAAATATAGAAATGACAAAAAGATTACTATATTAATCTTTTATAATTTCATGTAGTTATTATAAAAAATCCAAAAAATAATAAAAACTACTATATTTATTTCGTACATTTATGACTGAAATAAAAAAAATCAACTCAACATATTTATGGAATAAAATAATAAGTTTTAAATTTGTAAAATCTTTTGTATGGAAAAAAATCTGGATATGGTAAAGAAAACTACTATATTAATTTTGGCATTTATGATTAAAATAAAAAAATTAATTCAACATATTTATGGAATAAAATAATTGTATTTGTTGAATCTTTTATAAGGAAAAGAAAATCTAGAAATAACTATATTAATTTTTAATATTAATGATAAACATCTAAAAAAATTACTAACAGCATCTAAAAATTACTATATTAGTTGATGTTTTCAATTAATATTTATGTGTACAGTGATTCAAAAAAAAAAATCTAATTATTTACCTGAACACAATCTTACGGGTTCCATTAATATAATTAATTTACTAATACTTATTAGTCGATCTTTTAAAATCATTTCCTTTGAAATTTATATGTGTTGAACGGTTGATTTTATTTGTATCCAAATATATACGAAAAATACTATATTAGTCGATCAACTTTAATTACCTGGAAGATCTTAATTATATTGTTAATTGATAAAAACAACCTAAATTATCGAATTATGGTGGCGTTTAGAATCTAAAAAAATCTTCAAAATTAAAATCGTGTGATATTTTTGCTTAATTATGTTTATATATAAGGAAAAAAAAAATTGTATTTATGTTTATATATAAGAAAAAAATCTTCAGTATTACTTGGAAAATGTAGAAAACCTAAATTTCCAGATTGATTCACGGCCAGATTATCTTTGGTGGCTTGCTTAAAAGTTAAGTATGTTACGAGGATATTTAGATAACCCTGAATTTTCGAAATAACCCTAAAAGAGGAAATCCATGTACCATGGGTTTCCTTTAATATCTTTAATTTCCTGATATCTTTGGACAAAAATATTGCAACAATTAAAATTTTAAAAAAATTTGGTTATGCAAAAAAGAGGAAATCCATGTACCATGGGTTATGCAAAAATATATTCCTAATCACGGAGGGATTATAAAGATATTATTGATTATTGAAAATAATATTGTTTCCTAAACACGGTCTTTGTTTATGGAATTTGTGGGTTTGGTGTATGTATATAAAGCATCGCGTTTGCGGAGTTTCTTCGCGTTTAGAGCTCATGTTGAGTTTTTTTCTTTTGTATATCTTGCGATTTACGTTTTTCGTTGTCTCATTTAATTTTTGATGTTTGTTTTGCAAGTACATTCAAATGTGTAATCAATTCGGCGCTAATGGTTACAGGATTGCGGTAGTAGGAGACCATGAGTACTGAATCAGAGGAGAAGATTGCATCTTTTGAAAATAATACGCTCACACGAGGTTAAATCAGATATACCTCATCTATTACTTTCGTCTATGTTTTATTATAATTTGGTGGTAGGTAAATTATTCATTCCCATGATATTTTTATTTTTCACTCATATAATTCAGTGGTAGTGATTTTTTTTTTTAGTATTAATATGTGATATTGGGTACGATATAATTAACTCTTACTCTAAATAAATTGGCATGCAATTGGCATTAACAGTTGGGAAATATAAGAAATTTTGATCTTTACTTGAACAGAGGCTCATAGTACTCATTTTACAAGTAAAGAATCGTTTTGTCGAATTTTCGAAATATATTTCATATGCAACTAATGTTTCGTAGTGTTTTAGACATTAATAGGAATGTTAACCAATGGTTTCTCGATAAAGAAACCGCAACGAAATTGCATGCGGCATTTCAAATATTGAAAGCAAAATTTTTAAAGAATTATCAGCTACATTTCAAAAATTATTATGGCAATTAAAATCAAGCTGTACGCTTAAGAATATTTCCGAGTAATTCTCATTTTTATATCGTTTAGTTCAAATATAGCAGGATCCTTAATTACCAAAGTCTTTTGTATCAAGGAATGAATTGTAAGTATGGTTTCTTAGTTTAATTAACTTTTAAGTAAATCTCTCATGCAAACATATTCTACAACTTCATAGAAATATCCCATAAGGACAACTTCAAGGGTGTGTTATATAGTTGGTACAATATGAAACTATGAGCATCGATTGATGAAAATATGGATTGTTTGGTTGCTTTTGAATGAGGTATGAGAACATGGTCTAATTCGGTTGACAATAAGATTTACACGGGCAAATATAAGGTTACTATCAAGGTGTTTTTTCGACATATTACAAGTTAGTTTAATTTCTTCCTTATCGTTATGTTTTCCATACAATACTTCCTTTTGTAGCCCTTTTCATCATATTCCTAACATATACAATAGTTATGGGTTTCAATGATAGTGATCGAATAAATTTATTAAAATATTACGGAGCGATACACCCCACTTTGTTGATTTTGGTCCAAGAACTGCTATTTGTTCCAATTACGGAGCGATAATGTTGTAAGGAGAAAAAGTTAATCACATTAAATATAATGTTGAATTTGGTTTATGTCGTAAAAAACAACAAAAGGAATTTTAGCCTGTCAATATAAAAGATACACCCCACTTTAATTCCATGTTTGCATTAACGTTGGCACATCTTCTTATGCTTTTAGACTAAATGGTTGAAGTCTAACTCTTTAAATTGGATCATTTGCACCGGGGAGAAACAAGATCCTAGGTCAACTCGAGAGGAAAATTTTACGATCGACACTCTTTTATTACTTTCACATGCAATCCAAGTTAGCGAGGCAATTGCCAATTTCTTGAAGTTGATACATGGGCAATAAGAAAACGATAGGTCTTGATGTGGTTACTCGGTTTCTATCATGAAGTTAAATAAGTCGATGAAGGACTTGAATCGTAATCGACATTTCACTAAAGTAAGATGAGGTACGTTTTAATATTTGTGCTTTCACATATCCTAAATTACTTTGGTCCTTGCTATACATTGATTACTGAAAATTACTTAAAATTTATTTTTCTTTGGCTGTCTCTTTTTGCAGACTCACGATAAGACTTTTGCATTCATTCATGCTTAACTCTTCATCCTACGTAGGGGAGAATGCATCTCCTAGATGAACTTGGTTAGTATTTGTACATATAACATTCGTTATATTGAAAAGCATATCCCGCCTGGTTGTATTAATCCTAACCCAATTTAAGCTAGGAAAACAATATCTCTTTTTCGGTTTATATTGCTGCTTGAGGATGATTCCATGAGATGAGCGGTGGACAACTAATCTTACTAATGATGCCAGTATCCTCATACCTCATTTCTATTTGCGCCGATTTTTCTTACTTCATTCCTCAAAGTTCGATAATTTCGAGATGATTATAGAGTTTGCTTGCGTCTTAACTGCAAAATTAGTACAACGGGGTTAGTTGGGAATTGCTCTTAACATTTACAAAACTGCTACTATGTATCACTCCTCCGAACCCTCTCTCGTTGACACCCATTATAAGTCAGCAATATCTTACTAATATTTTTATTTTTATTTTTTTAAAATCCTTATAATGGGTGTCTGTTATGTGGCGCATGTAAGATTCTGACTTCCGGCATCTCTGTTTCTGACCAACTCACTACACCATATCAAGCATTGTGCAAAAGTGAAGGAAGAAATTGTGCAATTCATTTGGTTATTATCTCAACTGTCAATTAAAGACCCAAGGCATTAGTAACATATGAGCCGTTCACATGGCGCATTTTATTGATTGCGTCATCTTCTACGGAAGCACGTTAGATACTTTGCACTATTTAGAGTTAGTGATCTATTAGTATAATATTTTTTTAGTGTGTCTAAGAAAGTGAGTCTCATTTTTCATTTAATTACTTGAAGTTGGAGCCTAGATGAGCAGTTTAGTTGGTCACTTTTGTTTTTAACACAAGTATATGAGGCGTTCATACGGTGTGTTTTCTTGATTACATCATCTTGGACAGGTTGCACTTCATATGCTTTGACCATTCAAAGCTGGCAATATATTTCTATGTTCATATAACTTTTTTTTAGGGTCTCGAATATCGTATATTGATATAATATATGGTGAGTATGATTTTCCATTTAACTACATGAAGTTAAAGCCTGAAGGAGCAATTAAATTGGCCGCTAGGATTCCTTCTTTGCACTATTTGAAGTTTGCTATATATTTTATATTAATAATATTTTTTTAGTGTCTTTAATATCAAAATATTTATAAAAGTATATAATGAATGTGAATATTCATTTAACTACAGGGATTTGGATTCTGGAGATGCAGTTAAGTTCTCCAATTGACCCTTAACACAAGTATATGAACCGTTCACGTTGTGCATTTCCTTGATTGCGTCATCTTCGACAGGGAAACACTTCATATACTTTGCATTATTTAGAATTAGAATTAGCAAGTCTATTTTATTTGAGTATCATATTTTTTTAGTGTCTCTAAATATCATATATTGATAAATAAAGAGTGAATATGATTTTTCATTTAATTTCATGTAGTTGGAGCCCAGAGGATCAGTCGAGGCGATCATTGGATTCTTAACGCAAATATATGTTTTGGTATGTAAGGCATGCCGGGAGTGTACACTGGGTGATTGGCCTACCTGGAAGACGTTCCTGAGGTTTCGAAAGTAGGATATTAATGTTACTTTGTTCCTTCATTTTTAAGTTGTAAAAGTTGATTAACTAATGAATGTTGCGTAGGTATTCTAATTAACATCCAACAATATTAAGGGTAATCGTGGAGTTACTTTGATCGATAGCCCTCAAATCTAGCTATACCGATTGTCATTAGAGTATTAATGTTGGCAATACCATGAATTACTTACTGATTTCAAAAGTTGGTATAATTTTCCAAAATTAATTTTCTTTAAGAAATTTCCCCAACTTTAACCTATACATGGCATGTGGCTCCGGTTATTAATTAACTAATGATGATAATGGGTGTTTCCATTGTCCACTTCAGTTATTAATTAAGACCCTTTCGAGACGGTGAGGGGAAGCTCGCCTCACCAAGTGGAGGATGATTCCTGACATACCCGGTGCATAGTAGTTAAATACTAGCTACATTGGAATGGAATGAATAATTAATAGGGAAATTTCATGGAATAAAATTCACTTTAAGGAATTCATAGTCAATATAAAATACAAAATTGCATTGAAATAAAAATGAATTTATCCATAAAACCAAACTTTATATAGGGAACAATATGATTAGCATTTTTATAAGTAAGTAATCTTTATAATTTTTGGTACCGAATATATGTTTTGATAGCCACTGCGATATTTCTGTCCAAAAAAATATCCAACATGTCTTATATTTTTGGAATCACGGTGGTGTCTTTAATATCAAAATAGTATATACAGATTATGCATATTCATTTAACTACAGGGAGTTGGAGCACGGAGTAGCAAGTTGATTTGACCAACATGTTAATTCTTAACACAAGTATATGAACGGTTCACGTTGTGCATTTCTTGATTGTGTCAACTTGAACGGGAAGCACTTCAGATACTTTGCACTATTTAGAGTTAGCAATCTATTTTATTTGAGTATCATTTTTTTAGTGTCTCTAATTTCATTTTTTTTTTATTATTTTCTGGTATTCCTCTATACAATTAAAAAAGTGAGTGTGATTTTTCATTTAATTTCATGGAGTTCGAGCCTGGAAGAACAGTTGAATTGGCCACTTTATTTTTAACACAAGTATAAGGTTTGCAATTAAAAGAATGTGCATGCCACTTTTTGGTCCTAATTGTTAATCGGGACCCTTTCTGGGACGGGTGCGAGGCGAAGCCCCCCTCACCAAATGAAGGTTGATTCCAATCATACCCGGTGCATAGCACTGGTGGATCTTACCCTCCCTTCTATTGGCTGGTGAGCGTAACGCGCGCTCTAATTGGTTTGGAGAAAAACCATTCGTATTTTCGGATGAAATTTCGTGAAATATAGTGCGTTGATCCGACACCGTGCGGTGTAGATTGGGTAGGTGGTTGGTACACACCCGGCGGATGACCCTCATTATTCGATATGTCTAACCGCTAGATGGCCAAGATCTTTGATTAAACGACCTAAAATTATTGTGCATAATTATACCGAGTTTACTTGATCTTTTAAAAATCATGATCGTCGATTTGTTCTTAAAAAGTTACTATATTACCTTCACGTATTTATTACTAAAATCCAGAAGAAGAAAAAAAACTACTATATTAATTTTGGACATTTATGGTTTAAATCCAAAAAATTGAATAATTCAAGTATTTATTATTAAAATCCAAAAAAAAATAAATAAAGAAAAAACTACTATATTAATTTCGGTTTATGATTAAAAGCCAAAAATTAAGTAAACATCATATTTATAAGGTAACAAAAGTAGGTGCTTCAAAATGTTTTTAAAAACGTGGAAAGTTTACAATTATCCGTGGTATAATTTTAGAAATATGGTCATTTCTTATCCCTAATGACATAATTGAAAAATACCAAAATATCCCTCTCTTCATTACCTTAAGAATTGTGCAAACTTGAAATATGTCGACTTTTAAGACGGAGAGATTTAATGACACACATGATATTTCATTGGATCTTCATCAATATGCTATTATTACCTAAATCCATGCATGGATTTACATTTTGTAGCAACTCACGGATCGTCTCAAATGCAATGGAAAATTGAATTGTAAAATGATTCCTCTACATCCGGAGTATAAATTTGATAAATTTGAGACTCGGGAAAAGAATGAATTTTTTCAAAAAAATAATTGGTATTCTAGCTTTTGATCGCATCCTATGACTTGGTAGCGGCGAATATTCCAATTCATTCAAGAACATTTCAAGATACAAATCGTATAGTTTCAAAAGCAAATGATTTGCAATCCGTACTCAAGTATACGCGTTCTTGACCGAATATTTACGGAGTTTTTGCATTTTTTTGCCTTTTGTCTATTCCAATACATTGTTTAAGATGTCTCTTGAAGCGAGGAACTCAAGAAAGGCCTCACTTGGTAGCCGTAAAACATAGTTGATTTCTAAAGAAAGATATATCAATGCATTTCCTTGATTACATCTTTTTTGGGGAGGAGGCACTTCATATGCTTTGTACTATTTAGAGTTGGCAATCTGTTTTATATTAATATCGTGTTTTTTTATAGTGTCTCTATTATCATATATTGATACAACTATATGAGTGGGATTTTTCCTTTAATTACAGGGAGTTGGAGTTTGGAAAAGCAGTTAAGTTGGTCACTTGAATCTTAACGTAAGTACATGATTTACGAAGAAATATATATCGCCATCGTTCCCTTAATTACATCATCTTGACGGGAAGCACTACATATGCTTTTCATCATAAATAATTCACAATTATTATTATTATTATTATGGAGAATAAATAAAAAGTTATTCACAATCTATTATATTATTATCATTTTTTTAGGTATTTCTAATATCATATATTGATACAATTATATAATGAGTGTGATTTTTCATTTAACTACAGGGAGTTCGAGCATGGAGGAGCATTTGAATTAGTTGATTGATTCTTAATACAAGTACATGATTTCTATAGAAATACTCCCTCCGTTTCTAGAAAAGTGTAACTTTCACTTTTTCAATTTGGCATATTTTTAGGCTAAAATGAAAAAGTATCTCTTTTCCAGAAACGTAGGTAGTATATATCAATGCATTTTCTTGATTACATCATCTTCGACGGGAAGCACTTCATATGCTTCACACTTTTAGAGCTATCTAGCTATTTTAAGTTAATATCATTTCTTTAGTGTCGACTATATTAAAATCTAATTGTTAACTGGAACCCCTTCTGGAACTGGTGCGGGGCGAAGTCCTGCCTCACCAAATGGGAACCGATTCCCATCATAGTTGGAAACTCACAAATAAAAGATAATTACTATTTTTATTAGCCAAAATAACTGAAAAGTAATAAAACTCAACCAAATCACTTTTGGGAGGTTATCCTCGTTTAGTGCAAAGTTGAAGAGAGAAGCAGTGTCCAACACATAATCAATTGATTTCTTTTTTAATTTTATTTTAGTCATAAATGTACGATATTAATATACTATTTTTTTTATTTTCTGGATTTTTTATCATAAATACATGAAATTATAAAAAATTCAAAAAATATAAATCTCTATATTTTATTCCATAAATATTTTGAATGGATTTTTTTTTTATTTTAGTCATAAATGTACGAAATTAATATAGTACTTTTTTTATTTTTTGGATTTTTATAATAAATACATGAAATTTTAAAAGATTCAAAAAATATAAATCTTATTATTTTATTCCATAAATATGTTGAATTGATTCTTTTTTTATTTTAGTCATAAATGTCCGAAATTAATATAGTAATTTTCTTTATTTTCTGGATTTTGACAATAAATGCACAAAATTAATATAGCAATTTTTATAAATAATGAGGGCCGTCCGTCGCGTGTGTCCCAACAATTCACCCAGTCTACACCGCACATTGTCAGATCAACGCACCGTATCTGACGAAATTTCATCCTACGAATACGAATGGTTTCTCAATTAACCAATGAGAGCGAGGTTATGCTCACCAACCAATAGCAGAGAAGGTAAGCTCCACCAGTGCTACTTTTATTCTGGAGTGAGGGATGGTGATTGTTTAAAAGTAGAGTTGGCAATCTTAATAAAAGTAGAGTTGGCAATCCATATCCATATGCTTCTTCTTAAAACTCAATACCATCCCTCACTCCAGAATAAAAGTAGCACTGGTGCTGCTTACCCTCCCTCCTATTGGCTAGTGACCGAAACCTCGCACTCTCATTGGCTAATTGAGAAACCATTCGATTAAATCGGATGGAATTTCGTTATATATGGTGCGTTGATCCCGTGATGTGCGGTGTAGATTGGGTGGGATTGGTGGGTCACACGCGACGGACGGCCCTCATTGTTTAGAAAAATTGCTATATTAATTTCGTGCATTTATTTTAAAATAAAATAAAAAAATCAAATCAACCTATTTATGGAATAAAATAATCTTTTATAGTTTTATGGAATAAAAAAAATTACTATATTAATTTTGGACATTTATGATTAAAATAAAAAAATCAAATTAACATATTTAAGAAATAAAATAGTTACATTTATAGAATTTTATTTTGGACAAATGACGTTGAGATATTTGTTTCAGAGAATTAATAAAATACTATATTATAATTTTGGACATTTATGATTAGAATAAATAGAATTTTATTTTGGACAACGTTGAGATATTTGTGTGACGTTGAGATATTTGTTTCCGGATAATTAATAAAATACTATATTATAATTTTGGACATTTATGATTAGAATAAATAGAATTTTAACGACGTTGAGATATTTGTTTCAGATAATTAATAAAATACTATATTATAATTTTCGACATTTATGATTAGAATAAATAGAATTTTATTTTGGACAGCGTTGAGATATTTGTTTCCAGAGAATTAACAAAATACTATATTATAATTTTGGACATTTATGATTAGAATAAAAAATAAAATCGACGTATTTACGGAATAAAAAAAGATTTATATTTTTTTATCTTTTAAAAGGAAAAAAAATATAGAAATATCTATATTAATTTTTTGTATTAATGATAAATATCTAACAAAGGAAAAACCAACAATATATAAAAAATACTAATTATATTTATGTTAACGATATCCATTAATATAAAAAAAAATCTAATCATTTACCTGAACACAATCTAATATGTTCCATTGATACGGTTAATTTACTAATAAAAACAAAGCCAATAGTTAATAAAGGATGGAAATCATTTTTCATCCCTATTTTCATTATAACAAACCATATAACTGGATTTAAACAAGAACAAGACTGGATTTTTAATCTTTTATAAGGTAAAAAGAATTTGACTTATATTTTTTGGATGATTTTTAAGGTAAGAAATCTATGCATTTATTATTAAAAAATGTAAAAGATAAATATCCATTCGAAATATACTATGAGTTTGGTTTCAAAATATCATTGGTAAACAAATATTACCATAAATAATGTCATGATTTTTATGGCCTTAACTTGCTAAAATTTTGTAAATACATATCAAATATGTAGATATTTTATATATTTTTAGACATAAATTTATATCATATCCAAAATAAAAACGTTTTATTTATGGGTTTGTCATTGATACTTCTATTTAAAAGCATTCGATCAAGAGCCTACTTCATTTTTATCGAATGCTTTTAAATAAGTCGAAAGTTTTTAATTTATATTCGATTAGGGCTTTTTGCAATATATAATGTTTCAATAGTTGTTTTCTTTTTTGTGATTTGTGATTTTGACTCGATGTTTTATTGATTTGTTAACAGTGCATAAAACTAAAATTCTCAACCGATTGTGAGTTTAATTTCTCAATATTCTCTTTGCTTTCGATTTTATGTTTTATGTTTGTTTTATTGATTTATTAACATGTACACAAACTAGAATTCCCAACCGGATGTGAGTTTAATTTCTCTCTATTCTCTTTGCTTTCGATTTTTGTTTTGTGTTCGTGTTGTTTTTGGTTTGTAACTTTCGATTTTGAAGATTTAATTAGGGTTTATTAAGGTATTTAATTGTTTTGATTTCTTTTATCGGGATGGGGGGAGAGGATTGGAGGGCGATATATTGACGTAGCGAGATAAGTTCACTTGGATTACCTTTTGTCCACAAGAAATCTCAAGAACAAGGATCTTTTTTGTAATTATAAATTATGTTATCAAATTTTGATGTATTACTAATTTTTTGGAGATTAGTTTTGAGTTATGAAGTGCTTAAAGTAGAAGAAAACATTTGGGGAAAGGAAATACATTACAGGGCTAAACTAAAGGAGGTAGGCTACATTTTGTATATTTGGAAACCAGGTTTATTAAGTTACGTATATATTTATATTAGTTTGGGATATTTGAAATGAGAGTCCTAAATTGAATTTCAGCGGCTGAGTATTAATTTCATATTTGTTAAGTATTAATTTCATATTCTTTAATATAATTTACCAAAAAAATATCTTGTAAATATTTTGCTAAAACGAATCGATAGATAAATATTTTTATCTTCTTAGATTATTTATTTTGGTAAATATAAATTTAATTCCAATAATCTAAGCAAAAAGATTGGAGAAGGAAAAATCTTTAGAATTTATTGGAGATTTAAGAAATTAATTCCAAAATAATAATATTCTCTCATGTGTAAAAACGCTCGAACAAATGTCACATCTTTTTTTTTTTTTTCTCTTATGATTTGTTCCACATATGCTTGCAAAATTTCTTCTTCTAATCGGTGGTTATTGTTTATTTTTGCAGGATACAGAAGAATTCAATCCATAAAGCTACTTTTCTTCTTGGAAATTAGCTTAAGTCATTTTTTCTTTTCCTTTTTACTGTTTTGTAAATATTAGTTCTTAACATGTTACGAGAGTTGTTCAAGTTGTTGTTTTACTGCAATAGTCTCGAGGCAACTCAAAACGATCCATATTTTCTTTCGATTTTTGTCTGCTTCAAGGTAATCAAATCTTATTTGGTTAGAAATATGTTTATGACCTTTCTAAATTATTACTTTTTATACTTTCAGGTGGTTGTTGGTTTTATTGTTCAATTCAGTTATTACTTTCGTAGATCATAACACCGTGTTTGAGATTTTTTCTGTTGATTATGGTGTTGCGATTCAAAAGGCTAAAAAGGTCATTTCGATTGAGATTTTTTTATACTAAAAATAGCTTAGGAAATTTTTTTGACTAGAATCTCAATTTGATTATGTTTCCACCCACCAAACAGAAAAACTAACAAAGCTATGGGTGATCACCAGAAACTACTAGATATTTGATCTCAAACTCATTAATTCGGTAAGGAATGAAATTGCATTTGTTCTGGTAGTATGCCCATGAGTTCTTGATTTATGAAGAAAGATATATCGGTGTATTTCCTTGATCATATCTTCTTCCACGGGAAGCACTTCATATGTTTTTCCTTGATATAATAATATAGTGTGTGTGATTTCATTTAACTGCAAGGTATTAGAGCCTGAGGAGCTTGAGTTGAGTTGGTGGGTTGATTCTTAACACAAGTATATGATATGGTTGTAAGGTAGTTGGGGAGTGTATAGCGGGTGAAGTACGAACAATATTTGGCCAAACTGGAAGCCATCATTGGAGTTTTGAGGCAAATTATTATTATGACTTTATTTCTTTACTTTTAAGTTGCAAAAATGGATTAAGCAAGAAACGAAAATTCTAAAATCTAGAAAGACTAAATGTCGTTGTAGTGCTACTAGATTAAAAGACTTCAAATCTAACCTTACCAATTATTTTTAGAGTACCGATGTTGGTAATGTTATGAACTAATTATTGATTTCAATAATCGACATGATTTTCCATAAGTATTTTCTTTTAGAGGATTTTTATTAATCTTGAAAACTTTAAACAAGTATGTAATTGATGAATTTAGTTCCAACTGCTTATATACTATATTAGGATTGATGGTTTCGTTAAGCACTACAGTTATTAACTCGAGTGAAGCCCAGCCTCACCAAGTGGGAGTCAATTCCCAAAGTACTAGATGTTTAGGTATCATGTTGGTTAATTAGTAGTTTTTAGATAATATTAATTATTTAATTAGTAGTTAAGAATTTATTTTGTTCAAGGTTTGTGATTAAATGTTTTGAATTAATTGACAAGATTATTATTAGCACTTTTGATTTATCTACCATAGAATTTAATAAATCAACCTCGATGTTCTTAGTTACTTCCACGAGTTATCAAGGCTTGCAATGTTGAACATTTTATATTTGTTTTTAGTATGTGAGGTCAATCGGGTTTAATGCTTTAGTATTTAGAGTTTAAACTATTTTACTTTTGAGATTACTTAAATCTATTTATTTTAGTTTATTCGTAAAATATATTCTTTGTTTTTATTAAATTGCTTGAAATTAGTTTTTAAAACTACGTGAGATCTTAAGATGATAATAGTATTATACGTTTGATTAGTAGAAATTTTTAGTTACATAGTTTTAATTGTTATTTTTAATTTGGTAGATAGTTCTATAGTAGAAACTCTATAAATTAATTTTGTTGGGACCACCAAAATAATTAAGAGAGATATTAATTAACCGATAAATTAGTAATTATGAACTTATAGAGAAATTTATTATCAAAGAATTATTTTCTAAATGCGTAGAATATTAAATTCTTCAAAGCACCCTTCAATCTCCCGCTTTGCTTCATTGTAAACTTCAATTAACTAATAACACAAGCTTGGTCAAAAAGCTGGGTAAGTTCAATGAATGTCAAGATGTCCTGAATATCCGGAAGAAAATGAAGTTATGCAACTATTGACTGATGAAGATATAATTAAGAGTGTTATGGGAACTGATAAAAATGGGAAAGAAGGTGATGAAAGTTCTACAATATATCCCCCTTCACGAAACGAGATCGTTAAAGAAGTAATCACATTAAATAATTTCTTGCTGAGCTATGAGAGAACAATACCAGAAATTCTAACGATGATAAGAAAAATTAGATATGTAATTTAATGTGATATTGCTTTTAATATAAAACAAAAGACATTTGAATCATTTTTCAAAAAATCTTCATAAATCATTAATATATTGAGATCATATTTCATATGGGGCCTACATAGATAATCTAAAAATATTATTTTTAATTTTTCGCGAATTATTAATTTGGCACGTTGTCCCCGACTTGAGACCGGATAAAAATATTATATAAGAGAGTTTATTAAATAATCGAGTGTTTACTGTATTAGAACTTGATTTCAGAGAGTTTAACAACATCTCATAATTAAGTTTATTAAATAATCGAGTGTTTTCAGACATTACTTGGTGTTTTCATTATAAACTGCAGTTGTTAATTGGGACCCCTTCTTGGACGGGAAGCACTTCATATGCTTTGCACTTTTTAGAGTTGGCAATCTATTTTATATTAATGTCTTGATTTTTTTTCCCCTTAAAATTAGATATCGGTATATATATAATGGGTGTGATTTTTCATTTAACTTTTAGAAGTTGGAGCTTGGAAGATTAGTTAAATTGGTCCATTGATTCTTAGAGAAAATATAAGATTTTCGAAGAAAGAATCAGTGCATTTTCTTGATTATATATTTTTTGACGGGAAGCACTCTGTATGTTGTGCATTCTTTAGAGTTGGCAATTTATATTATATGAATATCTTTTTTCTTAGTGTTTCCAATATAAGATATCGATACAATTGTATAGCAAGTGTGATTTTTCATCTAACTACCAATAATACTGATATTGATAATGTAATGAACTACTTAATGATTTCAAAGGTTGGTATAATTTTTGAAAAGTATTTTCTTTAAGAAGATTTCTTAACCTCCAACAATATATATTAACAGTATCTCCTCTCACTACTAACATTGTAAGTAGTAAATTAAATGTCCCATAACATAACGTAAAAAATAAACTTGAATGTATACAGAATATAATTAAACACACGTGAAGAACAAAGTACATTGTCCCCACGAAAAAGAATAACTCAAGACACCATCTAAAAAGACCACAAGAGAAAGCACAACATCATAGCGGCGTGATGATGAACATGATGGTGAATTGGGCGAAAGAGATCACGAGATGCCACCATTGGTGAAATAGATGAACATGGCAATGAAGTGCTTACTTATGAATACGACAACAAATAAGCGTTTTTTTTTTTTTTGAGTATGCGAGGTTTTAATCAAGTTAATGCTTTAGTATAATGCTTTAGTATTTAGAATTTAAACTATTTTTCTTTTGAAATTACTTAGATCTATTTATTTTAATTTACTTCTTGAGTTAATTCCGCTTATATTAAATTGCTTCGAAATTAGTTTTCACAACCATAAAAAGTTTAAATTATAATTTGATTATCATAAAGTTAAAATTACATATTTTTAATTATTAATGTGTTGGATAATATTCTATAATGATTCTATTCTATAATAGTTTTATTAGAACTCTCATTAGGACGGGTGTGGGGCGAAGCCCCGCCTCAGTGGATAAAAACCAGGGCGTAATAAACTTCGTTTATCCCGGTGCGTAGCACGGGTTTCCAACTAGTTACTCTAATAAGCTGGTTTTATTTTTAGAGTAAATTAAGGAAATTAAGAGAACTAATCATTGAAAGTGGTCCTCCTGACACTTGGTTGGTGAGCATAACCTCCAGAATAAAAGTAGCACTGGTGGAGCTTACCTTCTCTTCTATTGGTTGGTGAGCATAACCTCGCGCTCTCATTGGTTAATTGAGAAACCATTCGTATTCGTAGGATGAAATTTCGTCAGATACGGTGCGTTGATCTGACAATGTGCGGTGTAGACTGGGTGAATTGTTGGGACACACGCGACGGACGGCCCTCATTATTTATAAAAATTGCTATATTAATTTTGTGCATTTATTGTCAAAATCCAGAAAATAAAGAAAATTACTATATTAATTTCGGACATTTATGACTAAAATAAAAAAAGAATCAATTCAACATATTTATGGAATAAAATAATAAGATTTATATTTGTTGAATCTTTTAAAATTTCATGTATTTATTATAAAAATCCAAAAAATAAAAAAAGTACTATATTAATTTCGTACATTTATGACTAAAATAAAAAAAAAATCCATTCAAAATATTTATGGAATAAAATATAGAGATTTATATTTTTTGAATTTTTTATAATTTCATGTATTTATGATAAAAAATCCAGAAAATAAAAAAAATAGTATATTAATATCGTACATTTATGACTAAAATAAAATTAAAAAAAAATCAATTCAACATATTTATGGAATCAAATAATAAGATTTATATTTTTAGAATCTTTTGTAAGGTAAAAAAATCTAAAAATGACTATATTATTAATGATAAAAATACAAAAATATAAAAAACAATTATATTAAATTCCGACATTTATGATAAAAATATAAAAAATCGAGGCATATTTATGGGGTAAAAATATTCAGATATTTTATGGATCAATTATAAGGTAAAAAAATCTAAAAATCACTATATTAAATTCAGATTATTATGATAAAAATCCAAAAAAAAATTGAGTAAACATAATTATGAGATAAAATGACCACATATTATATTTTTGAATCTTTTATAGGGTAAAATATGATAAAATATCTAAAATACTGTATCTATTGATACCCAAAATTAATATTTATATTTTCGAGTATCTAAAAAAAATCATATTTGTATTGTATTTATATCTGGAGTATTTTGAATGAAAATCCAAAAAACGTGATGTGTATATATATATATATATATATATATATATCCCTTTAACAAAATCAAGTATTTTTTTTGCAAAAATAAAATATACTTCCAAAATAAATAAACAAAAGAATTTTCTTGGAAACGACTTAATAATCAAGCCAGTTTTATTTGTTAGTTTTGTTTAGAAAGTCGAGATATTTTAAAATATTATATTCAAAATAAAATCATTCTACTAATAGATTCGGAATCCCTATATAAAGCTTTCAAACAAAAGGTAAACCCATTTTTTGGACACTGCTTCTCTCTTCAACTTTGATTTCTAGGATTTTTGTTTTAATTTATGTTTTCTTATATGCGCCCGTTGTTTGTTTTGCAGGTCGCCATATAAAGCATTCGTGCAACGCCAAACCTTTTTGTTTTCGTGCAAGTTTTTGTGTTTTCCGGATCTTATTGATGATGCATAGATATTGTTGCAAAACTAAACGTCATTTTTGTTTTGTGCAGGTCTTATTGATGCATAAAACGATTGCTGTTTCACCTATTTGCTAAAGGTTTTCAATTTTATTACTCACCTTGCTCATATGATGGTTTCTTATTTTCTTTTTTAATATACTTTGTGGTTGGTTAATTACTAATTAATTTTATGAATTATTATTGGTGAGTACGTAAATAGGCTTTCCTACGTGTATATGGTTCTGTTTTTTGATTTATTTTTGTTCGATTGCATGAGTGTTGATATGAAGAAAATCCTAAGAATATATATACCCAAAAAAAGATGATATGAGACACTTCTTTGTTCTATTTTGCAGGAAACTGTTTCTCAATTCCGTTATGGGATATTTAATGTTTGGTACCCAGCAAATGACCAGCACATTGCTTTGGTACCCAACATTTAAAATATTAAGGGTTGGTACCTGAAATCGACGTTGACCGTCGAAGTCAACGTTTGACCAAAATTTATTTTATTTTGACCAAAATTTATTTTAGTTTTGTTTAGAAAGTCGAGATATTTTAAAATATTATATCCAAAATAAAATCATTCTACTAATAGATTCGGAATCCTTATATAAAGCTTTCAAACAAAAGGTAAACCCATTTTTTGGACACTGCTTCTGTCTTCAACTTTGATTTCTAGGATTTTTGTTTTAATTTATGTTTTCTTATATGCGCCCGTTGTTTGTTTTGCATGTAGCCATATAAAGCATTCGTGCAACGCCAAACCTTTTTGTTTCCGTGCAAGTTGCTTCTCTCTTCCAGAACTAAAATTTTGTTTTTATTTTTTTTATTGGAATTTAGTGTTTTTTATTTGATATTTTAGTTGTTTTACGGTATACCCTCATTATTCCAAATTTCGTTGTGACATCAATCGCCATAACTTTTTTTGTTTTCCGGATCTTATTGATGATGCATAAATATTGTTGCAAAACTAAACGCCAATTTTTTTTTTTTTGCAGGTCTTATTGATGCATAAAACGATTGCTGCTTCACCTATTTGCTAAAGGTTTGTTCAATTTTATTACTCACCTTGCTCATATGATGGTTTATTATTTTCTCTTTTAATATACTTTGTGGTTGGTTAATTACTAATTAATTTTATGAATTATTATTGGTGAGTACGTAAATAGGCTTTCCTACGTGCATATGGTTCTGTTTTTTGATCTATTTTTGTTCGATTGCATGAGTGTTGATATGAAGAAAATCCTAACAATATATATACCCAAAAAAAGATGATATGAAACACTTCTTTGTTCTATTTTGCAGAAACTGTTTCTCAATTCTCGTTATTTCTTTTTGGTTTCATATCTCCTCAATCCCCAGGTTCTTAGCGACAACTTATTTATGTTTCTTCTAATTCTTTGCTCCATCTGAGACTAAACTTCCTTTTGGGATTTTGTTGGTGAGGGTTTCTTAATATCATCATGTTTAGGTAATGTAGGTACTACTCTGTCCTTTAAGCATCATGTGGAGGTATTATTTGAGTGATTGAATCGTGAAATACAAGCTTCGTACTAATGATGCTTAAGCATTGTAATATAACATCACGGGAAAGAAAAAGCCCAACACTGATAATTAAAATTTAGAGTTATGTGTAATGCAAAAGTGAAGTTGGAAATTGTGGATTATAAAAATGGTATCTGTGTTCATATACTCTATAATTAAGGAAGTTTGAAATCGAGAATTGTAGTTGCTTTGTATCTAAATTCTTACGACCATACTATTTGTAAACTAAAATCATATAATTTTGTCTACATTTTGGATTGATTTTATTTTTCTTTTTGTAGCTTACTTAACCATGAAGATACACACATTTGGAAGTGCGACTTTGTATATATGTTGTCGAACAAGATGTAATCTTTCTCATCAATTCATTTTGTTAGGCTCCGAAGAAGGAAAGAAACTCGGGTCTAGATACATGTTTGAGTTGAAAGGGAAGTGTTATACTTCGTGTGGATCGTTAAGGTTTTATCTATATCATTTTTATTTTTATAGGTATTATCATTTTATTTGTATTATTCGTTTACAGTTTTTGCTTCATTTTGGCTTTAGTTGCTTTTATTGTGTAAACAAACCCATTTCCCTGAGAAGGCCAGTAGGGCATATTAAAACTGATGAACATCTGTAGACAACAAGAGAGTTCACTCCTTGAACTTTCATTTATTTGTTGGTCTTCCGGACAAAAGAATTTCCACCTTCCAAAATAAGTTTAACCATCCACATAATTGGTGTATTAAAAATTCAAAATGAGGTCCATATATGACCTTGCTAGCTATTCAATTACTGCATGCTAATTAATTCATCAAACAAAATTTTTCTAATTTTAATTTATGTAATCTGATGGTCTTCATATTTACTCTTATTTTGTTTCTCTATGCAGCAATTTAGGTCTTATCAAAATATTTTGTTTTCGCGCGCTAAGCAATTGAAAGGTGCATATGTAATTAGAAAAATTGCATTGTGATTTAACACTAGCTTAATTTTCTTAATTTTCTAATTGCGTTGTAATTAGAAAATTGCATATTAAATTGCATTGTCATTTAATATATGAATTAATACTATTAACTAATACTTACTTGATCATTAATTACATGATCCATGTCGTTTGCATTTTTGAAGCTCTACACTAAATGGATTTGGTCATGAAAACCAAAAACTAAGATATGCATATGAATGACCTTAATCAACCATTTCCATGAACCCTTAATAAACATATTAATGTATCTTTATCAACCATCCCCTAGATTTCTCACTATTATTATAAATTAGAGTGTTCGCGGAGTTCTTCGATATACATTAATTTTTCATGTAATATTAATTAAATAGGGAATCCTAAATCAATCCTAATGTACATTTAATTTTTTGGCTTAGTTTGTATGTACTTTTTAAATACGGATCCACCATGGGTTGTCATTTCATTATATAATAGTTACATGTCCTCCGGTCATCGCCATATACGCCAATCAGAATCTAACAGACAATAACACCTCCTCACACTTTGTTTTATGCAAATACCTTTTGTGGTTGGAGGTTGAAGCATCATCCGATACTTCAATATTTTTTTTCATTAACATCGAATATTTGTCGAAACACTAGCATCAGATATGGTAACCACTGGCAAGATATATGATCTCCAGTTAGGGTCCACCAATTGATCACGACGTTCTTATTTACAGCGCTAATTTGCTAAAGGCTACCAACAGTGAGGGTTTCCGTTGAATCTCTCATGAAGTGTGTTTCAGGAATACCTCATCATTGTAGATTATTCATGGGCTTAAATTTGCTTAAATTTACTCCATTGGGTATTAAAAAATAAATCTCATGTTAGAGGAGGGATGATGGAAATGTGAGTAGGTTTAAATTAGTTAAATCTCGGTTAGAATCAACATAGTTAACCAAAATGTTGGCGACTTTAGACTTTATGTAACTGTTAGCTTAATTTCTTTAAAATAAGTAATTCACACCTATTATATTTATGAAAAGATTTATTTTTGAAGCAATTACTGGAACGATGCATACATATTAATGATGTAATCTTTTTCAATGATTATAATTATATATGGAAAGAAAATTTTAAATAAGTGTTTATAAAACTCAAAATATCTAAAAAAACCTTAGGGAAAAAAATCTTTAGAGGTCTACTTATGGTAAAAGAATCCCAAACGGCTAGCTTAAATATTTAGTATGTTAAAAAAACTTTTTCTTACCCTGTATTTTCGAATTAATTTAGGGAAGAAAAATCTTTCCATTACTTGGTTATATTTTGTTGCCACGCAAAGCAATTTAATTCCATTTCATTTCTCAATTCTCATTGTTTTCTTTGCGGTCGAGTCTCAAAGGTCTATATTAAGGACACTGGAATGGACATTGGTAAAATGAATAATTCTCTTTGTCATCTTAGATATATTCTCTAAACATGTACAAGTCTTTTCGATGATGTCGTAGTGAATATATAATTATAAACCATGATGATATTGTCCCCATCCATCATTTTCAATTCTATGTAGGGCCAAAAGGATAAATGTTAATATGAAATAGGGAAATAGGAATAAGGATGGATGTAAATCCCAAACAACATTGTTAAGTTATCATCCTAAGAGCATTCTACTCTCTCTTGGCTTTCCTTTATAAATTTTTCTGATATTTTTGATGGGGTTCTACCAGATTATTGAATTATAGTTTTTTGTGAAACCTATTCTTATTATTCTTTTTCATTCTCGAACAGGATATACGCATGAAATTGCTTTGTTTAATAGAACATGATGTAACGGCACTTCGTTAACTTGACCTACGTTTGATGTAAAAAAAAAGGTCCCTTTAATTGTTCAATTCCAAGAGAGTTTTATGTTTTGTTTCAAGCCACATACATAAAAATTAGTTATATGCATCACTAAAAATCCAACAACCAAATTATTTAATTAACCAATACAATTCAGATTCTCTTTGCCAATAAAGGTACTCCAGTCATTAATTAGTGGACAATCCTTGCGGTTAAGTAACAATCACGAGTATTCAAACAGAGTCTTAGTGGGATGTTAGTTCATTGCTTGATAACAACTTATTTGACGGGAAGAATTTCATCTGTGTTGTACTATCTAGAATTGGAACACTATTTTATGTTATATCGTGTGTTCTTTTAATGTCTCTAATATCAAATATTAGTATTTGAGTGTGATTTTTCATTTAACCATAAGGAGTTGGTGCCTGGTTTGGGTTGACCGCTTGATTCTTAACACAAGTATATGATTTCTGAAGAAAGATATATCAATTCAATTTCTTGATTAGATCATCTTCGACGGGAAAATTTTTATATTCTTTTCACTATTTAGGGTTGAAACTCTATTTTATATTAATATCGATCCGGAATTTCCTTGATTACATTATGTTCGACGGGAAGCAATTCATATATATGCTTTGCAATATTAAAGTTGAAAATCTATTTTATATTAACAATAAATACAATTCTGACCAGCAGGAGTCATAAATAGGAAGCTGAATAACATGACAGGTAGGTGTAGGGATGCTTGGTGGAAATTGATTTATGCTGTCCACTGGCACCTATGGAATGAAAGAAATAGAAGAGTCTTTGGAGGGAGAGCAATGGATTCAGATGAGGTGATAATGCTTATTAAGCAGTCAGTTGCTCTTTGGTTATTTGATACAAATGTGTTTAAGGATGTTTCTGCAACTCAGATTTTGTTTCATTGGGAAACAGTCTTACATTTGTGATGTTGTAAGCTGTGTCCTTCTCTGTAAATATTTTTCTTTTTAATATAGTATTCCTTATTCAAAAAGAGAAAAAAAAAGGAGTTATAAATAGGAAAAAAAAAACTGATGAGAATTCATAGCAATATAATTGATTCCATTTGCCAATAAAAAACTCCAATTATTAATAGGCGATCCTTATGGTTAAAGCAACAATCACGGGTATTCAAATAGGGTCATAGTGGGATATTAGTGCATTTCCTTGATTCCAACTTCTTTGACTGGAAGCACTTCATCTGTTTTGCACTATTTAGAATTTGCAGGCTATTTGTATGTTATATATCGCGTGTTCTTTTAATGTCTCTAATATCAGTTATTGATACAACCATATAATGAGTGTGATTTTTCATTTAACTATACGAACTTGAAGCCTGGAAGAGAACTTGAGTTGGATGCTCGATTCCTAATGCAAGCTTATGATTCTTAAGAAAGATATATCAGTGCATTTTCTTGATTACTTCTTTGACGGGAAGCACTCTACATGCTTTGCGATATTTAGGGTTAGCAATTTATTTTATATTAAGATCGTGTTATTTTTAGTGTCTCTAATGTCAGATATTAGCATAACTATATAATATGTGTGATTTTTCATTCAACTACAAGAAGTTGGAGCCGGGAAAAATAATTGAGTTACCCGCTTGATTTTTTACGCAAGTATACGATTTCTGAAGAAAAATATATATGTGTGTTTCCTTAATTACATTTTCTTTGACGGGAAGCACTTCATATGCTTTGCGTTAGTTAGAGCTGGCAATCTATTTATATTAATATCATGATTTTTGTTAATGTCTCTAATATCACATATCAATGCCTATATAATGACTAATGACATTTCTTTGATTACTTCTTTGACGGGAAGCACTTTGTATGCTTTGGACTATTTAGGGTTGGCAATGTCATTTTTATATTAATATCGTGTTATTTTTAGTGTGTTTAATGTCAGATATCAACACAACTACATAATATGTGTGATTTTTCATTCAACTACAAGAAGTTGGAGCCTAGAAAAACAGTTGAGTTAGCCACTTTATTTTTAACGCAAGTATGTGATTTTTGAAGAAAAATATATATGTACGTTTCCTTAATTACATTTTCTTTGACGAGAAGCACTTCATATTCTTTGCCATATTTAGAGTTGACAATCTATTTTATATTAATATCACGATTTTTAGTGTCTCTAACTTCAGATATCGATGCCTATATAATGGCTAATGAGTGTGATTTTTCATCTAACTATAAGAAGTTGGAGCCTGGAAGAGCAGTTGAGTTGGTCCCTTAATTCTTAACACAAATATATGATTTTCGAAGAAAGATATATCAATGCATTTCCTTGATAACATTTTCTTTGAATTCATATGTTGTGCACCATTTAGAGTTTTCAATCTATTTTATATTAATATCATGTTTTTTTTTTAGTGTTTCCAATATCAGATATTGATATAACTGTATAGAAAGTATGATGTTTCAGTTAACTACCAATAGTACTGATACATGTAATGTAATGAACTACTGATTGATTTCAAAGGTCGGGATAATTTTTCAAAAGTATTTTTATTTAAGAGGATTTCTTAATCTCCAACCCTTTAAACAATATGTAATTGGTGAATAATTTGGTTCTGATTGTTAATCCACTAAATGATTACTTCAAAAAAGAAAATGATAATTGGTGTTTTCATGGTACACTGCAGTTGTTAATTGAGATCCCTTCTTGGATGGGTGCGGGGCTTCGCCCAACTGAGGATCGACTATGTCGTACCCGGTTCGAAGCACGGGTTGAATACTAAAAAAAATAATTAATTATGTATTTATAGCTTAAAATATTTTAGTTTATTTATGAAATTGATTATTATTTTATTATATTGCATGAAATTAGTTTTCAAAACCATGTTCGATCCTCAAATCATAATAATATTATATATTTGATTATTATAAAGGTTTAACTGTTAGTTGTTAATCTATTGGATAATAATTTTATAAGCTTATTAGAACTCTTATTAGGACGGGTGCGGGGCGAAGCCCCGCCTCAGTGAACATGGATTGACGACGTAAGAAATTTCAGCATTCCCGGTGCGTAGCACGGGTTTCAAGCTAGTACTAATAGTAATGGAAATAAGAGATGCATCTCTGAGAAATCATACCACCATTAAATCAAATCCAATAGAAAGGGTTGAGATTTGTAACTGGAATAATAGTAGAGCAAAATACTAATGTAAACAAAATCAAGGAATGAGTTACCTCATCTTCCTTTGATCGAAGAACGGGACTCCAACCAAAGCTAACCTATACGGGCAATGAGCACGACTCATCCGAATATTACTATTTCTCTATAGTAATCGGATCTATAATTTTTCAAAAAAAAAGTATACTAAAACATGCATCCGAAAGAAGAATTCCAAAGTAGGATCTGAATATCACAATTTCTCTATAGTTCATATTTCAGATTCAGAATAAGTTAACAGGAAATAACAACAAACAATCATGATGGTAGGCAAAATTATATTTTCAGAACATTAAAAAAAAATTCAGATGCAGAATGAGTTGAGAGCATATCTTAACCACAAAACACCAATAAATTGAATAGATACCAAACTTCATAGCATTCATGGGTTCAATTTCCTAATTAAGTGCAGATCAAAACATGTCCAGAAAAAAAAAAGTACTCAAGAATCCAATAGTACTCTACTCTCCGATTACAAATTGAAATGATCAAATAAGAAATCATCAAAATCATTTTGATTAGGGGAAGAAGAGCTTCCTCGGCTTGGGGTTGAGGTGGTACCACATAAAGCACATACTCCAAGAAACGGTAACGATGATGAGAATCTCTTTGGTAGATAAAGAATCTCATACTTCATCCGCTTGATAATTGGCAACATAGCTCTAAAAGAGAATGATAGAGTCACTTCTACCACCTGGTTAGGATTCACATCAGAAACTAAACGTATCTTCCTGGTGGGCGATAAATTAATAAACTATATAAATTTTGACAGTACTTCTAGAAAAAAATATCAAAAATAATATGCGTTCACATTCAATTAAATTAGCCAATGAGAATCAGGAGTCCAGGAATAAAAGTAGCACTTGTGCTGCTTACCCTCCCTCTATTGGTGGTGGCCAAAACCTCGCTCTCATTGGCTAATTGAGAAACCATTCGTATTCGTCGGATGAAATTTCGTTATATATGGTGCGTTGATCCGACAATGTGCGGTGTAGATTGGTGGATTGGTGGGACACACGCTGACGGACGGCCCCCATTGTTTAGAAAAATTGCTATATTAATTTTGTGCATTTATTTTGGAAATCAAAAAAATAAAAATAACTACTATATTAATTCTTGACATTTATGATTAAAATAAAAAAAAATCAATTCAACATATTTATGGAATAAAATAATCTTTTATAATTTAATGAAAATCCAAAAAATAAAAAAACTACTATATTAATTTTGGACATTTATGATTAAAATAAAAAAAAATCAAATTAACATATTTATAAAATAAAATAATTACATTTATAGCTTCATGTAATTATTGTAAAAGATCCAGAGAATTAACAAAATACTATATTATAATTATGAAAATTTATGATTAGAATAAAAAATAAAATCGAGGTATTTACGGAATAAAAAAGATTTATATTTTTTTTTATCTTTTAAAAGGAAAAAAATATAGAAATAGCTATATTAATTTTTAGTATTAATGATAAATATCTAACAAAGGAAAAACCAACAATATATAAAAAATACTACATTAATTGATATTTAAATTACTATTTATATTTATGTTAACGATATCCATTAATATAAAAAAAAATCTAATCATTTACCTGAACACAATCTAACAAGTTCCATTAATACGGTTAATTTACTAATAAAAACAAAGCCAATAGTTAATAAAGGATGGAAATCATTCTTCATCCCTATTTTCTTTATAACAAACCATATAACTGGATTTAATTCCATAACGATTTTAAAGATTTTTTTTGGAACTAAGTTTCTAACATCTATATAAAGAATGCAAATCACTCTTTAATTCTGGACATTTATGATTAAAATAAAAAAAAATCAATTCAACATATTTATGGAATAAAATAATCTTTTATAATTTTATAAAAATCCAAAAAATAAAAAAACTACTATATTAAATTTGGACATTTATGATTAAAATAAAAAAAAACTATATTATTGTAAAAGATCCAGAGAATTAACAAAATACTATATTATAATTTGACCTCGCGCTCTAATTGGCTAATTGAGAAACCATTCGTATTCGTCCGATGAAATTTCGTTAGATATGGTGTTGATCTGACAATGTACGGTGTAGGTTGGATGGATTAGTGGGACACACGCGATGGACGGCCCCCATTATTTAGAAAAATCTAATCATTTACCTGAACACAATCTAACAAGTTCCATTAATACGGTTAATTTACTAATAAAAACAAAGCCAATAGTTAATAAAGGATGGAAATCATTCTTCATCCCTATTTTCTTTATAACAAACCATATAACTGGATTTAATTCCATAACGATTTTAAAGATTTTTTTTGGAACTAAGTTTCTAACATCTATATAAAGAATGCAAATCACTCTTTAATTCTGGACATTTATGATTAAAATAAAAAAAATCAATTCAACATATTTATGGAATAAAATAATCTTTTATAATTTTATGAAAATCCAAAAAATAAAAAACTACTATATTAATTTTGGACATTTATGATTAAAATAAAAAAAACTATATTATTGTAAAAGATCCAGAGAATTAACAAAATACTATATTATAATTTGACCTCGCGCTCTAATTGGCTAATTGAGAAACCATTCGTATTCGTCCGATGAAATTTCGTTAGATATGGTGTTGATCTGACAATGTACGGTGTAGGTTGGATGGATTAGTGGGACACACGCGATGATGACCCCCATTATTTAGAAAAATTGCTATATTAATTTCAGAAAATCGGATAAAAATGTTTATGGGGTAGAAAAATCATATTTATATTTTTTAGATTATTTTTAAGGTAAAATATCTATGAATAATTGTTAGGATCATCTTGAAAAATCTAATATGTGATAGAAGGTAACAAATCCAATAAATATAAGATAAAAAAAATTAACAATATTAAAAATTTAATTTTCTAAAATTAATCAAGAAATTATTTTTCTACATCACTCATTCTATATTTATCAAAGAAAAAAAAAATCCGTGAACATAATAACTCTAATGTAACTAGCTAAAAATAGCAATATTCTAAATACATTTTCCTAAAATTGATTAAGAAAAAAAAATATCACATAATATTAAATCGGCAATATACCTAACCAAAAATAACAATATTCTATATATATAGTTTCCTAATTAATCCAGAGGCAAAGATAAAACAAAATGGAGAAGAAAAAAAAATATTTTTGATTTTTCTTGGTAAATATAATACATTAATTAAAAAAAATAAAAAATTCTCTCTCCCTATATAAAAACGCTTGATTGCAAATCCAAGCCTCATTCTTCTTTTGATGTTTTTGGATGTTGCTTCTTTGCTATTTTTGTCTTTTGTTAGTGGGTGCTTACGATTCAATTTCATCGTTTTGCAGATATAATGAAAACCTTTAGTTGATTGGCATTGCTCCTCTCATATGAAGACTGCTCGGGTAATTTTCATTTTCGTGGTTGGATTTTTCATTCAAGTCAGCAATTGGTAGGATTTTACTCTATGGTTGTTAATCGCTTTGAACTCTTCATCAATGATTTGGAATAATGAGGACAAGTTGTTGTGATGATTTTTTTTTAATCAATATTTATATCGACGAAATTATTGTTTGATTATTGTATGGTAACATATGGCGCTATTTCGATTTTATTTTAGTCGAATAGGATTGCAAATACATTTGGATGTTGATTTTTTTTGTTGCGGGTGATGGTTTCATTTGAGGATCCTTATTCTGGGTTACTTTTATTAATTTGATGCACATTAAAGTTCCTACGAAGACATGTAAGGCTTTTTTTTTTTTTTTTTTGGATTTTTCATTTTTTAATTAAATTATTAGTGGATTGTATTGTAAAATAGGGTGGTCTTTCATTCTTTTCATGTTTTTGCACTTTTGTATATGGCGGAGCACATCATTTACAACAATAAATTTGGTACTTTTTCCTATTCTCTTTGTCTTGACCTTTGAATTCAACATCACGTATTAGTCCATGTTTATTCCAAATGTTTTATATATCAATATTTTTTTTAAGTAAATCCATAATCCTAGAATAAATAAATAAAATAACTTTTAAGTTTTAGCTTTAGAATTTTGACCCATGTTTGTTTGATATCATTCATCACTATCCTAATCCATCTTAAATTTATAATTGTGTGTGATATATATTCTTCCATTTAATTTTAAAGTGTGTTACTTTGGCATCCATTAAGAGTAGGCAATCGATTAATGGTAGTTATCGGCCTTTATGCAATCTTTGTTTCATATATAAGAATGTTTTCCTTTTTTCGGGCTTCTAAATACTTTATGTAAAAAAATGGTATATATGGGGATATTGAATATTTCCATTGAAATATGAAATGAATGAACTTGCGATTCTAGAGTTGCTAGGGCATAGTTTGGACAAGGTATGTTTTAGCTCACTAACAAAAGTACTAAAAGAAGTTGTAACATAAATATGTCAACTCAAGTTTTGAATTTCTTTTGTTTTTTGTTTGTTCCAGATGTTGCATAGAAAGCGAGAATAGCTCTTTTGAAATCACATTCATTCTACACGGGACCTTATTGATACTGGCATAAAGTAGAGACATTTTAACTAGATGACTTTCTGTGGTTTAAAGATATCTAATGATTGTTGTTGTATTTGGTTTTTAGGTTTCAGAGACGGGTCTAATGAGTAGGAGGGAGTTGCTAACACCCCCACCAATCCCAGTTGATATTTAATTGGAAAACCTCGCATGGAGATTGTAGATGGAGAAAAGATTACGGGTAAATCGAGTGCAAATAAGGGAATTTTCCAGCCAATACTTCAAAGCATTAAGAAGAATTTATATATTTTATTTCTTTAAAGAGTGGTTCAAAACATTTCCCGCTGCAAATATTATTATAGATCTGGGAAGTTCTATACACAAACCCTCATTCGACCTACTTTATAATCGTTCATTTGCATCTTTATTTAATTTTTTCTCATTAGTAACCTTTATCTTTGTTTGGGCCCAAACGTTTTAGTGAGATCTATTTGTTCGATTAATACATAATATATTTGCACATAAATTTTGGTTTCAATGTTTTAAGATAAATGAGATCAAGTTTCGGTCTTCTCTAATTCTGAACATTTGAGTTCATTAATAAAGGAACACTTTTCTCTTTCCCTTACATTTTCGAACCAGGTCGTAGAACATATGCTTCAATTTTTAATCACAACTTAGAACATATGCTTCAATTTTTAATCACAACTAATCATGTTGATAGATAATCTTTGCAGTCATTTTTTTCTTTTTAAAAGAAGATGGCTTATTACACAACCTGTGAGATACCAAATTATTTTTATAAGGGGTATTTATAGATGAGGACCACGTTTAAAGTTGCGCTTATCTTTATTCCCACATGCGGTCCACGAAACCATGGCTTATGATTGGTCTAAAAACTGTTTATATTTAGTTTGAACGAGCGGGATTTGGACATTAATCAAGTTTGTTATAAAATGGGACTAACTATGGTTTCATAAATCAACTATTTTTAAAAAGTTAGAAAATAGGAATAATGTATAATGTATCGTACTCAAGTTGTATAATGTATAATTAACCTTCTTGGAGTACAATATATATTCTTTTTCTACTTATAAGTTAATAATTATTAATTTATATATTGATTAATATTTTATTAACTTATAGATAAATTTCATATCACAAGTTTAGAAAATATCGATGCTTTCGTCATTGTAAACTTCGATCAATAGATACCACAAGTTTAGACAATTTGGATGAACATACGGACAAGTGAAATCACTCACGACTTGCAAAATCGATCGAGAAATTGGGATATCGCAATTCAATGAATGTCTAAGATGTCCTAAATTATCCGAAAGAAAATGAAGTTACACGAGTTGTTGGTCGATGAACAAATAATTGAGAGCGTTATGGGAACCGGATAAAGATGTGGAACAAGATGAAGACAGTTCTTCAATATGGCTCCCCTTCACGAAATGAGGTTATTTAGCGGCAATCAAATTGAATAATTTCTTCACTGAGTTATGAGAAAACAATACCAAAAATTCTTACAATGATAAGAAAAATTAAAGATGAAATTCAATGCGATAATGATTTTAGCAAAAAACAGAAGACAATTAAATCATTTTTCAAAAATCTTCGTAACTCATTAATGGAATATATATATTCGTTATTAATTTATATTTCATACGGGGTCTACATAGGTAATCAAAAATGTACTATCTTATAATTTTAGCGAATTATTAATTTGGCACGTTGTCCCCAACTTGGGACCGGCCAAAAATATTATTTAAGAGAATTTATTAAATAATCGAGTATTAATTAAAAGAGTTTCCCTTTGTATAACTATTGATACAACTATATAGTGGGTGATTCTTTTTAGTGTTTCTTCTTCATTTAACTATATGAAGTTGGAACCTGGAGGAGCAGTTGAGTTGGCAGGATGCTTGATTATTAGCGCAAGTGTATGATTTATGAAGAAAGATATATCGGTGTATTTCCTTGATCATATCTTCTTCCACGAGAAGCACTTCATATGTTTTTCCTTTAACTGCAACGTATTAGAGGCTGGAGGAGCAGTTGAGTTGGTGGGTTGATTCTTAACACAAGTATATGATATGGTTGTAAGGTAGTTGGGGAGTGTATAGCGGGTGAAGTATGAACAATATTTGGCCGAACTGGAAGCCATCATTGGAGTTTTGAGGCAAAATATTATTATAACTTTATTTCTTTACTTTTAAGTTGCAAAAATGGATTAAGCAAGAAATGAAAATTCTAAAATCTAGCAAGACTAAATGTCGTTGTAGTGCTACTGGATTAAAAGACTTCAAATCTATCCTTACCAATTATTTTTAGAGTACCGATGTTGGTAATGTTATGAACTAATTATTGATTTCAATAATCGACATGATTTTCCATAAGTATTTTCTTTTAGAGGATTTTTATTAATCTTGAAAACTTTAAACAGTATGTAATTGATGAATTTAGTTCCAACTGCTTATATACTATATTAGGATTGATGGTTTCGTTAAGCACTACAGTTATTAACTCGAGTGAAGCCCTGCCTCACCAAGTGGGAGTCAATTCCCAAAGTACTAGGTGTTTAGGTATCATGTTGGTTAATTAGTAGTTTTTAGATAATATTCTTTATTTAATTAGTAGTTAAGAATTTATTTTGTTCAAGGTTTGTGATTAAATGTTTTGAATTAATTGACAAGATTATTATTAGCACTTTTGATTTATCTACCATAGAATTTAATAAATCGACCTCGATGTTCTTAGTTACTTCCCTGAGTTATCAAGGCTTGCAATGTTGAACATTTTATATTTTTTTTTAGTATGTGAGGTCAATCAAGTTTAATGCTTTAGTATTTAGAGTTTAAACTATTTTACTTTTGAGATTACTTAAATCTATTTATTTTAGTTTATTTGTAAAATATATTACTGTTTTATTAAATTGCTTGAAATTACGTGAGATCTTAAGATGATAATAGTATTATACGTTTGATTACTAGAAATTTTTAGTTACATAGTTTTAATTGTTATTTTTAATTTGGTGGATAGTTCTATAGTAGAAACTCTATAAATTAATGTTGTTGGGACCGCCAAAATAATTAAGTGAGATATTAATTAACCGATAAATTAATAATTATTAACTTATAAAGAAATTTATTATCAAAGAATTATTTTCTAAATACTGTAGAATATTAAATTCTTCAAAGCACCCTTCAATCTCCCGCTTTGCTTCATTGTAAGCTTCAATTAACTAATAACACAAGCTTGGTCAAAAAGCTGGGTAAGTTCAATGAATGTCAAGATGTCCTGAATATCGGAGAAAATGAAGTTATGCAACTATTGATGATGAAGATATAATTAAGAATGTTATGGGAACCGATAAAAATGGGAAAGAAGGTAATGAAAGTTCTACAATATATCCCCCTTCACGAAACGAGATCATTAAAGCAAAGTAATGACATTAAAATAATTTCTTCTTTGAGCTATGAGAAAACAATACCAGACGATGATAAGAAAAATTAGATATGTAATTTAATGTGATATTGCTTTTAATATAAAACAAAAGACAATTGAATCATTTTTCAAAAAATCTTCATAAATCATTAATATATTGAGATCATATTTCATATGGGGCCTACATAGATAATCAAAAAAATATTATTTTTTATTTTTAGTGAATTATTAATTTGGCACGTTGTCCCCGACTTGAGACCGGATAAAAACATTATCTAAGAGAGTTTATTAAATAATCGAGTGTTTACTGTATTAGAACTTGATTTCAGAGAGTTTAACAACATCTCATAATTAAGTTTATTATATTTAATTGGTGATAAAATTTTTTCAACTGCTAATCTACTAAATGATAATTGGTGTTTTCATTATAAACTGCAGTTGTTAATTGGGACCCCTTCTTGGACGGGAAGCACTTCATATGCTTTGCACTTTTTAGAGTTGGCAATCTATTTTATATTAATGTCTTGATTATTTTTTCCCCTAATATTAGATATCGGTATATATATAATGGGTGTGATTTTTCATTTAACTTTTAGAAGTTGGAGCTTGGAAGATTAGTTGAATTGGTCCATTGATTCTTAGAGAAAATATAAGATTTTCGAAGAAAGAATCGAGTGCATTTTCTTGATTATATCTTTTTTGTGGGAAGCACTTCGTATGTTGTGCATTCTTTAGAGTTGGCAATTTATATTATATGAATATCTTTTTTCTTAGTATCTCCAATATAAGATATCGATACAATTGTATAGCAAGTGTGATTTTTCATCTAACTACTAATAATACGATATTGATAATGTAATGAACTACTTAATGATTTCAAAGGTTGGTATAATTTTTGAAAAGTTTTCTTTAAGAAGATTTCTTAACCTCCAACAATATATATTAACAGTATCTCCTCTCACTACTAACATTGTAAGTAGTAAATTAAATGTCCCATAACATAACGTAAAAAATAAACTTGAATGTATACAGAATATAATTAAACACACGTGAAGAACAAAGTACATTGTCCCTGAAAAAGAATAACTCAAGACACCATCTAAAAAGACCACAAGAGAAAGCACGACATCATAGCAAACGATGATGAACATGATGGTGAATTGGGAGAAAGGGATCTGAGATGCCACCATTGGTCGAAATAGATGAACATGGCAATGAAGTGCTTACTTATGAATACGACAACAGATAAGCGAGATTTTTTTTTGTTTTTTTAGTATGCGAGGTTTTAATCAAGTTAATGCTTTAGTATTTAAAATTTAAACTATTTTTCTTTTGAAATTACTTAGATCTATTTATTTTAATTTACTTCTTGAGTTAATTCCCGCTATATTAAATTGCTTCGAAATTAGTTTTCACAACCATAAAAAGTTTAAATTATAATTTGATTATCATAAAGTTAAAATTACATATTTTTAATTATTAATGTGTAGGATAATATTCTATAATAGTTTTATTAGAACTCTCATTAGGACGGGTGCGGGGCGAAGCCCCGCCTCAGTGTATAAAAACTAGGGCGTAATAAACTTCGTTTGTCCCGGTGCGTAGCACGGGTTTCCAACTAGTGTAATTAAAATGTAATCAAACATGAGAAAAAATTGGCAAAATTATTTAAGATATTATAGTGAACCACTGGTCCGGCTACGATAAGAATGAGACGCATAATTAAAGAGTATGAGTCGGACCATAAGAATGAGACGCATAATTAAAGAGTATGAGTCCCCTTCCGGAGACCCATCCTACTACTATTGACAGTTTCCGCAAAATCCATTATTCTGTCCTTTGTGATGCACCGTGTGGGTGTGGGATTTACAGAAGGACGATGTGTTCATTTTCTCCATCAAAATTATTTTATTTCCGTAACTTGTTTATTCATCGTTTTCGTAATGTGTGGATACAGAGCCGCTTTGTCTTGAGTTTTTCTGGGGTATGTCTAGCACATTGACATTATTTGCAACCAAAAATCAGTTATTGACTTGTACGCTTGAAGCTCAAAATCAGCTCATTTGAATTGTGCAACTTGAAGACAAAACATCATGTCTAGTTCAAAGCATTTTGGAACCAAACAAAATTTGCAGTTATCAAGCTTTAGAATTTTAAAGCGCCAGATGACAAGAAGTAGTCAAGATAACCTGCCAACACTTTACTCAATAGACAACATGTCCTGGAGACCATTTTTGTTTGCCCCATACACTATGTTCTCTCAATGGCTTTTTTTTCTTTCTTCTTTTACGATAAAAATTAGAAAAAAACCAAATAATTGATTACGAAGTCATCATCGGAATGATCTTGATACGAGAAATTCAGATATGCTATTCTATTTGGACTGGGAAATTATTATGTATCAACAACCTAAAAACTCAATACCATCCCTCACTCCAGAATAAAAGTAGCACTGGTGGAGCTTACCCTCTCTCTTATTGGTTGGTGAGTGTAACCTCGCGCTCTCATTGGCTAATTGAGAAACCATTCGTCTTCGTCGGATGAAATTTTGTTAGATATGGTGCGTTGATCTGACAATGTGTGGTGTAGATTGGGTGGATTGCTAGGACACACGCGACGGACGGCCCTCATTATTTATAAAAATTGCTATATTAATTCCGTGCATTTATTGTGAAAATACAGAAAATAAATAAAACTACTATATTAATTTCGGACATTTATGATTAAAATAAAAAAAATCAATTCAACGTATTTATGGAATAAAATAAAATAATTTATATTTTTGAATCTTTTATAATTTCATGTATTTATTATAAAAATTCAAATAAAGAAAACTACTATATTAATTTGGGACATTTATGATTAAAAAATAAAATCAATTCAAAATATTTATGGAATAAAGTAATATGATTTATATTTTTTGAATCTCTTATAATTTCATGTATTTATTATAAAAAATCCAGAAAATAATAAAAAAATACTATATTAATTTCGTACATTTATGACTGAAATAAAAAAAAATCAAACTCAACATATTTATGGAATAAAATAATAAGTTTTAAAATTTTAAAATCTTTTGTAAGGAAAAAATATTGGTAAGCATAAATATTCGAATTATGATAAGATGAAAAAATATTTGAAATTATGTTAGAAAATAAGATCATATATTCATTTGTTAAAGAATTATTTTTCATATTGCAAGTATTAAACTCATTTTGGAAGTTTTGGATCCTTTCTTATTTCTTCTTTTTAATTGTCTTCTGTAATCAAAATAAGCCTAAATTATAACAAAATTATATAAATTTTAAGATATCCATTGATATTATTTTCGAAACCAAATATTTTTTTCATAGTTCGGTGACTCCCTATATAAGGCACTATAGCAAGAGCCTCATTGTTTACATACTGCTTTTTGCTTCCCAACTGTTTGTTTTTCTTTTGTTCCTTGAAATTAAGGTTTATGATGTCTCATCTATTTTCGTTATTTGTTTTGCAAGTATAATCGGTACTTCCAAAAGAAGTTCACGTAAAGGAGAGTTCTTGAACACTGATATTAAAGGTGAAGAAATTGATCTAATAGGCTTTTGTTGGTGTTTAGTATTTTGTTTGATTTTTTTGTTGATGTTTTTAGGATTTTGTTTGATTTGTTTGTTGATATTTAATTGGTGTTTAGGTTTTACGTCTGGACTGCATACCGGGTACCATGCTTAACAGTAGCTCCATATCCTTCACGTTGAGGTATAGCTTAGCAACAACTTTAAGAGCCTAATTTTAGAAAAATCTATAAAAAAAAAAAAATTAATAAAACATCAGCATCATTGTTTGTTCCATTATATTTGTTTTATGGATGGCGTGATTGTATCATTTTTCTGGATAAATAATTTCAGGTACGGCCTCCGCAATAAGGTGGTGATGTAATTATTACTCCTATTTTCCCTCTTCAACTATGGATACTACTCTAACCGCCTTTGGTTATGACTATTAGAAGGTAAATGTTTCACCTTGCTGCACCCGCTTACCTTACCTTGATTATTCCAAAAATTTCGGTGTGCACCGGGAGAAAGGCTACTGTAACATGGCTACATTTTACGGCTGATTTTGATACACTTGCATCAAAATCTGATTTTACCAAAATCTTACTCTTTTTTTTTGTTGGCGAGCAGGGGTCAATGGGAAAATTGGGTTTCAAACAACCATAAATGTTGTTACCGACTTGAATTTCTTATTCGTACACTTTTTGATAATCTATGCTACACCTTACAACCAGTAAGATAATATAAGGTTAAAATATCAATGTTTTTTTTTATGACTACTAATATCACGTGGTATAAAGTGATAGTAATTAATTAAAGGTAAGATTTGATATCTGACTCTAATTACTTAACTACTGTTTTCAATTTTGAGGTTGAAAGAGCAGCTCTATAATCAGATTGGTAGAAGTATCTTCGTCATAAAAGGTGATAGCAGGATTTTGAGCACCCAAGCAATGTACAGGCATTTTCGAAATATCGAGGAGTCCATCGAGCCTATGCACATGATGGTTCTGTGTTAAATAGATGTTTATGGTAATGATCATACATGCATTTTTATTGTTGGTTAAAGTAATTACCATACTTGATAAGCTTAGCGTAGATAAAGACAGACCGAACTCTAATCAACTCTCCAATCTCTTTTTAAGTTTTTGAGTAACAACACATAACAAAGTTATGTGCAAGTTCCCATCAATTTCTGTTTTTTTTTTCAAATTTTCTTTTGAAGGTTTAGAAGAAGGTGCGACTTTTGATCGAATCGGATTAGTGTTTGTACATCTAATCTATCTTTGCTTTTGGAGATGGTGATATTAGATGTATAACTACTAACCCCGTATGAATTGAGAAAAACCACAGATTCGCATGTTGTCCATTATTACTGCTTGGCCAGTTGGGTTACTTAAGCACATTCTGTTGGCTTTGTTAATATATTAATACATGATAGATGTACATCTTCCATTTGAGCTCATTTAAGAGATTTCATTTTGTTCCCATTGTCAGTTGTGGATGATTATTTAACGTTCATGGTGTTAGCACGCTTATTTGGTGCTTGACCACCTGCTTGAACTCTTCAAATTGGAGTGGTAGTTATGAGGCTTCATCTAATGCATCGTAGCCTTGAATATTTGTGAACAAGCTTCTCAAAGTCCGCGGTATTCCTAACCAAGACTATGGGGCTTTCTCATTTTGCAAATTCCCTTGCATGGTTTATGGTTTGTGTTATAAAAACACACCCATACGTTCTCTCTTGAAGTGCGAATCATCTGAAAACAAAACCAGCAAATTCAGTTCATGGAAGTTGGCTTCCAACCTTAGAAATTTGTAGGATCCGTTGCCATCCGGATAATCATCCATTTTAATATGATTTGACAATTTGTTCTTATTTCAAAAGTCACATGTAAAACGCTATAGATTTTCTGCTTCAAAAATAAATAAAAATATACTGGACTTTCTTGGTAAAATATGATTTAATAGTGTGTACGGGTTTAGGGCACAATTATGCAGTGCTCATTTCTTAATTTGTTAATTTCTTATTCATATCCTTTGTGACTTTGTTTAGCCCAAAAATAGTAATTACGTACAGTTGCACATTCATATTTCATTAGTCCACATTGTGCTTTGACATTGCTTGATTACGTCACGGTAAATCATTCCGAGACTTTTCAATACATACAATAATTTTGTCGATCAAATTCTTAACATTTGTTTTTTTTTTTTATTGTTCATTTAGCATCCCTTGACATGCTCATTTATTGATAAAAAAAAGACATGCTCATTTCTTAGAGTAAAGACTTCAAGTTGTAACAGGGACTTACTTAGTGAGTAGGTTCATAGTGCAAATTAAGGACGTTCATTGGCGGATTAATTGTATAGTTTGGACGATACAAAGGTCGTGAAAAATGTCGTTCAAAGACCCGAATCCTTTCAAACCCCTAACTTAAAATGATTTTATTAGAATCCTATTATTGGGCTGCACAAGGTTGACTTTTTTGGGGGATGCATAGGTCATGAAATAGTAATATCCATAGCCGGTTATCCGGATATTTTATATAATGACTAATTTGCCCCCGATTTGGTTACTGCTAATTACAGTGATTAACTAAATTAATTATTAGATTAAAATTTCGAAAATGAAAACTTTTTTTCCCTTTTATTTAGGATGAGGATTTTCCTGAACTTTTAAAAAAAATCTTATAAGAATATGATGAAACATATCCTCGAAGTATTCCTAGAAACCTTATACTTCACTCTCACCGTTAGTGGCCCTAATGGTCGTGCGTGCCATTGACATATGCCAAACACGCACACTGGTACCCTAACTTGCAAGCCGTGCAACCTAGGCCAACTTCGCCGTACGTGCCATTGGCACATGCCAAAACCCACGCTGGTAGCCTAACTTGCAAACCGTGCAACCTACCACCAAGGCATTCCGCACATGCCATTGGCACATGCCACACACACCACTAGCAGCTCTGGCATTGCCACTTGCACTCAAGGTGCAACCCGCAACAAAGGCATTCCGCACATGCCATTGGCACATGCCACACGCGCCACTTGTAGCGCCACTTGCATTCTAGGTGCAACCAACACTCGAGACATCAACACAAACTGGGGGATGCTTTCCAGGGTCTTGGTTTGGCGGTCACAGCATGCAGCGTACACTACGCCCACATTAAGAAAGCGTGAATAGGAATAAAACGGTCAAATAAATGAGGAAATAATGGTGAAAACGTTTTCACCCATAAACACCATGCGGTTACCACCTCCTCCCATTATTTCACCCTTTATTGTCTTCCTTCATGAGGCCAGGGTACGTTTCAATCTCGACTTGTATAAATAGGTCTTACCTATTTCCACCCGCACGACAAGTCTCAGTCAGGAGAAAACACAACACTCTCAGAAAGGCAACTTTGCAAGCTCTCCAAAAAGCTTTCATCTCTTGCAAGCTTCCGAAGCTTTCACTTTCTAATACAAGTCGAGACACTACTATCCCAGAATTATTCTAGTCTCAACACCTTTCTTTGCTTCCCTCCCCCAAATCAACCCTTCTCCTCCACTTTGTGACCGAAGCAAGTCTGGAACGGCCATTTCTTGGTTTATGCCGGACTTGTACAGATTGATCTCTCGAATCTAGAAAGTGCTCACATGCAGCACATTTGTTTAGGGTTTAAACCAGTTTCTCACTCACCTACCGAATTTACCAAAATCGGCGGAAACGATTTTTACCCATAAACACTAACCAAAAGTCAAAACCCAGATATCGCCTTCCTACAGGAAACAAAACATACAACAACATATATAAAACCATTAATCAAAAAACTTCAATACCTGGATATGATTGTTGTTGAACCCACCGGTGTGATTGGTACTGCAGGGGGCTAGTTTTATCTTTGTCATCTAAGATCTCGATGCAATTGATAAACAGTACTGATAACCAAATCGATGTAGTTGTGACTGATAGATCTAGGAACTTTGAGTGGTTAATGTGAGCAGTTTATGGCTGTCCCTATAAAATTAAGAAACTTCTTAGTTGGAACTACTTTAAGAATCTATCAGCCACCTTAGAACTCCCATGGATGGTTATAGGTGGCCTGAATTTCGTTCAATCAAGGTGGCAAATGACCATCGCATGGACCCG
>JAJJWW010004830.1:0-118693 GCA_023531295.1 Papaver armeniacum
ATGTGGACATTCCTTGATTAGAGGAAGACACATGCGCATCTTTTCAACAGGAAGGGATTTGATTTTCTTCGAATCGAAATTTTCCAGTTAAAACAAAGGCCGATTGGTGTAGTGGACTCTTTGGAACATTCTTGAATAGAGAGTTTACTCAAAAGAAGTTCGAGTTTCAAAAAGTATCCTCTTTGAGTTTTCCCTCATGCAAGGTCTCGGTGAAGGACGTAGATGTGTTTTCCTCACGAAGGACTTTAAGAGAGTCACGTTCATTTACCATACCAACAAGAACATTGACTTTGTGATTCAACCGATTACACTACATGCCCTGATTCTAACAATTCTTAAAATCACTGCACTCTATTTGGCCGCATTCCTTTCAACTTCAAAGTCGACTCACAAGAAGGTAGTCAAACAAACACTTGTCGATGCACGTCTTTTTCTTTGGAACACAAGGTTCTTTTATATTCGAGATTGAAAAATATTTCTCTTTAATAGACTTTAAAGAAACAAAACTTTTATTTCTGGTGATGCGTTTATCAGAGACAATATCGTTCATCCTCGGATCGCTACAAACACAGACTTATGGGGTCTTTAATGTGTTTGCACCTTTGATACCAATTGAAAATGCGGGGTCTAACAACCACACCCGGCAATTCGCTTGGAAAACTGAGAAGGACTTACTCCAATATACTTTCTAGAGAATCAACTAGACAAATGGACTCAATCTAGAGAAAATCAAAGAGTTTAATATCTCTATTTCACAATGTAATCGAGCAAATCAAATAGATATAAATATGCGAGCACGATTATTATGTGAAACAACTTGAAACGGTACCAAAGACCAATGTTCAAGTGTCAATCAATTTAAATCAACAACCCAAGGTCGGATATTCTAATTAATTGATCTTAACGCACAACTTTGTGATATAACAAAATATAATGCGGAAAAAATAATACGGACACCATAATTTTGTTAACGAGGAAAATGCAAATGCAAAACCCCGAGACCTAATCCGTTGAACACCACTTGTATTAAGCCGTTATAGACTCTAGTCTACTACCAATTAACTTCCGACTGATTTGTAGTTGAACCCTAATCAATCTCACACTTTGATTCAAGGTACGGTTCGTTCCTTACTTCTTTGATCCGATGAAGATACTACACACTTGATACCCTTAGTTGATCTCACCCACAACCAAGAGTTGCTACGACCCAAAGTCGAAGACTTGAAAAACAAATATGTCTCACACAGAAAAGTCTATAGATTGAATAAATCTGTCTCCCACAGAAATACCTAAGAGTTTTTGTCCCGTCTTTTGATAAATAAAGGTGAACAAGAACCAATTGATAACCCGGACTTATATTCCCGAATAACAACCTAGTATTATCAATCACCTCACAATAATCTTAATCGACTAGCGAAACAAGATATTGTGGAATCACAAACGATGAGACAAAGATGTTTGGGATTACTTTTATCTTGCCTATCGGGAGAAATTAATCTCGAGTCAATTATTTCAATTGTACTCAATACGATGGAATTGGGCAAGATCAGAACATGCAACTACAAATAAAATAATTGGGTCTAGATTCACAATCCCAATGAAGTCTTTCAAGTCGTTAACCTACTGTGGTCTCGATAGAAACCTAAGGTTAAAGGAGAATCGACTCTAGTTTATGCAACTAGTAACACATAGGAGGTGTGGGGATTAGTTTTCCGATTCTTTAGAGTTATCCTTTATATAGTTTTAAAATCGTGGGTTGCAATCCAAGTTACCTTGGTAACAAAGCATTCAATATTCACCGTTAGATGAAAAACCCGATTCAACCAAGCTCATATCTTTTAACAAGTTAGATCGAACTTAGCTTGTTACACACAAATAAAATGTATCCTCATTTGGGTTTATGTAACCGTGCCCCCAAACGTGTACACCATGTTAGTTCACAAATAGTTAGCAGGGTTAGCCATATGATTACTCATATCAACCTTATTCATCTTAACAATAACTAGTTCAAATGAATCTAGTTAAAAGAGTTGTTCAATTGCTATATTCTCATAGAATTATACAAGAACACAATTGAAGCAAAATGGTTTGATTCACTCGAATCAATCATGAACATTATAGCCACGGTTTGCAAAGATTGCATTCCTTATTATATAAATTTTTATGTTCATGTTCACAACCCGATTTTAGAACTTTAACCTTCAAGTATGCAAAAGAGTCGCATTTGAAATACGAGGACTAAAGATTGGGTTTTCATCTCCGATGCAAACAGGTATGCGAACTTTCAATCCCAGCGAGAAATTCTTGGACATGAACACATATGCGCTGATGATGCAAAGCGAGTACGCATACTTTAGGTTCAGATTTCTCAAACCAACAGAACGTAAACATGTACGAGATACTATGGTTCCCGGACATGGATTACATATGTGTAATAGTACACAACATGACATATCCAATAATGGTTAAGTGTTCTAAATTCTTATTTCAATCATTTAAACTTTCTTAGAGGATGACAATAGTCATTTTCACATACTGTTAGCATCAAAGCGATTTTCAAGTTATTGAAATAATCATAACGAAACATTCCAAGACAACACCAATTGATTGTATCACACAAAGCATGTAAGATGTTACTCGATAATTTTCACATGATATAAGATGAACTTGGTCGAAGCGAAAAGCTTGTCAACACATATTTCGAGAAATATGTTTAGATAAACTCGGATCGAAATCTCAAATGTGTATATAGAAAACTATATCGTAATACGACTTATGTCTCAATATAGGAGATATAGTAGAAATAGACTTTCCAAGTGATAGATGAGTTTGATCTCCACATACCTTTTGTCGATGAAGTTCCACAAGCTCCCCTTAGTAGTTCTTCGTCTTCAAATGATGAACGCCGTGAAGTCTAAGCTCAACTACACAATCTATATCCTAGTCCGAGACATCTATAAATAGGCTAGAAATAAAGACTTATAGTTTTTATCACTAACATTGACAAACATGCTTGAGATAGCAACGCATGCGAGTTCGACCGAGCAGTGCTCTAACAACAACCACACCCAACTAATTCGTTTGGCAACTGTATGGACCAAACTCCAATATAAAAATGAGAAAACCAACTTGCCGAGTCTCAAAAGAATAAATATCAAAGAGCTTTATCTCTTTTCCAACATCATAAATCAAATGATAAAAATTCATGAACCTCGATTGTTATGAAAATAACTTGGATGGTACCAATGACTAATGTCCGAGTGTCAATCAAGTCATGTCCAACAAATATGGTTGGATTTATCAACTATGATTGAACTACACAAAACTTATGATATTTCAATTATATAAACAAAATATAATACGGAAAAGAAATAATATAGACACCAGAAATTTTGTTAACGAGAAATCGTAAATGGAAAACCCTGGGACCTAGTCCAGGACTTTAACACCACACTGTATTAAGCCGCTACAAACTCTAGTCTACTACAAGTTAACTTCGGAATGGAATGTAGTTGAGCCCTAACCAAGTCTCACACCGATTAAGGTACAATCACGTTCTTTATACCTCTTGAACTGTGCGCACTTGATTCCCTTAGCTGATCTCACCCACAACAGTTGCTACGACCCAAAGTCGAAGACTTATAAACAAATCTATCTCCCACAATAAATCTATTCTGGTTGTTGTTTCCGTCTTAAGATAAAGATCTAGGTGTACATGAAACTCAACTAATAATCTAGTATTATACTCCCGAAGAGCAGCCTAGAAATATTAGTCATCTTACAATAACCTAACTGATTAACAGAAGAAGTTATTGCGGAATCAAAAGAGTCTGAGATGAAAAAATCGTTGTGAATACTTTTACATCTTACCTATTGAGATAAATCTCGAGAAAATCTTAGAGAAGATTAAACTCAATACGATAGAAAAAGTAAGATCAGAATACGCAACTACAGAGAAAATAGTTGGATCTGGCTTCACGAATCTCAAATGAAGTTTTTAAATTGTTAACCATAATAATGGTTTTCAGAAGAACTATAAACCCGAGTTAATGGAGAGTCAACTCTAGTTTGCAACTAGGTCACACGAGAGAGTCGATATTAGGTTTCCTAGATGCTAGAGTTCTCCATTATATAGTCTTTCAAATCGATTGCTTACAATCAAACCTAAGATAGCTTAGTAACAAAGCACTGATATCCATCGTTAGATGAACTCTTGATTTATGATTCAAGCTAAGTCTTCCTAAAAATAAGCAATCAATCTCCACCGTTAGATAGTATTAGCTTGATACACACAAATAAAATATACTTATATTTAGATATGGATGAACCGTACCTAAACGTGTATAACCAGTTGGCTCAATAACAGTTAAACGAAGTTAGCCGTATGAATACTTTTAGTTTAGCCATATTCATCTAACACTTCTAGATCAAATATGATGATCAATCAATCATGATAGATGATCAAATGAATCTAAAAGTTCTTTAAGAGAGTTGTTAAAATGTTCACTATCTCATACAAATATCCATGAATAATTTGAAACATATTCATTGGTTTGTATTTGTACAAAGTACTTATACAAGAACCAATTCATGAACATAACACCACGGTTTGCAAAACAAGTTTGCATACCTTAATTCATCAAAGTTCCAGGGACTTTAGTTCGCAAACGAACCCGAGTTCATGAGTATGAATTGCCATACTTACCGATTTTTGAACCTAACCATTGTGTTCGCAAACTGAGTACGCGAACCATAGTTAGGACCCTAGCCTAGTCTTGTCGTTCGCAAACACTATTCATAAACCATAGTTTCGGACCTTTCGAGTAAACCCTTTTCGCAAACATAGTTCGCAAACAAGAGTTCCGGACCTGAACTAGAACTTCACAGTTCACATACTATGTACGCATACTATGTTATATCCCAACATTGGTAGTAGTTCTAAAACTCTCATTTAATCATTGAAACATCTTTAGAAGATAACAATGGTAATCTTACACATACCACTAGCTTCACGTAATTTTCAAGTGATTAATTGATCAATACGAAACTTCCCAAGTTAACATCAAATGATTGTCTCACACAAATCATGTAAGATGTTCAAGGTAATTTTCACATGATCATCTTGAATTAATATTTAGTTTCCAACAAATAAATTGTCTACAACTAAACTCTTCAAGTAGATGATGAAGTTAAGCTAAAGCTAAAAAGCTCCCAACGGGTATTTCGAGAAATATATAAACAAGATAAACTCGGCTAGAATTTTCAAATGTGTATAACACAAAGTCTATATAGTTATACGAATTAGTCTCATTAGATTATAGAATATAATAAACTTGAGTGATAGATAAGTTTAAGTCTCCACATACCTTTGTTGATGAAGTTCCTCCAAGCTCTTCAAGAGATCTTCTTCTTCAATTGGTGAACACCGTGAAGTCTAATGCTCAACTACACACTTCTATCTTAATCCGAGACATAGCTATAAGTAGACTAGAAATCAAGTATATAGGTTTGATCAACTAAACTTGACAAACAATCTTGAGATAGTAATGCTTGCGAGTTCGACCGAGTAGTGCTCTAACACTTATGGTATGAATTAGCCCTTGGTTCCTTCTACAAAGTTTTATATCTTTTCAAGACTATACAATCGGACCGTAGAACCAACCCAATTGGATTAGTAAACTCTTAGTTATGTTAAAGGTAGAGAATGAGATACCATAAATAGGTTTAGAATCATTAAATAGTTTATTTGGCCATTAACTTTGAAATTGTATAATTATTGTATGAGCCCTTTTGGCTAAACTCTTAGAGTAATTGTGTGATTAATAGTTAGCCTTTATTATCAACGATCTATTCAAAGGACGAACTAGTAGATTGTGGATCTCGAGGTAGGCGATGCTTGTCATCAATAACGAACTCTCTTATATTCATTATTGTTTTACAAATCTATCTTTTGTGAAATCCATGCATATCTTTGTTACTATCAATTCTTCTTAATATAAAGGAGAATGTTTTTGCCGACGTGGCGGAACCATGTTAAATTTCAACTTTTCTCCAAGCATTAGAAAGCCACTTAAGCAATCGTTATCGGACGGAATAGGTGCGCCTTATGTCCAAAAGACACGCCTTTGAGTTTACCGACGTGACTCTTCAAAGATCATAAATACCGAATGTCAAGAGAAAACACCCGAAATCAAATTTTAATTCTATGCAAGGAACTCCTCTTCATCGCCATATTCTCGTTCAATCATTAAAAGGTAAAAGTTTCTCCCCGATTTTTACCATTTTTTTTCCTAACAATGCATAGACTCTTCCAAATGCATTACGGTGGTTTTTTTTTGTGGTACGGTGTTAGATACTATCGTTTATGCTTATTGATGGTAAGAGATACCATTAAAAGGTAAAAGTTTCTCCTAATTTGTACTTTTCTTTTACCCGACAAAATTAATCTTCTAAATGCAGCACGGTGTTTTGTTTTGCTTTTTGATAGGCATGCAGTACGGTGTTGGCTACAATCATTTATTCCTATTGATGGTAAGAGATACCATTCTTGCCTTTTGAGGGTAAGAATTTCGTAAGAGGGAATTCTTTTTACCTGTAGACAATGTACTGAATGTAAATGAAAGTTAGATGTTTTTGGTTAAAAAACCTGTTCATAAACTTGCTTGATAAAATGTGTGACCCAGGTATTAGTTGGCCTTATTTGCTGAATTTGGATGAGTGCGTGGAGAAATTCAAAGGATCGGGTTTGAAGTCGTGGTCGAAAATGGCAACTAAATTCCATTCAAAGTTGCGATCATCTTTCATTCCTTCTTTAAGAGCTCCAACTGTGCCCATTTCGATTACTTTCGATTTCGTTTTGTGTTTTTTCCTTTGGTTGCCCACATTTGGCATACAATTTCCACCAAGTCCTGTACTTAACATGCTCGCAAGTCATAGGAAAAGTTGTAATGTTTATGATGCCTATTTTCAGGTTGATGGAAAGACATAGAGTATAATAGCAAAGGATCTCACTAAGAATCGAGGATGGACTTTTTTAAGAACATTGTCAGTTATGTTGTTCATGAAATGCTTTATCAAACACCCCCTTAAGTTTGGCTCTCAATGTCCATGTATCTGTAAGAAAGATTTCTACAAGAGTATGTCAAGAAATATAACATGATGATGAGCTTGAAGATAGACCAGACCTGCATCAACAGAAAACCCTGAAGATATGCAGATGAAAAATTAGCTTCTGCGTCAAATTAAGAAGATTTATGAATATATAGCAAGGCGTTCGTTGTGGTCTGTGTTAAATGTCATATTATTAAGAGGGTTTATTATCAACATATTTTTTTTTTTGATGAAAACCCATATGGCAAGTAGTCATGACTTACAAGAATTGACGCTGCAATCTAATAATAGTGGAGTGCAAGGTATTTCTGGAGAACAAACAACTAGGTCTTTACATCGCCTTCTTGCAAGAGAACAAAATTGGGAAATCTTTTCATGCCAGCAGGAGTCGTTATTACAATATTACCACTATTGGTCACCCTGATGAAGTCAAGCCAGGAGGATTTGCCAATGGAGTTTAAAACACGGCAAAGATAAATTCACATACATTGCTTTCTCAAGGGGTCCTTATAAGGTATGTATAAGCCAAAACATTGGTTCCATATTAACTAAAAGTCTAAAATGGCTTTGAGTATGAGTATGCTGAACTTCTCTTTCCAGCTCTGGCCTTGATATACCCATGCTCGCACGATTTTGAATCTTCCACCTCAAAAAGGAGTACAAATTCTATAATACCAACTTTGAGTTAGAGATAGAGATTATGCCCTTTCATATTCTCATGGTCGCTTGGTCTTGAATCTTGCACCTCAACATAGAGCACAAATCGTATAACACACATAATTTGAGTTCGAGACAGATTATAGCAATAGTGTCATGATGCTGAATCAGAGACAAGAATTTTGTAGTAATTTAGTTGTGTGTTGCAAGTTTTTAACGAGGGTTTGTTTTGTCATAATCCCCGATACACCTGCATCAACAGAAAACCATGAAGATATACCATCGGTGTTGCAGATAGAAAATTAGCTTCAGCGGAATGCACTTGGAAGATATACCAAGTCATTTGTTGTGTCTTTGTTTTGAAAAACGTCAACGTCACGATCTATATCAGTCAAGTCACCTCCGTGCAAAAAAAATAAATAAATGATTGAACTTTTTAAAATTTAAGAAACGTAAATTTGATAATAATAAATAGTGGTCCGTTCTGAGGTTTGGTGGGTTAAGCTTCACGGCAGGTAAATCGCAAATTTATTGCAATCATCCGGATAGAATTAAAGAATTGTAACCTATTAATTTAGAAATAATTTGGACATTAAAAACAATTACAGTATGGGAAAGTGAAAATGAGATTGATACTAAGATACATGACAAAACAAAAAAAAAAACTTCAAGTGAAGAAAGAAGAAGGTCAAGACACGAAACCCGTAAAGACGTGAATCGAATGATGAACTATCCCGTCCATTCGGACGGGCTTATGGAACTTATATGTTATATGTGAGCATGTATTTATGTATGTAATACAAACTAGTTTTGTTTTACATTTTGGGATGGGATTGGATCTTTAGAAACAACTAATATATGTGTTTTGGGAGTAATTATTTATCTTTAAAATGTGGTTCTTTCCATTGACTGGAAAGTGGTTACAAACTTTACTTGTTGTTAGCATGAAAGGAAGAAGGTTTCCTTTTGACTGGTATGAAATGTGTGTCCCAATTTATATCTATATCTATGAAAGAAATAGGTGCTTGGCGGGCACACAATATTATTCTATATACTTACATAAGGCAACTCATGTCTCATAGATGGATGTTTATTGTTCTTTTAAATTACTTTGAAAAAGTTACTGTATTGTGTTTTGGTGTTTGGAGAGAATGATGTTGAGAATCTTATGTCTGATTGTTGGACCTAAACGTGGGCTGACTGAGCACTCTATGAATAGGTTCTTCTGTCGGCTGTAATGTTACCACCATTAAATTTATTTGGATACTTTCTATGTGGAGTGTGCGTAAAATGAAGTATTCGTAAGGTACAAATCTTATCTGACTAAGAGGCCGAAAACCTCAGGGCACTTTAATGCTCATTGAAGAGTCCACAATGATCACGCCCTCATTGTTAGATCAACGCTCGGTCGAACTCGCATGCATTGCTATCTCAAGCATGTTTGTCAATGTTAGTGATCAAAACTATAAGTCTTGATTTTTAGCCTATTTATAGATGTCTCGGACTAGGACATATATTGTGTAGTTGAGCCTTAGACTTCACGGTGTTCATCATTTGAAGACGAAGAACTACTAAGGGGATCTTGTGGAACTTCATCAACAAAAGGTATGTGGAGACTGAAACTCATCTATCACTTGGAAAGTATATTCATACTCTATCTCCTATATTGAGACATAAGTCGTATTACAATATAGTTTTCTATTATACACATTTGAGATTTCGAGCTGAGTTTATCGCGCTTACATATTTCTCGAAATATGTGTTGGCAAGCTTTCACTTCGACCAAGATCATCTTATATTCTTGACGAATGTCAGAATATGATCATGTGAAAATTACCGAGTAACATCTTACATGTTTTGTGTGATACAATCATTTGGTGTAGACTTGGAATGTTTCGTTATGATTATTTCAATATCTTGAAAATTGCTTTGATGCTAATAGTGCGTGAAAAACGGCTATTGTCATCCTCTAAGAAAGTTTCAATGATTGAAATAAATAGTTTAGAATCATGTAACCATGTTTGGATATAAACATAGTGTGTTCTCACATTTTTGTATAAGTCCAAAACCAGAACTCGAAGTATGCGTACCGCACGCTGCATCTTGGTTGTTGGATGCAGGCAAGTATGCGTACATGTACGCATACTGGCGGAAGTCTCACGTCCGTGTATTTCTGCTGGAGTTTGGAATGTAAATTGGTATGCGCACCCGTACGCGTACTAGCGTAACCAAACTCGGTCTGGTTACTTAAGTATGTGTACCCATTTGCATACATGAGTTGGTTACTTTATAAAATCGGTTGTGTACATGAACTTAAACATTTATAAAATAAGGAATGAAATCTTTGCAAACCGTGGCTATAATGTTCATGAATTGATTCAAGTGTGTTCATGAACTTTATTCAACCGTGGCAATCTTTGCAAACCGATTTTGCTTCAATTGTGTTCTTGTATACTTGTCTAAGAATATAACAATTCAATTTGAGTCATTTGAACTAGTTATGGTTAAGATGAATAAAGTTGATATGGGAGTAATCATATGGATAACTTCAGTTAACTATTGATGAGCCAACATGGTGTACACGTTTGGGTATGGTTACATAAACATAAATGAGGGTACATTTCATTTGTGTGTAACAAGCTAAGTTAGATCTAACGGTTGAAAGATATTAGCTTGGTTGAATCAGGTTTTTCATCTAACGGTGAATATTTAATGCTTTGTTACCAAGGTAACTTGGATTGCAAACCCTAATTTGAAAACTATATAAAAGAGAACTCTAGCAACTGGGAAACCTAATCCCCACACCTCCTGTGTGTTACTAGTTGCATCAACTAGAGTTGATTCTCCTTTAACCTTAGGTTTCTATCGAGACCCTGTAAGTTAACGACTTCAAAGACTTCATTGGGATTGTGAAGCCTGACCCAACTATTTTCTTTATAGTTGTGTGTTCTGATCTTTCCCGATTCTATCGTTTGAGTACTATCTTCTCTAAGATTTGCTCGAGATTTAATCTCCGATAGGAAAGCTAAAAAGTAATCACAAACACCTTCGTCTCATCGTTTGTGATTCCACAATATCTTGTTTCCTCAGATGTACTCTTTGATTTGGAGTAGAACTTGGAGAATTCTGAGAGACTTGGATTTAACTTGAAGTGGCTTCGTCAGAAGATCAACACCATCAAGGAAGCAGTAGTGAAGAACATCCCTTTTACTAGTGATGTCGTGATGGAGAAAATGACTGAGATTGCTGAGCTGATCAAATAGATGGAGTCGGAGAAAGCGGCTTTGCAAATCTTAGAGAATGCTGAGAAGCAGAAATCATACTTTGATGGCTTTCTTTGGTTTTCTTTCCATAATCTCCTGAACTTCTGAGAGATGTGAGATTTTACTTTGGTTTTGATTTTTGGTTGGTTTTGAATTTATGGGTGACTGAGGATTTTCTTTTGGATTTTGGATTTGATAGAGATTTTCTTAATTAAAAGAACTTTTGATAAATTGTTGAATTCAAATACTGGATGCAAGTATTGCAAACATTTTGGAGGAATTGAAATTACAGGTAAAAGAAAATCCTAAGATGCAAACGTCAGATGTCTTGAGCGTTTGTCTTGGACATAAAACACCCAATGTTGAATACTTCATGCATCGAAAATCTTGAGCCATTTCTCATGAATCACTGGTATACTTGTCTTGCCCTTGATGTCAGCTAATTTGTAGTATCCTCCATCAACTGAATTGGCGATCATAAAAGGCCCTTCCTGGGCTAGAACTCTTTGTGGAATGCAAATTGCGTCTTAGTTGCCTTAAGAACCAAATCTCCTTCATGAAATTTGTTAGGTTTGGTTGCTCGTTCCCTGAACATTTTCTGTTGGTTCGGAATTCCTCGTGGATTCCATGTTGGTGGAGATTTCCAACCCGCGGGCACATGTGGACACTGCAAAGGAGAATATTTAGGATATTGATTGTGAAACCGGCCATTATCCTAGCAATGACCGTGTTAGTGAGGTGATGGGTTTGGAGAGGTTCTGCGTGTAACCATTTGGTGAAGTATTGCTGAGGTGAGACTAACCACTCATAACGTTTAGTGATAGCAAGGTTTTGAGCAGAACTGAGTCCCCAGACTTGGGTAGCATATTTGAAAGTTGGTAATACATATGCATAAGAGGGAATAAGACTCGCATGAGTGCGAAACCTTCCGACGAACTCCGTTGGCGCTCTCCCTGTGTTTTTTGTGAGTTCCATCAAAGCTTCGAATTTTCCCAAATGCTCGAACGGTTGATCATCTTCCGAGTCAGAGCTTTCTTCAACGGAGAATTGTGCCACTGAAGGTGAAGATATCGTAGCAACTTTTCCATCATGAATCCACGCTCGCCCAAGAATCATGTCATATACCGATCCTCTTTAATTATTAAAATTTAGTTTCAAATTCGTGTTGAATCATTTCTTATCTTGAGAATGATGTAACCGTAAGCATCCCTGGAGATTCCTTCATGGTCTCTAATTGAGATAAGAGCATGAGTTGCTTCTTTTCGAGTGATGCCAGCAGCTCTGAGGGTTTTCAAAGGGATGATGTTAACAGCAGTGCCAACGTCGACCAATGCTCGCTTGAATTCATTTCCTTTGAGATGAACTGTGGTGAGAAGTCCCTAGTCGTACATCTCATTGTATGTTAATGGAGGTTCTGTGGAGTATCTCTGAATGTCTAATCGTTTCCCAGACACGATGGGGTTCAATGCATCAAACATATCAATTATTTGAGCTTTTGATAAGTACAGTAACTCAAATGCATGCTCAATTAGGGATTGGACTGCTTCTTTAACCGGCTGCTCAAAGAGTGCGAATGTTCTGATTGGGAGAGGATTTTTGTGCACTCCTTCAGTCCCCAGTTCCCATGAGTCGGCCTTTTCTTTGAATATGCGCTTCAAAGTTCTGCAATCACTCGTTGGATGACTGACATACCTATGGAAATGGCGTAGCGTGCATTTTCCATTTGTTCTTGATTTGGTTCCTTTTGACGGAGGCAATTTGATCGCACCATCTTGGATCCGTGACTTCCAACAGTTCGATCACTTCTTCAATGGGAAAAGGAAGTCGAGGCACTTCCCGATCATTCCGTTGATGCCGAATCGGTGATTGTGCATTTCTAGCCCGGGTTGTGCTTTCTTGGTGCTTTTGGAGGGTGACGTCGGAGGAGCATTCTTGTGTTGATGTGTCGGCCTTTTCTCTTGCTCCCTTCAAAGAACATTCATGGAAGTTTCAACATTGTATTGCTTGTTGATTAAACGCTGTTCAGTGCCGTTCAAGTGTTCGGTTCTCGACTTTGACAAGCCTTGGTTCTTTCTAATAAAGTTGGAGCAAAGTGGTTCACGATCTCTTGGCCGCTTCATGAAGTTAGAAAAGGTTTGAAATGGAGATTTTCCAACAAGGATCTATAGACTGGAATTATTCCGTTGATGCACAAGTCCACCGCTTATTGCTCGGTGATATTAGGATCATGACAATCCAAAGCTTGAATCCGAACTTCTTCACATAGTCGTTCGGATTTTCGTATTTTCCGAGTCATCCTTCCTAATTCGAAAGAGTAACTTGCTCTAAACAAAGAAGTATTTCCGTATAAAACATTAATCATTTCTCCCCAATTAGCTATGCTCCCTGGTGCAATGTTGTTATACCAAGTATATGCTCAATTCGCTGTGATCTTGAAAACTCCTTCAACCGGACAACATGGTTGTGTTCATGTTCTCCTAATGCTTCCAAGAATCGAGAAACATGCTCTCGAGCATTTCCGTTCCATTGTAGAGCGTGAACGTTGGAGAGTGTAACCTTTTGGGAGAGGGATTCTTTGTGTAGCAGCGGGATATGGAGGTTGATGACGGTGCACTGACGGTGAATAACCTTTTCCCCGGTTCTCCATAAAACGTTCCAGGTCTTCATGGGTGATGAAACCGGCAGGTTTAGGTTTTGCAGCTTTGCGGGCTTCCTCATCGTCAGGTACTGGAATAACTTCGGGATTTGTATTTGGAAATGTTTCCTTGTGTTTTCCCTTCTCTCGAGTTTTGTCTGACATCTTGTCAGTGAGAGTTTTGAGGTAATTACATAGCTCCTTCTGAGTAGTAGCCATATATGTTTGATTCTTGGCGAGAACTTCCTGGACTTTCATGAGATCGGCGATAGTGGCTGGATTTTCTCTAATTTCTTCGGGAGACCGACCAAGGAGAGGATTACTTCCGATATTGGTTTGTGGAGGAGTAATATTACCACCATCGTTAGAAGTAAGAATGGTTTCTGGAGTACCACCGCTGTTGCTAGTGCTAGCATTTTTTTAGGTTAGGATTGGCAACTGAACCTGACCTAAGATCAACCATTTTGTGAAAATGAGAGATTACAACCGAGATATTAATCTCCCATTGTGGTCTCCAATCTGTGGATGGGGAAAAACGGTTTGCTAGTTTTTAAGGAAAGTGGAGAGTCGAGCGTGTTGTCGAGACTCCTCGACCGAGCAAACTACTGAACCTCACACAGATGCACTGCAAAGGGAGTGCTTAGATTCGAGAGATCAATCCAGAGGACTCGCCTAAACCAAGACAATGGCCGTTCCAGCAGTCAATTCGGTCACAAAGAGGGAGATGGGTTGATATGTGTAGGAGGGAAGCTGAGAATTATGTGGGATCAATGATGATCAAGGAGTGTGGATGTGTTAAAGGTTTCTGCAAATTTGATGAACTGTGGAGTTCGAATAAGTTATGGGCGATTGATGGAATTTCTGAGAGTGATTGCTCGAAAAATTGTTGTTGTTCAATCGTGGATCCAGAGACTTATTTATATTGTCAGAATAGCGAACACATTGATCCCAGTAAGTGTGACGGTTTTATGAGTGAAGATTTGGAAAGTGGAAGATTGTGGTGAAACCAGTTCCAGGTCGTGCAGAGACTTGGTTAACCGTCCACCCACTACTTTGCTAACTCCTTCAACTGTTACACGACCTACTCACATTTCTCATCGTGGACGAATCCATGTGCCGTAGGCCGCAGGACCAAAACCCTAAGTGATATCCCCCATGTGACGTGGATTGAAGTCTCACGAATCGTGGATTCTCATGATGATACGTGTATTTTATTAGTTTTAGATAGTGAATCTTGAATTGCGCATGATTAGCGATTGATAAGCGATTCATGGATTTGAACGTGTTAGATCTTGTGCAAATATTGTAAAGTCGAGCATCTGAACAAGTATTGCTCGATTCAACAGAGAGTATTGATAGTTGGGCAATTGGGAAAGTATTGCTCAATTCAGCGAATAATTGAATATTGATAGTTGGACCAATATTCGAGCAAGTGAGCAAGTATTTCTCAATTCGAAAAATTACTGAATATTGATCGTGAATCAATATTCGAGCAATTGAGCAAGTATTGCTCAATTCTAAGAATTACTGATAAATTACTGGACATCGAGCAATTGAGCAAGTATTGCTCAATTCGACGAATTATTTATTTATTGGTGACGTGACCCAATAAAATATTAGTTAAAGTATTGGTAGATTACCGAATATTACCTAATTAATCCGCATGTTGTTTGCTGGATCAACCTAAATTTATTTAGTGTTTGAACTTGCTCAGAATGGTGATTTGTTGAGCGTTTGTTCGAAACCCTAATTTTGAGCAATTGCTCATTGGCGAATTGTTGAAAATAGGTATTGAGCCAAGGAGGGACTGACCACATGGGACTGTGGATGTTCATGTGATGCATAATTTCTCGAGTGAGCGTACACCTGGGTCCTGAGTCGACCGGTTGGTGAAGGAATGATGATTAAATACGGTTTCATCATTTACTGAAATAATGCTCGATTGAGCATTAGGTGATAAAACCTAATTATAGAAAAGTGAGGGACCGACCAAGGTGGCATGAGACTGGCCCTTGGTGGTCGTGGGACCGCTGATGGGCGTTTGCGCAAACTCGAGTTAGTTGTGAAGAGTTTGGACCCAATACGGCCCGATTGCGCAAATTAGGTCAAAAAATGTGAAAATGTGCGGGACCGACTTATTGCAAGCCTTGGGCCGCCCTTGGTCGGTCAAGGAAGCATGCCCGTGTCTCCATAATGATCGTGTCTCGCTTATGAGAGTTTTAAGATTTTCTAATGTGCGTTTGAGCAATATTTCGGAGTTTTCGTAAGAGTTCGATCTTTTTGGAATCCTCGATTTTGTTCGAATGAGCAAGTATGCTCGTTTGATCAATATTTTGTGAATATTAAAATAATAATATTTTAATATATTTTTTCGTGAGTAGCCTAGTAGGTCATGTGACCATGTCGACTTGGCTTTTTTCATGGTTTGCGCAATATTTGAGAAAATATGGAGAAACCATGATTTTGCTAAAACTGGGGAGTTTCACAAGATGAGAAAAATAACAATTTATGAAAGATTAGGGATTGCAAGGTGTGGGACCAAGCCACGGCTAGGGAATGACCGGGACGGGTTAAGTTGCCCCTGTCTCGCAACACCTTTCCCTATTATTATTTTTTGTGAAACTACACAAAATTGGGGGAAACCACGAAAATATGGAGAAACCATGAGTTTTACTCAAACAAGGAAAGTTGTTGAGATGGAGAAGTCTTCATGAGTTTATGAAAACAACAAAAATAAGGAAAAATAATGGAGGAAGCATGGGACCGGCCACTGCTAGGGGCTCGTCCTGCCCGGCCCATGGGCGCTTCTCCATTATTTTAATATTATTATTTTCTCTCTCCTATTTTGTATGGATTCCTCATTTGTCCATATTTTGATGTGTCGCAAGATTTGGTGCCTCGTTCGTGCATCATTTTCGAGTACACTTGCACCATTTTATGGGCTTACTCGAGTGGTAGTCCGGATGCCCGATTATTGAGTATTTATTACTAATTTATGAAATTCAGTGGAGAATGATTCATGAAATCGAGTAATAAAAGTGAGTAGTTTTTTATTATCAATTCTTACGATCAACCGTGGATTCGACCATGAATTCGGAATAATAAAATAGGTATTACCATTCCATGGGATCGTGGATTCGACTATGAAATCGGAATAATAAAATAAGTGGTGATATTACCATTTCATGAGACCAGTGTGGGTTCGACAATGAAATTGAGTAATATCTATTACCATTTCATGAGATCAGCCGTTGATTCGATCATGAAATCGAGTAATACATTTATCTATTACCATTTCGATCATGAAATAGGAGTAATGAGATAAGATAGATAATCTTATAGGAATTCGGTGGTGAATGTCACTAGAGAATTTAATCTCTTGCGTATAGTCGTAGAATCGCCAAGTGTTGCCGATGTCCCAAGACGTTATTGCTCTCAATCTTACGCAGTAACCGCCTGGATCTATACACGATCTCTCTATATAGTCAGGGAACAGTGAGTGTCACCGGCGTCCTGAAGGCGTTATTGCTCTCAATCTTACGGAGAACCGCCCAATCGTTCTTCTATGTAGAGGGGTGATGTTATTTTTTTGTTGTTGTAGAAAGTGGTAGTAAAAGTTCGTTCAACTCAGACTTGTAAAGACTCGATTTCAGACTTAAAAATATAAAATAAAAACAAAGAAAATATATATACAAGTTTGTCACGATATCGAGAGATTATTGAGACTCAGGATTCCACCAATTCTTACATTCATGTGGTTCAACTAATAGTTCTAGACATTTATAGCTCAAGTTTATTGACTCTAATTCATTGCCGAAAGTAGATTTTGAAAGTAATGATTTGTATATCTAAAGCATGAGACATCAAAAGTCTTAAACTAAGCATGACCCATCAATTGAAATCACAATCATTCAATAAAAATCATAAAATACGATTTAAAAATCAATGCAATAAGTCATAAAAGAATTAATAGAATTACCACATGCATGAAAAATGGCTTCCTCCATCGTCCCAGTGTTGGGGTTTAGCTCCTCATATTATTCACATGCTCAAAATAATTGTTCATAGCTCAAATAGGTGAAAAACAAGAGAAAACTAATAAAGAAGACAGTTTGCAACGTCAGACATGCGTTAAACAATGTTACAACGGTAGGGAGTTATCGGGAAAACAGAAAAATAAGTCCGCTCGAAGAGCAGTTTGTTGCGTCGTTGCTCGCGATAGTTTTTCGTGGATTGTCTCTCTGTGGGTTGATGTTCTTCAATTCCTTCTTCTTCAGCAGCAGCAGCAGCAACTATTCCCGCGGCTTTCTGTTGGCCTCCAATCGTACCCCTCGGTCTCCTCCCGCTTCCTTGGACTCTCCTCAAACTATTTATACGCGACAGGTCTTTAAAGCTTCCAAAAATATCATGAGAAATCTTTCCGTGAGAGTCACGGATATTTCCTTTTTTTTTTCTACGCGTCTGCTGATGAATCCAAAGGTCACATAGGAATTGAGGATCGAATATCTTCTTAATCTTCACGTTCCTTCCAAAATATGATAAAATCAAATCTCGGATTTAATATATCTCACGGAACTATCCTCCAATGTAATCCGAGAATATCTTCTCATCCATGTTAGCCGTGATCTTCCTTTTTTTACGTGAATAAACCCATTAACTTCCCTGTTTGATGTATTGGATCACTCCCAGTCCATATCCAATAGAAATATCCGATTCAATCTCCTTAGATGACTCCGAAATCCATACCTAATATTGAACTTTGCACAAAGCCAAAACCAATTATTTGAATTCTTGAAGATGAGTGCCCCTTATCCCGATGTCGGGGCCTTTAACACCTGGGTGTCTTGGAGTGTAAATAACAATTAGGTGCCCTTATAAATGGTGTACCCCTTAGTAATCAAGCGCCCCTTATCCAAATGAGGGGTCCGAATAGTAATTTTCTCCCACGAGCGCAAATACCACTTTTCGAGCCAGTTTCGCCGCAAAAACTTATTTCTCCAACAACACCTACAAATACATAAAATAGCAAAATAAGCGCAAAATCGAGCACTAACAATATATATAATTGAGATCAAAATAGACACATAAATGCGTCTATCAAATACCCCCAAACTTATTATTTGCTAGTCCCGAGCAAATCAAATCTACAAAATAAAATCCTAACTCATGTCAGCATATCGTCGATTGCATTTAGCGTATGCAATAAGCCTTTAAACCCCTAGGTGGCCCTAGTGGCCGAGTTATAGTCTCGGGAGGGTTTACAAGAGATATACCCACAAAACCTTTACACCAAACCCTAACTATCTACGGAACCTTGGAAGGCACTAAAAATCTCCTTGGTTGGCATACTTATTGACTACGGGAGGAAGTACCCCGATGCGAAATTCCAATTCTTCGTACACGAGTTTGCACTCAAGCATACTAAAATTCATATATAAGTCACAGAGCTCTACTCGAGATAGTCACACTATGGACATCAATACCCTGAGTCAAAACTAATCACATGGATAGATCAAGAAGATGGATATAGAAAAACATAGATGGTTTTGATGTTTACTAAGTGATCGATGTTTCCTATATCTGTCTCAAGGCCTCCGCCAAAATGAACCTATCCTAATGGATCGAGATACTAGTCTGACTAATATCAACACAACCGGCATATACAAGGGAACCAAGTGGTCGACAATCCTAATTCTAGATCAACACGTCGTGGCATATACAAGGGAACCAAAGTCGATTTATTCACCGAACATTAATATTTTTTTTATTTTTTATTTTATTTAATCGCATGATTAGATCTTTTGGATCCAGCGCATGCTTCTTGTCAAGAGATTACATGATAGTTCCCGTGGATCCCGCATTCCACGCTTGTTTTTTGAGACAGGGAAACACACATATTGCTATTCCCAAGTGTTAATTTTATTCCGTTTGGTCTAATTGGTCTAGTCTTTTTTTTTTTTTTTTTCAACTTTTTCAACTTTTTTCAACTTTTTTTTTTTTTTTGGTATCTAAATCACTCTAATTCACCCTAGCATTGGTAACAACTTGAATCGTGAGCCCCACCTAATCACTTAGAGAAACATAGTTTAAAAACAAAATAAAATAAAAATGTAGTGAAAAGGACTCAACGAGATTGGTGAAACTATCATGTTATTTCTAACACCCGAGCTCGTGCTTTTATGAATAGACTCTTTAGATGTTGCCATCTAATCGATTGGTTCCTCAACCCTACAACCAAAATGCTTCCATCCACTTAGATTGGTTAGTGCCATCCTTAATAAACATAAATTTCTAGGCTCGAGTTTAACAATGCAACTAAAATGTTTCTCCCATACCCCCAAACTTAAATCTAACATTGTCCTCAATGTTCTAAAGATAAAATTAAAAGCATGAACAAGGAGAAATAAAAGAGTTAAGGAAAGATATTACCGTGTCGCATGAATATTGGGTTACCTCCCAAGAAGTGCTAAGTTTAACGTCTTCAGCCAGACTAAGAAGGGATTAGTCACCTCATAAAATCATAAAGTAATAGCCGAAAAATCTGTGGGTCATCAAAACCAAATAGAGCTATCACAAGTAAAAGGAATTTGCAACTTTGCCAAGAAAATTAACAAATAAAGCACACCCTTGTCTAGTTTCCTGTTTAAGACAACTACATCTAGCTGTGGTTCAGGTTCAGGCTCTATGAAAGGGTCTAAATAAAATATTTTCATGGGTTGCATTTCCTCGAAGCTAAGATCCGATTTAGGTATTAGAGTCTGGAAAAACTCAAATAAAAACTTAGAAGCACATAATAATAACCTGAATAATTCGGATCCTTAAAGTCAATCAGTTTTGACTCACACAATTGACCACGATGAAACTCGGCGGTCAATCATAATAAAATGTGTCGATACTAATTTCCTAAAGTACTTAGGTTTAGTCTCAAAACTAAATAATTGACACATCTCAAAACTTATACATTCCCACAATTGGTTGAAAAATATTTGGTGGGAAAACAAAATCAACTGGGTATCATAGCCTGGCAAACCACATCAACCAGGAGGATGGGTTTCTAAACAACCGAACTTCCTATGGACATCACTAGGTTCAGGAGAAAAGTATGAAGATAATCTTTTAAAATGGTTGAGGCACATATGTCAAGTCCCAAGTGAGGGACCTTTCAAGAGTTAAAAAAGCACATGGAGAATGATAATCACCCCCAAACTTAGAGTTTTGGGTGTCTCTAGATAGACTAGTCACAACTTCCTAATTTCAAGGTCATCTGGATTCTAAAATGGTCAATTGATTCTTCTAAGTAGGAAGGTTCATCCTCACTCATCTCTACGAGTTCATTTCTTTGTCTAAGACTAATGTTTCTAAATCGCTAGACTCTAAAACAATATTCTCATAATAAACTCGTTCCTCAAAACTATCATCGGCTTCGTAATCATAAGGGAATACTACATCGCCTAAAACTGGGGTATCTCTAGTCAAATCCTCATCCTTTTGAATAGGTGAATAATTATTAAAATTATTTGGATTTGAACTAGAAACATTATCATTATTAAGCTCAATTGGAGTAACAAATTCCTGATCACTATGCCTATTTATTTCAAATTCTTCATCAACACTATCCTCATCATAATCATCATTATAATAACATGAAAATGGTTGAACATCATCTAAAGTAGTGTTACCAATTCTAACCTCGTCATCTTGATTATGCAAATAACTATCTTCATTTTCAAAGGTACTATTGGAAACACTATATTGGAAATTAAGACTATCTTGAGCATTTCTTTCCCGGGCCTCTAACAAAGATTTTTGAGTCGACTCACATGACTTCCCGATTTGATCTAGGAAAGAAGGTTCACACGTTGCATTGCTTTCGTCCAAAACTAAGTTATTCATCTCATCCGAACTACGTGTTGACTCAAATAACTTTTGTGTCGACTCACTTAAGTTACATGCGGACTACAGTAGAGAGGAATTATAGGAATTTTGCTCGTATGACCCGTAAGGGCGTGTGTGGATAGTAATTGGGCTCATCATGGTATGAGCCATAACCTTGAAAAGGCTGATGTTCCCAACCACTATTAACACTATGGTCAAAGTAGTAACGCCCGATTTGAAACTCAATCGGATATTCGTTGTATTGGCTATTATTATACCGATTCGACATTCTATTGCAGGGGTGTGAGTTGTCACACAAAATTAAAACCCACCGACAGTGGGATTCGTGGGTGGATAGAGTCTTACCTCCCGTACTGCGGACGGCGATGAACCGTTGAAGTCGACTCGTGCCACCGAAACTCGATGTCGTGTACGAACCCGAGGGGCCGAGACAGATCGTGAATCGTCGTCCTTCCCCGCAAACTTGATTTATATTTAATTTCAACCCTTCCTTAGGGTTTTAAAAATAATGTCCAAGTCCAAAAAGTCCAAAAATAAAAGAAAAATTACAAAAATACAACCCTATTTTACGCTTCTAAAATAAAACAAAATAATTATATACAAAATCTTCTTCTTCACTCCTTGACTCTCTTTTCTTTCCTTCTTTGGCGATGTTTTCCTTTTATAGCACTTTTTGTTTCCTTGTAGCTTCGCTCCAAATCTGAAAAGAATCGAAAAATACCAAAGGCGTAAAAGAACAAAAATAATAAAAATAAAAATAAACCTAAAACAAATCTAAATACAAGTCCTTTCTTTTCAGCGGCGCCAAAAATTGATGTTATTTTAATTTTGTTGTAGAAAGTGGTAGTAAAAGGTTGTCGTTCAACTCAGACTTGTAAAGACTCGATTTAAAAAAATAAAACACTAAAAACAAAGAAAATATATATACAAGTTTGTCACGATATCGAGAGATTATTGAGACTTGATTCCACCAATTCTTACATTCATGTGGTTCAACTAATAGTTCTAGACATTTATAGCTCAAGTTTATTGACTCTAATTCATTGCCGAAAGTAGATTTTGAAAGTAATGATTGTATATCTAAAGCATGAGACATCAAAAGTCTTAAACTAAGCATGACCCATCAATTGAAATCACAATCATTCAATAAAAATCATAAAATACGATTTAAAAATCAATGCAATAAGTCATAAAAGAATTAATAGAATTACCACATGCATGAAAAAATGGCTTCCTCCATCATCCCAGTGTTGGGGTTTAGCTCCTCATATTATTCACATGCTCAAAATAATTGTTCATAGCTCAAATAGGTGAAAAACAAGAGAAAACTAATAAAGAAGACAGGTTTGCAACGTCAGACATGCGTTACAAACAAATTTGCTACAAGCGGTAGTGGAGTTATGGTGGAAAACAGAAAATAAGTCATACTCAAGAGCGGTTTGTCAGGTCGTTGCTCTCGCGATAGTTTTCTGGATGTTGTCTCCCGTGGGTTGATGTTCTTCAATTCCTTCTTCTTCAAAGAAAGCAACAACTATCCCCGCGGCTTTCTGTTGGCCTCCAATCGTACCCCTAGGTCTCCTCTCTCTTCCTTGGACTCTCCTCAAACTATTTATACGCGACAGGTCTTTAAAGCTTCCAAAAATATCATGAGAAATCTTTCCGTCAGAGTCACGGATATTTCCTTTTTTTTTCTACGCGTCACGATGAATCCAAAGGTCACATAGGAAATGAGGATCGAATATCTTCTCTTAATCTTCACGTTCCTTCCAAAATATGATAGAATCAAATCTCTGATTTAATATATCTCACGGAACTATCCTCCAATGTAGATCCGAGAATATCTTCTCATCCATGTTAGCCGTGATCTTCCTTTTTTACGTGAATAAACCCATTAACTTCCCTGTTTCGATGTATTGGATCACTCCCATCCATATCCAATAGAAATATCCGATTCAATCTCCTTAGAACACTCCAAATCCATACCTAATATTGAACTTTGCTTTGCACAAACTTTCCCCGCCAAAACCAATTATTTGAATTCTTGAAGATGAGTGCCCTTATCCTCGATGTCGGGGGCCTTTAACACTGGGTGTCTTGGAGTGTAAATAACAATTAGGGTGCCCTTATAAATGGTGTACCCCTTAGTAATTGAAGCGCCCCTTATCCAAATGAGGGTCCGAATAGTAATTTTCTCCCACGAGCGCAAATACCACTTTTGAGCCCGCCGCCGCAAAACTTATTTCTCCAACAACACCTACAAATACATAAAATAGCAAAATAAGCGCAAAATCGAGCACTAACAATATATATAATTGAGATCAAAATAGACACATAAATGCGTCTATCACCAAACTACATATCGCACTCATTGGCAACCATGCCAAACTAAGCCGCTATGCCATTGGCACACGCCAAATATAGCGCCCTAGGCTTGCAAGACTTGCAACTAGGTCAACATGGCCGTACGTGCCATTGGCACATGCCAACACGTACCGCAAGCCATATTTCCAAGCCGCTATGCCATGGGCACACGCCAAATATAGCGCCCTAGGCTTGCAAGACTTGCAACCAGGTCAACATGGTCGCACGTGCCATTGGGCACATGCCAACACGCACCGCAAGCCATATTTCAAGCCGCTATGCCATTGGCACATGCCAAATATAGCGCCTAGGCTCGCAAGACTTGCAACTAGGGTCAACATGTCCGACGTGCCATTGGCACATGCCAACACGCACGCAAGCCATATTTCCAAGCCGCTATGCCATTGGCACACGCAAATATAGCGCCTAGGCTTGCAAGACTTGCAACTAGGTCAACATGGCCGCACGTGCCATTGACACATGCCAACACGCACCGCAAGCCATATTTCCAAGCCGCTATGCCATTGGCACACGCCAAATATAGCGCCCTAGGCTTGCAAGACTTGCAACTAGTTCAACATGGCCACGTGCCATTGGCACATGCCAACACGTGTCGCAAGCCATATTTCCAAGCCGCTATGCCATTGGCACACGCCAAATATAGCGCCTAGGCTTGCAAGACTTGCAACTAGGTCAACATGGCCACGCGTGCCATTGGCACATGCCAAACACACACGCCGGGTAGCCTAACTGCAAACCGTGCAACCTACCACCAAGGCATTCCGCACATGCCGTTGGCACATGCCAAACACACACGCCGGTAGCCTAACTTGCAAACCGTGCAACCTACCACAAAGGCATTCCACACACGCCATTGGCACATGCCCACACGCCACTAGCGACTTTCCGGCATTGCCACTTACGCTCGAGGTGCAACTCGCAAACAAAGGCATTCCGCACATGCCATTGGCACATGCCACATGCGTCCCTACAAAGACCACTTGCAGACCAAGATGCAACCAACACTCGAGAACATCAACACAAACCTGGGGATGCTTTCTAGGTTTTGGTTTGGCGAATCACAAAGATGCGAAGCGTACACTACGCTCACATTAAGAAAGCGTGAAAAGGAATAAAGCGGTCAAATAAAAGAGGAAATAATGGTGAAAACGCCACCCATTAACACCATGCGGTTACCACCTCCTCCCATTATTTCACCCTTTACTCTCTTCCTTCATGAGGCCAGGGCACGTTTCAATCTCGACTTGTATAAATAGGTCTTACCATTTCTACCAGCATAACAAGTCTTGGCCAGAGAAAATACTACACTCGAAGGCAACTTGGAAAGCTCTCCCAAAAAGCTTTCATCTCTTGCAAGCTTCTCAAGCTTTTACTTTGATCGATACAAGTCGAGATACTACTCTCCCACTATTCTGGTCTCCAACACCTTTCTTTGCTTCCTCCCCAAATCAACCTTCTCCTCCACTTTGTGACCGAAGCAAGTCGAACGGCCATTTCTTGGTTTGTAGGAAATGTACAGATTGATCTCTCGAATCTATAAAGTGCTCACGTGCAAGACATTTGTTTAGGGTTTGAACCCAGTTTCTCACTCACCTACCGAATTTACCGAAATCGGCAGAAACGATTTTTACCCATAAACACCAGGATAGCGTCATAATTCTCAATTCTGATACGGATGAATTGGGAAATCCTCCTCGAAAGGTCGCTAAGAAGACCTTCGAGGAAGACATTGCGTTTGATGGCGAACCACCCTTCGAGTAGACGACTAACATGTCGACGACATTGGGGAAGTCATGGTGGCATATGTTGGATCGGTTGTTGGGCGGTGTCCGAAGGGAGCACGGTGTTGTTGCTTTGAGGCCGTAAACGGGTGGGATGTTGAGGTTGGTTCTGGCCTGACGTGGTGTCGGATGGAATCTCTGCCGCCCGAGAGATTGCCGGGGAAAGTGCCTGCAAAAGAGTTCGACTGAGGCGACTCGCGCATCGACTTTCGATGACTAGCTTCTCCTTTTATTGTTTTTATTTGTCAGCAGTAGTCGTCCCGATGCTTTGTAGACTCATCTTTACCTTCTTTGTATTCGTGACAAAATTAGGTTTCGCCAATTAGCATCCCGCTTGCGATTTCTTTTTGAATAAAGCTTTTTATTTGAAAGACCCGAATCTCCTTTAGAATAGGTTGTTCGACTTTCCACGTCTTTACATTATTCCTTCTGGAGTTTTGAATAATTGAATAAGGTATTTCTGGCACGGTTTCGTTTTTTGGGTTGTGATATGATGGTTAATGGCTTCTCAATGACTTGGGATTTATTTGGCATATTTTCTGAGATTTGGAAAACTCATTTGGAAAGAAATGTATGTTTTTTGAAAAAAAAGAAACCCCAAAGAAGAATACAAACTGCAGCATCTGCGTCTTTGGGAAATACAAATATAAAGCTAAGGAGAAATCAAGGTAATACTAAAGGGAGAATGGATGGAAGAGGTAGTATAGTGTTTTTTTTTTTTTGGGATTGAAAAGCTTGAGCCATCGCGAGTGAACTATCACACCTCCCAACTTGTCTCGTGTTGATGAGCTTTAAAAGAACTGTCGTAAGGACATCCACACTAGATATGGCTCGTCTTCTTATTCCTTGGGTGAATGTCCATCAGCCTATCTTTACCGCCATCTTCCCAACCTGAAACGAGTTCACTTTGACCACTATATCTCCGATTTGAAACGAGTTGGTGTTGTGTAAACCGCTTGAATCTTGGTCTCGCTGGTTTGATGGCATCTTCCAAATTTTTGCAAAAGCGTTTGAATGGCCCAGCGCCCATTCACATCTTTTGACGGTCCTGCAAAGACGATGTCGCGTTGAGTCCCCATGGCAAAAAATAGGGGAAGAAACGGTAGTTGTAGAGAAGATCGTCGGCCAAACTTACTTGCGCTTGGAATCCCACTTGTTAGCGCCAACAGTCATCTCAGGTATCAGGTTCCATTTGAATCACGATGCTGACAAAGTGGGACGGGTTTTCGAGGATTCTTTCGGCGTTGACACCGGTAGAGGGATGTTCCCAATTTTGCCTTGTTGTTGAGTACCACAAGCGCCCAATATCATGTCGTAATCCGGCTTCTTTGACAATGTGGAATTTGTTATGCGTTATAGCCTCCCATCTTAACTCGAGGTTGATGTAGCCGTGCGCGTTAAAGGCTCCCCCTCCCGGGTTCTTAATCACGGATGGAGAAATGTAGCCTCTGTTTTGTAAATCCTGACAATTTTTTCGTGAGTCTTGAAAGTAACAATGTTGAAGTCATGTCGTATCAATGAGCATGTTGTCGAATTTAATACCTCTTAAAAGGACGTGGTCAGCATTCCCCGTCACCGCCCTTTCGATTCGCTGCCGGGAGAGCTTGGGCTCTGGCGTGGCTTTCATGGAGGGAAAAGCCGTTTGTCCCGACACCGACGCGATTGAGAGATGTGAAAATATCTTGACGTTGTGCCTTGGAAAGGTAGAGAATTTTGCATACGTGTTGCATCATGGATTGCACAGCTTCATGCACGGAAGTCCCCGTGAGACCCCACAATTCCTCACCTGGAAGTGGGTCTCGATGTACTCCCTCGTTTCCTAGTTGAAGTTCCCGGCTTCTATCTTTTCTTTGAAGATATTCTTCATCCGTTGCAATCACGGTTGGGTGGTGAACAAATGCGTGGTAGCGACAATATTTGGGGTTTGCCATCTCGGCCTCGCCTGGCGTCTGGGGAGATGGTAACTGGATAACATCATCCCGAATCCATGCTCTAAGACATCGATCACCTCCTCACGGGGAAACGGGAAATCCAGGCATTTCCTTCAGCCTTTGTGATGACGCATGGGAGCTGAAGCGGCGGCCTTCCGTGGCGAAGTTCTCGTCGGCCGGGTGCTTCGCGCACAGTTGCCGGGTCCAGTGGGCCTTCCTTTTTCCTCCCGTTTACTACGCTTCAAAGAGGAGGGGCGATTTTGTACTATTTTTGATGAGATCGTCTATTCCGCGAGTTTCGCACGTCGCCTGCTGGTCTAGCTCTTTCTAATAATGCAGCCGTTGTTGTCGTGATCGTCGCTGCGGAAGCTTCATGGAGCTCGGAGAATGTCCGAAACGCAGGTTCTCTAGTAAGGCGCGGTAAATAGGGAGCCATACCGCTGATGCATGAATTCACCAGGCATGTTGTTCGGTCACGTTGGATCATGACAGCTTCAGTGCTTGAACCCCAATCTTTTAACAAAATCATTTGGATGTTCGTTGCCCGTTGGCATCCTTTCTGTAGTCCGAGAAGGTAACTTGTTGGATACAAATAAGTACTTCTTGTAAAATGCAGAACCATGCTACCCTGCAAGTTGGGATGCTATTTTGCGTAATGCCATTGTACCACGTGTATGCTCTTCGGTAAGAGATTTCGAGAACTCCCTCGGATTTGAGAACGTGATTGTATTCTATGTTCGCCAGGATTTGAGTAAGCGAGACATGTTCATGTGCATTTAGGTGCCATCGACAGGTGAATTAAGGAGAGGAATATCCTCTTGGAAGAGGAAGTATTTGTATTTCGATGGGTACGGAGGTTGATGCCGATGCATGTCTATTTCATCATTCTTGACTCGATTCCTGAGAAGTTCCTCCGCATCCTCTCGTGTGACAAAATTGACGGCCGACTTCTTTCCAATGGGGTTCTCGCACGAATCCCCTCATCCGCGGGAGACGCGTTCCGCCGAGGTGTGCTAGCACGGGGTGTTGGAGGCGTTTAAACGACTGGGAGGGCGTGACTCACGCGGCAGCCGCCCGGCGGTGGTTTTGAGGAAGACGAGTACTTCTTTCTCGTGTCGAAACCATATCCATATGGGTTCTAGCGAGATCCTCCTAGTTCCATCAAATCAGCCGATGGTAATATAGGCCTGGCTTCCTCTGGTTCCTCTAGCTTCTCGTCCTGTTGGTGGGGTAGTTGGATTCTTAGTGGCGGTTGGAGGTGCCATGCTTGGCGGTTGGGTAGTTGGATTCTTAGTGGCGGCAGCTCTGTACCTAGTGATTGGTGGCGCGGCGCCCAAAGGATCGTTGCTTTATTGCCGTGATTAGCAGGTTTCAGGCAGGACATTAGAGGCGGCAATGCCTGGCCCGGGTGATTGGGCGTTACACCCAAGGAGTGCTTCGGTGCACGTGGCTCGGGAGGTGATATAGTGACGTTGTTGGAAGTAGCATTAACACTGTGGATGGATTCTCGTTGGTGTTCTCGCAGAATCGATCCGTATCCAGTTCCACCATGTTGGAGTTGTAAGTGAAAGGTGATATCGGAAATTTAGAAATCGATATTGCAACCGAGTAGATTGATCTCCACCGTGGTCGCCAATTGTTTGAGGTGGAAATGGTTTCGCCGATTTCGGTAATTTCGGGTGTGTAGGTGAGAAACGAATTTAAACCCTAAAAACAATGCATCGCAAGGAGTACTTTAGATTCGAGAGATCAATCTGTACAAATCCGGCCTAAACCAAGAAATGGCGTTCCAGTTTGCGGTACTACAAAGTGAAGGAGAAGGGTTGGTTTTGGGAGGAAGGCGAAGAAAGTGTTGAGACCGAGAATAGTTGATTCGGAAGAGTAGTTGTTTATGACTTGTACGTAAAGCCCTGGCTTCATGATGGAGCCAGCAACATTTTTAGGTTGTATGCTCGACTTTAACTTGTTGTTCGGTGGAAATAGGGTAATGCCCTATTTATAAGCCTTAATGAAACGATACTCTGGTCTCATTAAGAAATAGTAAAACGGGTGAGTAAATGGGAGGAGGTAGTCAGGTGTAACGTCCTGGAATTGATGTTCCATTAGAGAAAGAGCCACTATTACTCCATGTATTTACTAACCGCTTCCATCCTTATGACACTCTTATAACGGGCGTAGTACGCCGCATACCGTAAACCGCCAAAAACCAATACCCAATGACATCGCCAGGAGCATGCGTTGATGTCTCGAATGTTTTTGTGGAAAACATGTAGCACGTTTGTTGTTGTCTCGACAAGTTGAGCTTGGGAGACTTGCGCGTGGTGACCTTCTACGGTCTAGATTTTGCATCTTAAGAGGAGCAGGTAGTCATTGATTATCTGCATGATCTTGATGGCTTTAATATGGGCCCAGTTTAGGCTTTTTTTGCCAAAAGATTTAGGGTTTTGGCTTTGTTTAGGCGCGACCAAACTAGGGATGTAGTTGCAGGAAATCCTACAACACATCACTCACATGATCTCACAATAATCAACACATTTCTTAAGATTAATAACGATACTTTTGTTTATGGGTGAAAACTATTCCTGCCGGATTTGGTAATTTGGGGTGTGTGGATGAGGAATGAATCTAAACCCAAACAAATGCTGTTGTGGTGAGTGCTTGTAGATTCGAAATCAATCAGGTAAGTCAAACTAAACCAAGAAATGGCCATTCCAGATTTGTTTCGGCAAAGTGAAGGGAGATGGGGTTGATCTTGGGAGGGAAGAAGAAGGTGTTGAGATTGTGAAGGTGTTGGCTTGTTTATTGATAGGTGTCTAAAACACCTAATTTTATATTTAGTATTTATGCTTTCTTTGCTATTTTTCGTGTGAATTATGTATCTTATGTGTGAATTTGAGTTACTAGGTGCTTTGGAGTCATTTGGAGCGAAAGAAGATTAATCAGGTGTATTTTGAGCAAAAAGGGCAGAATTGTCATTTCAGGGTCAAATACTATCTGGAGCCTAGCTAAGGTTAATGGGCAACTCATTTGGAGCACTAGTAAAGCCAGGCTAGCTGAGGATAAGGGGAGCTATATCTGGGTGGTTCTTGTACATTGGGCGTCTGAATCCTGCCCTAAAACTATACTCTAAACCTAATTCAGAGAATTCTCAATCATTTGTTTACCTGAAAGATGAGAAAAGCTGTGCTGATGAACAGCTTGTGATACTGAAATCGAGAGAGGAGATGACTCTGAGTTTTGAGAAGATTAGGGTTTGAATTTGTGAGATATTGAATCGAGAGAGGAGCAGATGAATCTGTAGTTAGGGTTTCCGCTGATTGAAGCGGTAATTCAGAGTAGCCATGGATTAGGAACTGAAATTGATGGGTTCGATTCATTGTCGAGAAGAAGGAGGAAGATGCTGTGTACCATGAAGATTATCAAGGGAAGAATTGGTTTGTTCTGTTGGTAGATGGGTTTACAAGGGTTCTGTTTGAATTCGATTGAGAAAGAATACGAGGAAGAATCAATGGTGGTACTGTGAGATGGGTTTAACCCCAGAAGATGAAATTGATGATGTTCAAATGAAGAACACAGGGAGATGAAATTGAGACTGAATCTGAGATTTGAAAGATGGGTTCTGATATTGGTGAAGTAGAATTGAAGCTGTGATGAACTGAGATAAATTCAGTTAATGAATTGAGTGAATTCTCTAGATGAAAGCTGGGTCTGCAATAGAATGGGTTTTGAGTGTGGTTGTAATGGTTACAGTAGTAGGGAATTAAGATGGAAGAAATGATGGGGTTCTGCTGGTGGTATCGGTTGAGGATGGAGAGGAAATTAGGGTTCTTTGGTTAGCTATTAATGGAGGAGAATGGGTGATGTTCTAAATGGGTTTTGTGGCTTGTTGGTAATCAGTTAGTTGGTGGTGAAAAGGAAGAGCAGTATGGTGATACTGCAACACAGAGATTGAAGGAAATTGGAGGAAAGCTGCAGCTGTAGGAATGGGTGATAGAAATGGTAGAACTGAACTGCAAATAGTTGCAGGGGATGTTGGCAATTGAGCATGAGCAGAAGTGGCTCAAGGTGGTGGATTAAGCAGGTACAGTGATGAATGTGCAGTTGATCATGGCTCATGTGATGTTACTTAGCTCAAAGGGGAAGTGGTAGTGATGTTGTCTAAATGATGCGATTTGCAATTGGTTTGTTATTTGCAATGGTTGTGTTGGCTAGATATTATGAAGCTGAATGGTGATGCTTTGTGGTTACAAGTTTAATGTGCTAGCTGTGAACCCGACATGGAATTGATGGCATAGGTGTTTACTTTGGTTTGGTGTTGAGAATCTGGGAGCTGAAGAAGTGGTATAGCATTTGGGACCGGAGTATGGAATTGCAGTGGTGTGGAGGTGCATTTCATGTGGTAATTGGGGTGAGGAGAACAAGGTGCAGTGTATGATGATGGTGGCTTTGTGCAAAGCTGGAGTTGGAGATGAATCTGAGAGCATGGATTGGTGTTGAATGAATGGGAGATGGAGTCATGGACTTGAACTGAGTTACAGTGGTGGTGCAATTTGCTTGGAGTGGAGGTTGTGTGGAATTGAATGATGCTGTTGCAGGTGGTGCAATTGGCCAAGATGGCTGGATTACACTGGTAGTGACAGTAAGAGGCATAGCCATCATGGCTGAGCACGATGCAACTTGCGAGCAGCCTTTGCCAAAACCATCGGCCGAGTTAGCTAGCCGACTCGGTTCGATGATTTCCTTTGACCTTGACTTATCCGACTAACGAGGACCGTTATATTGACCGTCATCTCTAACGGTGGATCCGGACGGAATATTCCGTCGAATATTCTCCCGATTTACAATTTTCAAAGTTATCGACGCACGCGACAATTTCCGCGGCCATTCCCGCCAATTCTCCGGCCAAATCCCGATTTTCCGTGCGAGCGTTTTTGGGACATAATTTCTACACGGGTTTTCTCACTTGTGGGCTTGGTGGACTTCTATCTCTTGGACTTGAAGACAAAACCTAATTTTGGAAGGAGTATCCTTTATGGAATTTGAAAAACATATAAAAGAGAGGACTTATAATCTTTTAGGGAACTTATAATCTCTTCTACTTTGTTTCTAGGGTTTAGAACATGATAGGGTTTCTCTTTCTCCTTGTTATGAACTCCATTAACATGAGTACCTAAGTTTATTATTGGTTATGGAATAGTTGGATTTCACATAATATGATTCTTTGATTCAATATATTAGTTTTGTCTCATATTTATCGTTTGCAATTCTCTGAAAATATTGTTTTATGATTGATTGATTGTTTTGTCAAGTTGCAAATTGGTAGAACTTCTAATCACATCTATTGCTAGTTTAGGTTTATTATACGTAAAAGTGATATTCCTTGAATACAAGTAGCATAATATGATTATAGTTTGTAGTGATATATTCTTATGATCATATATGAATCGTAACCTTTGTTAAATTGAATTAGTGCACTTTCCACGTTCGATTGCTTTGATTAGCCTGATTTCATAGAACTTAATGCATCTAGGGAATTAAACTTGATTATTGCTTTTACACGTTAGGTTGTTCTCTTAGATAGAACTCATACTCGCATCTTTTAATGTGTTTGTTGATAACAAAAGGAGATTTATGGATATTCTTGCGATCAAGGTATCCTAGGGCTTTTGATAAAAGTTGAGATTAAATATCAATTCTAGTTATTGTGAAAAGCATGTTAGTGAATGAAAACGAAATCCTTAACCAATATCTCTTCTATCTTATTTGTTTGCTTATTTATTTATTTGCTTTTAGTTTATTTTATTTTCATAAAAATCAGAAAACTCCCGGTGATTTATATAGGAAACCAAAACAACTTGACAACCTAGACCTCTCTGTGGGATCGATCCTTTCTTGCCCTTGCTATATTTATATTTTGAGTAGTAAGAAAGTGTAATTATATTTGTGTCTGCTGACAAGGTCAAATTTTGCGCCACGGGGAGGCAACTTGTTGTCACTTGTTTTTGGTTTCTTATTTTTGTTTTGTTTTTATTTTTAGTCTTATTTTTGTTTTTCTTATTTTCTGGTTTTTAACCTTGGCTTTAGAATCTTATTTCAGGTACCAATTTCTATGGATGGAGCATATTGGAACAATGGATACGGTTTTCAACAACCCCAACAATATGACAACCACCAATTCCAGGGGTATAATCACAACCAATTCATTGGTTATGACCAATATTCCATGGAACCTTGTGGTTTTCCTCAACAACCTTATGGCGGGTATGTGTGTGAACAACAACAAGGATGGGAGGATTCTTATGCTCGTGAACGAAAAGTCTCTAACTTTATAGACCAAGTTTCCAACTTTTTACAAGAGGAATTTCAAAAAGCTAAAGAGACTACAAACGAGCAACTCCAAGAACTTCGTGAAGGTATTGCTAGCTTGCGAAGAGGCATTGATCAATACAAGGAAGATATGGATAATTCTAATGTGCATATGGTTTGTGATGAATATTTGATTGATGCTAATGTTGAAAAAGGCCAATCCTTGGGCACTTTCGTGGATAATTGTGTAGTTAACTCAACTCTTGATCTTAATAATGATCATTCACCTATTCAAAAGGATGAGTTAGAGATAAGCGACACTAAATTCAGCGAGGACCAATCTTATGTTGACTATGATAGTGACGGTGATTATGATACATTGCTTGAAACAACTCATGGTGACATCTCCGAGGAGTGTACAATGGAGTCTTTTTGGGATCAAGAGGAAGATGAAGATGAATATGATGACACTTGTGTAGATTACTCAAGCATTTATCTTAATAATGATCAAGAGCCTATTCAAAGGGTGGAGCTTTAGGATGATGCATTTACGAGTGTTCTAGAAAAGTTTCTTATAATAAAATTTGGATCCGCAAAAGAGTATGTGCCTTACAACAAAGAGGAGTATGTTGAGAATGAGACCGTTATGACCAATATTGTGGAAGACCCAATTGAGCTTGCATATGATTGTAATGATAATGTTTATGTAGAGACTTTGGTTAAGGCAGAAACGGACGAAGAATGGTTGCAAGGTTTGATAGAGGACCATGATATCCAAGAGGTGAATAATTCACTTGAGTTTTTCAAGGATGAAGAGGATTTCGTAATACAAGAGATTGTGCAAGGTTTATCTAACCCTTTGCCTATTGTTTCTTCTCCTTTACCTCTTATTGGTTTGAATGTATGTGCTTCGAGAATATTGTTGAATGACTTTGTTTCTCGTTTTCCGCCATTAGAGATACTTGATTCTCATACTATGGTGTTTTGGAACAAGAAACCGTGGAAGTGCCCGACTTCTATATTCTTTATACACTTCCAAGTGTGGACAAGAATAAGTGTGGGGGAAGCTTTATCGGTTCATAGCTTCACTTTTGCTTTATATTACTAATATTTGTGTGAAGCTAGTGTTTGCAAAACAGGTTCTATGGAAGGATCCTCAACTTTTCAGATTGTTGATATATGGGGAATGAATCTTGCAAGGATATAGTCGGGCTGACGACTTTAAACCAAGCGCTAAGTGGGAGGCAACCCACCGGTTTTGTATTTCTTATCTTTTAATTTTTCTTTTCTTGTTTTTAGCTTTTTCTTTTCGCATATTGTTATATGATTTCCCACCTTGACTTTCTTTGGACGATTCAATTTACATTGAGGACAATGTGAAGTTTAAGTGTGGGGGAGCATTTATATGTTTGTATAGTTTGTTTTAGTTTGTTTTATGCCTTTTAAAAAAAAAATAGAAAAAAACAAGAAAAAATTTGTGCTTTTTGAACTCCGAAATCTAGAAACTTGTGCCTTTAGGATGACACCATTAGTGGATGGAACCATTTTGAATGCAGGAGTTGAGTAACCAATTAACTAAAGGGGACGAACATAGATCAGAAATCACAATTAACATGATAGTTGTTACCATATCTCGGAATATCACCATATCGCATTCTATTTTTATTTTTCCATATTTATCTATTGTTCTCTAAGTGCTTTGGTGGGTCACTAAACATCGACGTGTTATTACTGCTAGGATGGAATAGAGTGATTGAGTTACTAGAAAAACAAAAGAAAAAAAAAATGAAAAAAGAGAAAAAAAAAAGAAAAAAAAAAAAGAAGAGACCGACCAATTAGACCAAAACGGAATAAGAAAGACACTTGGAATAGCAGTATGTGTGAAACGTTGTCCCTGTCTCCGTCGCCTAAACAAGCGTGGAATGCAGGATCCAAGGCAACTATCATATACTTGTTGACAAGGAAGCATGCGCTTGGATCCAGTTTGATCCAATCATGTTGTCTAAAAAAAAAAAGAGAAATTGGATCCAGTTTGATCCAATCATATAAAAAAAAAGAGAAGAAATTATTATTGTGTTGAATAAAGTCACTCTTGGTTCCCTTGTATATGCCAATTGATTTGATGTAGCATTCAGCACCAACAGCTCAATCCAATAGGATTAGGTTCATCTTAGCATGACCTTCGGACAGATATGGAAACATCGATCACTTGTGAATATCCGCCAACATCTACATCTTTATCCATCTTCTTAATCTTTTCATTGTGATTGTGGTTTGTTAGTTTCCGAGTATTGTGGCTTGTTCGACTATCTAATTAGAGTTATTTACTAATAATTGAATTGAATTTGCAAGGTACCTCCTCCTGTAGTCAATTTGGATTCGTTCATTGATTTGTCACAAATAGACGGAGTTTGAAATATAGGTTTTGTAGGTATATCTCTAGTAAACCTTCACGAGACTATAACTCGTCCACTAGGGACACCTAGGGGTTTAAAGGCTTGTTATTTATGCTAAAATTAACCGTAGCCTCGACGTCACGGAGTTGTTGTATTTTATTTTTGTTTGATTTGCTCGAGGACTAGCAAAGTCTAAGTGTGGGGGAATTTGATAGGTGTCTAAAACACCTAATTTTATATTTAGTATTTATGCTTTCTTTGCTATTTTTCGTGTGAATTATGTATCTTATGTGTGAATTTGAGTTACTAGGTGCTTTGGAGTCATTTGGAGCGAAAGAAGACGAATCCGTGTATTTTGAGCAAAAGGGCGTAATTGTCATTTCGGGGGTCAAATACTATCTGGAGCCTAGCTAAGGTTAATGGGCAACTCATTTGGAGCACTAGTAAATCCAGGCTAGCTGAGGATAAGGGGAGCTATATCTGGGTGGTTCTTGTACATTGGGCGTCTGAATCCTGCCCTAAAACTATACTCTAAACCTAATTCAGAGAATTCTCAATCATTTGTTTACCTGAAAGATGAGAAAAGTTGTCTTTGATGAACGCCTTGTGATATCGAAATCGAGAGAGGAGATGACTCGAGTTTTGAGAAGATTAGGGTTTGAATTTGTGAGATATTGAATCGAGAGAGAACAGATGAATCAGTAGTTAGGTTTCCGCCGATTGAAGCGGTAATTGTGAGTAGCCATGGATTAGAACCTGAAATTGATGGGTTCGATTCATTGTCGAGAAGAAGGAGGAAGATGCTTGTGTACCATGAAGATTATCAAGGGAAGAATTGGTTTGTTGTTGGTAGATGGGTTTACAAGGGTTGTTTTGAATTCGATTGAGAAAGAATACGAGGAAGAATCAATGGTGGTACTTGTGAGATGGGTTTAACCCCGGAAGATGAAATTGATGATGTTCAAATGAAGAACACAGGAGATGAAATTGAGACCGAATCTGAGATTTGAAAGATGGGTTTCGATATTGGTGAAGTAGAATTGAGTTGTGATGAACCGAGATAAATTCAATTAATGAATTGAGTGAATTCTCTAGATGAAAGTCTGGTCTGCAATAGAATGGGTTTTGAGTGTGGTTGTAATGGTTACGATAGTAGGAATTAAGATGGAAGAAATGATGGGGTTCTCACTGGTGGTATCGGTTGAGGATGGAGAGGAAATTAGGTTTCTTTGGTTAGCTATTAATGGAGCGAGAATGGGTGATGTTCTAAATGGGTTTTGTGGCTCTGTTGGTAATCGTTATTTGGTGGTGAAAAGGAAGAGCAAGTATGGTGATACCGCAACACAGTAGATCAAGGAAAATGGAGGAAAGCCGCAATTGTAGGAATGGGTGATAGAAATGGTAGAACTGGGAGGCGCAAATAGTTGCGGGGATGTTGGTAATTGAGCATGAGCGAAGTGGCTCAAGGTGGTGGATTGGTGTCAAATGATGAATGTGCATTGATCATGGCTCATGTGATGTTACTTAGCTCAAAGGGAAGTGGTAGTGATGTTGTCTAAATGATGCGATTGCAATTGGTTTGTTGGCGCAATGGTTGTGTTGGCTAGATATTATGAAGCTGAATGGTGATACTGTGGTTACAAGGGTAATGTGCTAGCTGTGAACCTGACATGGAATTGATGGCATAGGTGTTGCACTGGTTTGGTGTTGAGAATACTAGAGCCGTAAGAAGTGGTATAAAGCAAAATTGGACCTGGAGTATGGAATTGCGAGGTGGTGTGGAGGTGCATTTCATGTGGTAATTGCGGTGAGGAGAACAAGGTGCGGTGTATGATGATGGTGGCTTTGTGTGCAAATGGGAGTTGGAGATGAATCGAGAGAATGGATTGGTGTTGAATGAATGGGAGATGGAGTCATGGACTTGAGCGGGATTACTGAGTGGTGGTGCAATTTGCTTGGAGTGGAGGTTGTGTGGAATTGAATGATCTTTGTTGCAGGTGGTGCAATTGGCCAAGATGGGTGGATTACTTGGTAGTGACGATGAAGAGGCATAGCCATCATGGCTGAAAGCACGATGCAACTTGCGGCAGACCTTTGCCAAAACAGATCGGCCGAGTTAGCTAGGCCGGCTCGGTTACGACTTCGGTGATTTCCTTTGACCTTGACTTATCCGACTAACGAGGACCGTTATATTGACCGTCATCTCTAACGGTGGACTGACGGAATATTCCGTCGAATATTCTCCCGACGACAGAATTTTCAGGTTATCGACGGCGACAATTTCCGGCGACCGGTGACCGGATTCCGGCCAAATCCCCAGTTTTCCGGCGAGCGTTTTTGGGACAGAATTTCTACACGGGTTTCTCTCACTTGTGGGCTTGGTGGACTTCTATCTCTTGGACTTGAAGACAAAACCTAATTTTGGAAGGAGTATCCTTTATGGAATTTGAAAAACATATAAAAGAGAGGACTTATAATCTTTTAGGGAACTTATAATCTCTTCTACTTTGTTTCTAGGGTTTAAAACATGATAGGGTTTCTCTTTCTCCTTGTTATGAACTCCATTAACATGAGTACCTAAGTTTATTATTGGTTATGGAATAGTTGGATTTCACATAATATGATTCTTTGATTCAATATATTAGTTTTGTCTCATATTTATCGTTTGCAATTCTCTCGAAAATATTGTTTTATGATTGATTGATTGTTTTGTCAAGTTGCAAATTGGTAGAACTTCTAATCACATCTATTGCTAGTTTAGGTTTATTATACGTAAAAGTGATATTCCTTGAATACAAGTAGCATAATATGATTATAGTTTGTAGTGATATATTCTTATGATCATATATGAATCGTAACCTTTGTTAAATTGAATTAGTGCACTTTCCACGTTCGATTGCTTTGATTAGCCTGATTTCATAGAACTTAATGCATCTAGGGAATTAAACTTGATTAGTGCTTTTACACGTTAGGTTGTTCTCTTAGATAGAACTCATACTCGCATCTTTTAATGTGTTTGTTGATAACAAAAGGAGATTTGCGGGATATTCTTGCGATCAAGGTATCCTAGGGATTTTGATAAAAGTTGAGATTAAATATCAATTCTAGTTATTGTGAAAAGCATGTTAGTGAATGAAAACGAAATCCTTAACCAATATCTCTTCTATCTTATTTGTTTGCTTATTTATTTATTTGCTTTTAGTTTATTTTATTTTCATAAAAATCGTAAAACTCCCTGATTTATATAGGAAACCAAAACAACTTGACAACCTAGACCTCTCTCTGTGGGATCGATCCTTTCTTGCCCTTGCTATATTTATATTTTGAGTAGTAAGAAAGTGTAATTATATTTGTGTCTACTGACAACCGGTCACTTATGACTTGTAACATAAAGGTGAGTAGGCTTACGATTGATGCAAGCAGTGCTCGGGTGTTTGAATACATTTTGTATTAACACTCGGTTTCTGTCTCGTCTGGACTTGTGTTATTTTTCTCCTATCTGGAAAATAGGGAGGAGAACTTATTTATACAAGTCATTTGAGCCTTATTCACGTCTCTCGTTGGAAGTGGAGGAAGTGGAGTGATGGAGTAGTGGAGATGTGTGTTGGTGTTACACGACCCGATGTGCCCACTTCTCCCGTCATCTCTAACCGTCCATGACTTCCCGACACGTTCTTGTGATGGCGCGTTGCACGCGCACGCTTTAAACCGCCGCACCAATACCCAAGATGTATCCGCCGATTTGTGACATGATTGATGTCCGGAATGTGTGGATCGTGGGACCCACAAAAGGTAGCATGTAATGCTAAATCGAATAATTGCGTTATTCGGGAAATTGATACTTGTGAAGTATCGTGTGTATTTTTTATGTGTGTTGCATCATGGTGTGGTAAAGTGACGAGTGGTGATCACCATGACGCCTTCATCGACTAATTAACTCGACTGTGGTGTATAACCAAGCGGTGAAGCCGGGACGGACGAGATGATCTTTTAGACACTCATCTGCGACCGTTGATGGAATCGTGGTTTTGAAGAGGTGCGCAGCATCACTCTTGACTTGGTCGAAACCTAGCATGGGAAGGGTTTTGGAAAGGACCGACCAGGGCATGCGTGTAGACAAGATCTCGGTGTACACGTCCGTACCTCTCTCGTCCCATAAAGGCGCGATCTAGGCCACTCAATTTGACCGGCAAAGAGGAGTGGTTGAGATCGATTTTGCAACAAACTGGTGCCGCAAAAGCCGCGCATCGTGTCAACTTCGGCGCGCGCTCCAAGACGACCAAGCTTGGTCGGTCTTGCCCAATCCATCCGGCGTGTAGGTGGTAGGCTGGTATTCATGCCTATACCTGACTATCCCATGAAAACATGATCTAAGCCACTCAAATCGTCCGGTGAAGTTGAGTGGTCGAGATCAGTTTGCAATTTGGGAAGTGTGACCACGCTAGTTTGGATGCGCGTTTTGGGATAGCCATGCATGATATGCCTTGGTCGATCAGTGAGGGATAGACGGGCCCACGGTGGTCATGCTTGGTATGACCAGGACTCCGCTTAATCTAATCTGGGACCCTCCATTCGTACGGGAGAAGATGGACGCTCGTGATGCTCAAAACCCTAATTTTGGTTTTCACACGGCAGTGTAACCATGCTTTATTCGGCGTATTTAATTTGGATAACCAACCATGGTTGGTCCCGACCGATTGGTCAGGGTATGTAAGCTGCCCACTGTGATTGTGTTGACATGCTCTGGGCCCTTGAATCTACATCTACACCCTCCATCTATACTTGCGAAGATGGATGGTTGAGACTGTTTTGCGACACATGTAATATGCCGCAAACCCTAATTTAGGGTTTTCCGTCCATACCTCTCTGGTTTGGATGTTTTGGCAAGCTATGCCAATCTTTTGGGGAGGCCGACCATGCGGGGTCCGTGTTGGTTGGCAAAGTGAATATTCCATACCCGCTTAGGGGTTATGGAATTGATCCGGGCCATCCAATCACGCCGGTGAGGTTGGATGAACGAGATCATATCTGGACCGATACGGACAGTCCGGATGCTCAATCGGGCTAGTATAACACACCGAGAGTTCTCAATCCGGCTAGTATAACACACCGAGAGTTGTACATTGTACGGGTATTTTCAGTACATGCTTTCATTATAGTGCTTGGAGGTTCGTGTTGCTTTCTGAGGAAACACTCGACCGTCATGCCGCACCGATAATGAGTACGGGAAATACAAGGTCGTTTACGCATTAATTAATAATGCTATAAATTCATTGTGGTATATGGGATTGTTGCTACATGCTCCAACCTGGATGAATTTTGTGTATTTAATTCCTGTAATGGGATTGTTGCCACATGCTCCATTCTAGGTGAATTAGTAAAGTGAAGGAGTATCCAACACTTATTAATGGTTTTATCTTTTACAAGATGTCGAGCGCATGATTTTTCCGGGGTTTTTTACAATTTTAACCTTAAATGAAAATCCACCATCAACATTAAGTCCCCTTCCTAGCACATAATGGTTACACTATTGTGGGGTAGGCATGAGATGGTGACAGTTAAAGATAAAACTTATGAGACAAAGTTAGATTTTACCGGGAGAGACGGGTCATCCTTTCCTTGGAGTATGTCACGTTCAAAAGGCATCTAGAGAGCGTTCCCCTAGTATGATGTCTGTCTTTCGCTTCGATCGACCTTGCTATTCCCCGCTTCGGGTCGAGGGCCCGCTCCGTGCTTGCTCCGTTTGAATGTCGGTCTTGCCAGATCGACCTTACTATGCCCGATTAGGTCGAGGGCTATTGCGCCCGCTTTGCTCGATCGTGGGGGTCAGTGCCTAATCGACCGAATTTCTGCGCCGCTTCGTTCGTGGGGCCACCGAGCCTGCTTGATCGACCGTGGGCTTGAATTTCGTGAACATGATTCCCATGACATAAGAGAACCGTGTTGTACAAATAAATATGGTCCCGCCATATATGCTTGATTGAACGTGGGTCCCATATAGTGTATGCCCGATCGAATGTAACCTTTATACCAGCCTTCGTGCCCTGACCAACACCGGACTTGAAACTTGAGCAATACCGGACTTGTGACTTGATCAATACCAGACTTGAAGCTTGAGCAATACCTAGGACTTGTGACTTGATCAATACCAGACTTGAAGCTTGAGAAATACTGGGACTTGTGACTTGATCAATACCAGACTTGAAGCTTGACCAATACCAGACTTGAAACTTGAGTGATACCGGACTCGTCACTTGATCAATACCGGACTTGAAGCTTGACTAATACCGGACTTGTGACTTGATCAATACCAGACTTGAAACTTGAGTGATACCGGACTCGTCACTTGATCAATACCGGACTTAAAGCTTGACCAATACCGGACTTGTGACTTGATCAATACCAGACTTGAAACTTGAGTGATACCGGACTCGTCACTTGATCAATATCGGACTTGAAACTTGAGCAATACCTGTGACTTGATCAATACCGGACTTGAGACTTGATCAACACCGGACTTGTGACTTGATCAACACCTGTGTTTGGACCCAATACCAGTCTTGTGTACTCCAAAGTGAATGTGTGTTCTGTCGTGTGTGACTACACATCTCACGCGTTTTTATACAAGTACTGACTCCTATCTTTTATTGTAGAATGAAGAAAAGAACTCCTATTGAGATTTCTTCTGGGGATAATGCTGGTGCCAAGTCAGGAGGTGTTGAAAGATTCAAAGATATGCCGAACATTGATGATGAGTTGTTCACCGCGCCCTTCCAACTATATGAAAATAGCCGTTCCACAGGATAACCCTCCTCCTATCGACTTGTGGTTTTTCATGCTCCGCTGGGTCCTCATGAAGGATGGATGAGACGTATGTTGAGCAATGAGTACATCAAAGATAACTTGACCGAGAGCGCAGATTATTGATGTAGCTTGAGTGTTGAAACGACTCGAGAGGATGTTAAAGTGGCTTCAAGTGCGAAAGTTGAGGTGGATCCTGGAGAGAGTGTTGAAGCAGGATTCCGAAGAACAGGGTCCGGAGAGAGAGCATTGAGGCGGCTCTTGAATAGACCATTCACAGCCTGTGGAGGGAGCGTGAAGTGGCTTCCTCTTCGATTCAATTTACCCTTGCGAATTCCATGATTCTTGACCGACCATCTTTCTCGTGTTGAAGAAGTCCTTGATCGACGGTGAAGGAACTTCATGCGAGCCTCCGTCCCCAAGCGTGGTTTACATGGTTTGTTCGTAGTGGTTGTTGTCGAGCCGGTATGGAATATCTTGGACGTTGTTTCATCATTGTGGGATTCGTGTATGTGGTAGTGGAGTTGGAGTTGGCGGACGCTACAGGATGTTGTATCTCGGTAGTTTTCCTCTTGGTGCTTCAGGGAACCGCTGTGTAAAGTCGAAGGTTGTATCGCCTGTTGGTGAGATATATGCCCCTACGAACATTATGAGGCTCTTCATTATCGGCAGGCGTGGTTCTTTCTATCATGGCATATGTTGTTATAGATGAGCGTTCAACAACTCCAGAGGATGACCAAAAGCGCAGATTCTCCAATATAGCATGATAGATAGGTCATTGTCCCCGATAAAGTGACTCGCCCGAATCTTGTTCGACCACCTTCGATAGAGTGACTCGCCCGGATCTTGCTCGATATGACGCGTGGACATCGTTATCTTCTTGAGGCTGTTCCTTTGAGGTATCGACTCCAGTGGAAGATTGCCGTAGCGTTGATACGTTGCACCGGCATTCTTTAAACTAAATGGCGTGATGGTATAATAAAATTTCCGAGAGGAGTTCGAAAAGCTATCTTACTTGCGTCATGCTCGTACATCCTTATCCGGTTGTAGCCGCTACATCCATCCATGGAGGAGAACATGCCGTGTCCGCCGGTTGCATCTACTAACATGTCGATGTTAGGTTGAGGAGGATCATTTTTGAGCAAGACACTGCTCAAGTCTCCGAAGTCTATGCAAAAGACACCGATCTATCCATTTTCCTAACTACAATCGTTTAACCGACTTAAATCCAGGTATGACATGTAGATGATGGGTGACCAATTTTCATCTAAATCCGGCATTTCTTCATATCTCCAAGCGAATATGTCTTGGTACTCTTTGAGAAGTTCCACGAGCTTCGTGCGTTTATCCGTACTCAAGGTTGAGCTCGATGGAGACAAAGCCTAGAGATTCCCCAACGATTTCAATCTCATCGGTTGTGGAGTTGGTGCCCTCTTGCACTGTGTGCAAGACATCTAGCACTTGCTCTTGTGGTTCGTTGCTTTTGTAGCATTCCATTAGGTGGAGAGACCGGGTAACGGTCTCCCCGCTAATTGATAATGGCGTATGTCGGTATACCGTTTTCCCTTTCTCGGTCACGACTCGCCATAAAAGTTCGTTCCCTCTTCGTGTGAACGTGGGTCGTGGCTTCACGGGATGGAGAAGAATGCTTCTTCAAAGAAAAGATGCATCGTGGGTATTAGCCCTCAATGATGCAAGTCGGTCTTCTTCCCGAATTGAAGCCCACGTGGGGAGTGGGATGCAAACGAACTTGTCGATTTTTTCCGCGGAGCTTCTCCCGTATGTGTTGGTTTGGTTTCCCTCGAAGTCCGTCATTGTGGTAGGTGATAGGTGTATTAAACACCTTGATTATATCTATAATTGATGCTTTCTTTGTTATGTTTTCTGGCGAATTATGTATTATTACGTTTGTTTTGAGCTTTTAGGTGTAATGGAGTCATTTGGAGCGAACTGAGGAGAAATCGGCAAAAATTGACAAAAGCGGCATTTCGCAGGGCACGCGCTAAAGGGTGTCGAGCCAAAGATAAGGGGTAACTGTTGGGTGGCCCGTATCCACTCTTGGGGTGCTAATAGCAATTCCACTTCACAGGGCCTTATCTAGATCGAATGTTATTCTCAGAGCAGAGAGCCATGGGGGTCATGAAGAGAGAACTGAGAGAGACGAAGACTCAAATTCGAGTGTAAATGAAGAAGAGATAATCTTGGTGATGAGTAACTAAAGTTGTGAAGAAATGGGTTGGCCTTGAATTCGTGCTTGGTTGGAGAATTGAGAAGGAAGAAATAGTTTTGTGGGTTAGGGTTTTCGTGGTTTTTGAAAAGATGACCGCCGATTTTGGATCGAGAATCGGAGAAGTTTGAAGCTCGGTTAGGTTTGTAGGATGATGTTTCTGTGGTGTTTGAAGAGATGGTGATACTAAAATTGAGACAGAGACGATAATGGGTTTGAATCGGAGAAGAATAGGATTAATGGGTTCGTTGGTTGTGATGAAATAGCTGTTAGGGTTTGAGATTGAGCAGAATATGAGAAGGAGAACACTGCCATTAAGGGTTCTGCTCGAATTGATGAAAGAAATCATGGTGAAGAGATGCTTCTGTTAAGGGGGTTTGTGATGAATTTAAAGTTAGGTCAGAAATTGAGTTCAGAGACTCAGCTCAAAGGAGTAGGAGATGGGTATGAATTAAAAATGATGTTGATCTTGCCATTCAAGATGTGAGGAAGAAATGAAGAACTTGAGGTGGATTCGTGGTTGTTTTGTTAAGAGCGGAGTCAAGTTGGTGGTAGAAGATTGGTTCCAAAAGAGAGGAAATAGAAGCTCTAGTGGTTTGTGCAAAGACTCGTTTTGGTGGTTGTAATTGGTCGAGATGGAAGATAGTGTAATGGTGGTGGTATTTGATAATGGCGATGGCTCGGAATAGGTTAGATTATGGGTGTTGCTATGGATGGTGAACCCAGGATGTATTGCGGTGACAATGGGTGTTGCTGAGATGGAATAGGTGGGAGGCCGGGTTCCGTTGAGTTGCGATTGCCAGCAGAAGCTAATGGTTAAAGTGGTTATGATTCTAAATGAAATTGGCGTTCGGTGATATGAACTGAAGAAGAGTTGTACCCGTGATTGGCCGAGTTATAAGGGTTTTGTGGAAAAGGAATTGTGTTGGTGAACCGAGTTAAAGCTTGATCTCGAGTTGGTGAATATGGTCGTTGCAAGGAGTTGCGGACGGCGCGGGAAACTGGGAAGAATTGAGTCGCAGTGGTGGTATGTTGATGTTGCAGGTTTATCAAGGCTACCGATGTCGTTGTAAATTGGGAGAGCAAGTGTTGCATAGATGGTTTTGAGAGGTTTGAGTCGATGGTGAGAAGTTTGCAATCGAGATTACTACTGTTGACTCAATGTACAAGGATGGAATGCAGAAGCTATATTGCTTTGACAGAATCCAAGTGCTGATGTTGTTACAATTGTGTGGTCGGGAGATGTTGTTAAACCGAGACAATGAGCTCGGTTTGAATCGGTGGTACCGTGAATCGGGTGGTTGTTGCGGTGAACATGAGACAATGAGCGGCTGCCAACAAAACAAGGAGAAGAAAATGGTGCATTGAACTGGTGCAAAGGATTGCAATGGAATTGCAGGGAAGAGCAGAGATCGTGAAAGGAGATGTTATAGGTGTTGTTGTGTGCAGTTAGCTTGTGTTGGTAGTGTGCTTAACTGAAGTGAATGCTTGAAATGGATGAATGCAATTGTTACAGGGAAGGACTCATAGAATGACCAGAAAACAAACAGAACTCGGCTGGAATCGGAGTACAGTGAGTTGACTCGCATATTCAATAGCCAACTCAGATGGACTTGGGCTTGTTGGGCTTGACTTATGGGACTGAGTTTGGCAGACGGGTGTGAGCTGGGTGACTTATTTTTGGGAAGTGGATAAATACAACAAGTATTAAAAGAAAACCCCGATTTTTATATGGGGGATCTATTATCATATATCTTTTATCTTTTTCCCTCTACTTTGTTTTCTAGGGTTTAGAAACCATGAAGTCTTTTCTCTTTCTTCTTGTTATGAACTCCAAGAATATGAGCTAGAGTTTTCTTTGGTTATGGATTAGTTGGATTTCCAAACATGAGTTTTTGTTCAATAAATTAGTTTTCTCTCATATTATCGTTTATGATTCACCATTAATATTGTCATATGATTGAATGTTTGTTTTGTCAAGTTGCAAATTGGTAGAACTCACATGCATTTATTTTGCTAGATTAGGGTTATTATACGCAAAAGTGATAATTCCTGATTTGAAGTAGCATAATTATGATTATAGTTTGTAGTGATATATTCTTATGATCATATGTGAACCATAACCTTTGTTAAATCGGATTAGTGCTTTTACACGTTCGATTGCTTTGATTGGCCTGATTTCATAGAACCTAATGCATCTAGGGAATTAAACTTGATTAGTGCTTTTACACGTTAGGTTGTTCTTTTAGATAGAATTCATATTCAGCATCTTTTAATGTGTTTGTTGATGACAACGGGAGATTAGCGGGGGTATTCTTGCGATCAAGGTATCTTAGGGCCTTTGATAAAAGTTGAGATTAAAATATCAATTCTAGTTATTGTGTTGAAAACATGTTTGTGATTGAAGACGAAATCCATGACCAATACTTTCTCATCCTTGATTTGATTTGTTTACCTTTATTGTTTGTTTTTATTTTATTTTAGTTTATAAAAATCAGAAAATCCCTTTTGTTTATATAAGAACCGAAACATATTGACAACCAAGACCTCTCTGTGGGAACGATCCTTTCTTGCCCTTGCTTCATTATATATTTTGAGTAGTAAGAAAGTGTAATTTATTTTTGTGTCGGGGTGACAATAGGTCAAATTTTGGCGCCGTTAAGTCTGGGAGGCAACCCGGTTGTCACTTGTTTTTGGTTTCTTATTTTTGTTTTTAGTTTTTGTTTTATTTTTCTTATTTTTGGTTTTAACCTTGGTGTGAGAATTTTATTTCGGCTGCTTGTTTCTTATGGAAGGAGCATACTACATGGATGGATACGGTTTTCAACAACCTCAACAATATGACAACTACCAATTCCAGGGGTATAATCAAAACCAATTCATTGGTTATGATCAATATTCCATGGAACCTTATGGTTTTCCTCAACAACCTTATGGCGGGGAACAACCACAAGGTTGGGAGGACTCTTATGCTCGTGAACAAAAAGTCTCTAATTTTATAGACAAAGTTTCCAACTTTTACAAGAGGAATTTCAAAAGCTAAAGAGACTACAAACGAGCAACTCCAAGAACTTCGTGAAGGTATTGCTAGCTTGCGAAGAGGCATTGATCAATGCAAGGAAGATATGGATAATTCTAATGTGCATATGGTTTGTGATGAATATTTGATTGATGCTAATGTTGAAAAAGGCCAATCCTTGGGCACTTTCGTTGATAATTGTGTAGTTAAATCAACTCTTGATCGTAATAATGATCATTCACCTATTCAAAAGGATGAGTTCGAGATTAGCAACACTAAATTCAGCGAGGACCAATCTTATGTTGACTATGATAGTGACGGTGATTATGATACATTGCTTGAACCAACTCATGGTGACATCCCTGAGGAGTGTACAATGGAGTCTTTTTGGGATCAAGATGAAGACGAAGAGGAATATGTCGACACTTGTGTAGATTACTCAAGCATTGATCTTAATAATGATCAAGAGCCTATTCAAAGGGTGGAGCTTGAGGATGATGCATTTTGAGTGTTCTAAAAAAGTTTCTTATAATAAAATTTGGATCCGCAAAAGAGTATGTGCCTTACAACAAAGAGGAGTGTGTTGAGAATGAGACCGGTTTGACCAATATTGTAGAAGACCCAATTGAGCTTGCAAATGATTGTAATGATGATGTTTATATCGATACTTTGGTTAGTGTAAAACGGATGAAGAATGGTTGCAAGGTTTGATAGAGGACCATGATATACAAGAGGTGAATTATTCACTTGAGTTTTTCAAGGATGAAGAGGATTCCGTGATACAAGAGATTGTGCAAGGTTTGTCTAACCCTATGCCTATTGTTTTTTCTCCTTTACCTCTTATTGGTTTGAATATATGTGCTTCGAGAATATTGTTGGATGACTTTGTTTCTCGTTTTCCGCTCATTAGAGATACTTGATTCTCATACTATGCAGGTTTTATACACTTCCAAGTGTGGACAAGAATAAGTGTGGGGGAAACTTTTATCGGCTAATAGCTTCGTTTCTGTTTTATATTACTAATATTTGTGCGAAGCTAGTGTTTGCAAAACAGGTTCTATGGAAGGATCCTCAATTTTTCAGGTTATTGGTATATGGGGAATGAAACTTGCAAGGATATAGTCGGGCTGACGACTTTAAACCAAGCGCTACATGGGAGGCAACCCATAGGTTTTGTATCTCTTATCTTTTAATTTTTCTTTTCTTGTTTTTTATGCTTTCTTGTCGGATATTGTTATAAAATTTCCCACCTTGACTTTCTTTGGACGATTCAATTACATTGAGGACAATGTAAAGTTTAAGTGTGGGGGAGTGGTTAAGCATTTGCGTTGTAAAATTTTCAAAATTTTCAACTTTTGTGTAAAATAGTGAATAAAAACTCCAACTTGTGGTTAGTTTAGAGTCACATAGTATACATGTCGCTAAGATTACTTCGAGAATCTCATAAGAGTGATCGAACTTAGAGATGACAGAGAACATGATCGGGTTTCTTAATTGTATGAGAGTTAAAGTTGGATTTAACCATGCCAGTGGCAAATAAGGTGCAGACTGAATTCGGTATTAGAGTAGTGATCCCCTATAGTGGAGACTACCCATGTTACATAATGTGAGGCACCGACCTTCAATTCTTTATACCTGTCTAAATATGTGCTTTTAAAGTGTGTGTCACCGTACGTTAATTCCGGGCAGAATGGTGAGTTGTCCAACCTCCCACCATAGAAGCACTATTTTGATCTCTTGAGTGCTATTTTTATCAATCATGATGGTGACATCGAATTGCTAACTTACATACCACTTGTAATCTTGTTCGCAGTTAGCACCATCCACCTTATCTCTCTCTACACCAATGGTCCATAGAAACACCATCATCATCAACAAGAGGAGCATCACAAATTGAAGGAAAGTTTAAGACGTTCAAGGTTTACAAGCAACAATACAAAGAAATGAGCGAGAATTTTTACAAGTTGAAGACTATTGTACGAGAGCGAATATTATCAAGATGAGAGTTCGAGAAGTTTATGATATCAAGACATATAAGTTGTGAAGAATCAAGCGGTAAAGTACTTACACCATGGCCTTTGTACTTGCATTTTATTTTATCTTATTTGTATTTTGTTTTCTCTTGTTATAAGAAAAAAAAAAATAAAAAAAAAAAAAAATAAGACAAGAGAAAATTTCTTTAGGTTCGTTACTAGTTTTATTGTTTTATTTCGTTTTTATTTTGTATTTGTTTTATTTTTTTTGTATGTCAAAAAAAAAAGAAAAAAAAATTTATATTTTGGGTTTGTATAGTTCGTTTTTAGTTTTGTATTCTTTCAATAAAGCCAATGGAAGAAGGAATATCTATAATGAAGTTTCAAGCAACAAGGATTTGAAGAAAAAGAGTTATATTGTCAAGATTCTACGAAGTTCAAGAGTTGAAGACCGAAGACGAAGATGAAGACACCGATTGAAGACCGAAGAAGTTTCTATGGATGCTGTGAGAGTGGTGCTAGCTGCACGCCGAACGGGATAACGAGGTAAGTAAGCATATTCCCACCTTCATTAAGTGGTTGATTTCCTTTCGTAGAGATCGTCAGAAAAATGGTTTTCAAAAATTATAAAAGATGTGGGTTTTCAAAATACTTCGGAGGGCTTTTGCCTTCCTACCATTCAACGTGTCGCAGGATTCTCTCTTCATTCCAACCTGGACACATGTGTGACCCATAAAAAGCTGTTTATTATTGAGAGCAACTTCATAAAACCCTTTCTTGTGAGGCAGAGTCGAGACTTTTGATCACTCCGAACCCGAGTTTTTGTCGAGAAGGGATGGTTATTTCTCTCTCAACTTTTAAGGATGAGATTTTGTTCATTTATGTGTTTAACTTCTTATGACTAGTGTGCAGAATCTCTATGTCTTCTTAGCGCGTTGGATGCTATCATTACGGAGAACTAGTAAGTTGGAAAAGTAGGTTTTGTGGGTACATCTCTAGTAAACCCTCACGAGACTATAACTCGTCCACTAGGGACACCTAGGGGTTTAAAGGCTTGTTATTTATGCTAAGAGTAACCGTAGCCTCGACGACACGGAGTTGCATGTATGTTTTTGTTTGATTTGCTCGAGGACTAGCAAAGTCTAAGTGTGGGGGAATTTGATAGGTGTATTAAACACCTTGATTATATCTATAATTGATGCTTTCTTTGTTATGTTTTCTGGCGAATTATGTATTATTACGTTTGTTTTAAGCTTTTAGGTGTAATGGAGTCATTTGGAGCGAACTGTGGAGAAATCGGCAAAAATTGACAAAAGCGGCATTTCACAGGGCACGCGCTAAAGGGAGTCGAGCCAAAGATAAGGGGTAACTGTTGGGTGGCCCGTATCCACTCTTGGGGTGCTAATAGCAATTCCACTTCACAGGGCCTTATCTAGATCGAATGTTATTCTCAGAGCAGAGAGCCATGGGGGTTGTTGTAAGAGAGAACCAGAGAGACGAAGACTCAAATTCAGAGTGTAAATGAAGAAGAGATAATCTTGGTGATGAGTAACTAAAGCTGTGAAGAAATGGGTTGGCCTTGAATTCGTGCTTGGTTGGAGGATTGAGAAGGAAGAAATAGTTTTGTGGGTTAGGGTTTCTGTGGTTTTTGAAGAGATGACTGCCGATTTTGGATCGAGAATCAGAGAAGTTTGAAGCTCAGTTAGGGTTTGTAGGATGATGTTTCTGTGGTGTTTGAAGAGATGGTGATACCAAAATTGAGAAAGAGACGATAATGGGTATGAATCGTAGAAGAATAGGATTAATGGGTTCGTTGGTTGTGATGAAATAGCTGTTAGGGTTTGGAGTTTGAGCAGAATATGAGAAGGAGAACACTGCCATTAAGGGTTCTGCTCGAATTGATGAAAGAAATCATGGTGAAGAGATGCTTCTGTTAAGGGGGTTTGTGATGGAATTTAAAGTTAGGTCAGAAATTGATTAAGAAATTGAGTTCAGAGACTCAGCCCAAAGGAGTAGGAGATGGGTATGAATTAGAAATGATGTTGATGCTGCCATTCAAGATGTGAGGAAGAAATGAAGAACTTGAGGTGGATTCAGGGTTGTTTTGTTAAGAGCATGTCAAGTTGGTGGCGAGAGAAGATTGGTTCTGGTGCAGAGAGGAAATAGAAGCTCTAGTGGTTTGTGCAAAGACTCAGTTTTGGTGGTTGTAATTGGCCTGAGATGGAAGATAGTGTAATGGCTGGTGGTGTTTGATAATGGCGTATGGCTCCGGAATAGGTTACAGATTATGGGTGTTGCTATGGATGGTGAACTGCAGGATGTATTGCAGTGACAATGGGTGTTACAGATGGAATAGGTGGGAGTGTTGGTTCCGTTGAGTTGCAGTTGTGCAGGAAGCTAATGGTTAAAGTGGTTATGATTCTAAATGAAATTGGCAGTTCTGGTGATATGAACTGGAAGAAGAGTTGTACCTGTGATTGGCTGAGTTATAAGGGTTTTGTGGAAAAGGAATTGTGTTGGTGAACCGAGTTAAAGCTTGATCTCAGTTGGTGAATATGGATGTTGCAAGGAGTTGCGGACGGCGCGGAAATCTGGGGAAGAATTGAGTCGCAGTGGTGGTATGTTGATGTTGCAGGTTTATTGAAGGCTGCGATGCTGCTAGAATGGGAGAGCAAGTGTTGCATAGATGGTTTTGGAGGTTTGAGTCGATATCGAGAAGTTTGCAACCGAGGTTACCTCGTTGACTCAATGTACAAGGATGGAATGCGAAGCTATATTGCTTTGACTGAATCCAAGTCTTCTTGTTGTTACAGCTTGTGTGGTTGGAGATGTTGTTAAACTGAGACAATGAGCTCTGGTTTGAATCAGTGGTACTGTGAACTGGTGGTTGTTGCAGGTGAACATGAGACAATGAGCAGCTGCCAACAAAACAAGGAGAAGAAAATGGTGCATTGAACTGGTGCAAAGGATTGCAATGGAATTGCAGGGAAGAGCAGTATCAGGAAAGGAGATGTTATAGGTGTTGTTGTGTGCAGTTAGCTTGTGTTGGTAGTGTGCTTAACTGAAGTGAATGCTTGAAATGGATGAATGCAATTGTTACAGGGAAGGACTCATAGAATGACCCGTAAAACAAACGTAACTCTACTGAATGAGTACGTTGAGTTGACTCGCATATTCAATAGCCAACTCAGATGGACTTGGGCTTGTTGGGCTTGACTTATGGGACTGAGTTTGGCAGACGGGTGTGAGCTGGGTGACTTATTTTTGGGAAGTGGATAAATACAACAAGTATAAAAATAAAACCCTGATTTTGATATAGGGGGATATATTATCATATATCTTTTATCTTTTTGCCTCTACTTTGTTTTCTAGGGTTTTGAAACCATGAAGTCTTTTCTCTTTCTTCTTGTTATGAACTCCATGAATATGAGCTAGAGTTTTCTTTTGGTTATGGATTAGTTGGATTTCCAAACATGAGTTTTTGTTCAATAAATTAGTTTTGTCTCATATTATCGTTTATGATTCACCATTAATATTGTCATATGATTGAATGTTTGTTTTGTTGTAGGAGCAGAATATCGCAAAGAAGTATATATTTGTGAAGTCCGCCAACGACACTTTACAAGTGTCGCACTGACCGATGACGTAATAGATGATGGTGATAGAAACATGAAGAAAGCGCGAAGATCTTGCGAAAACTAGAGTGTCTGCGAGACTTAACATTTATACTCCTGCGAGATGTCGCAAGGTAAATCCGAAATTAAGGGAAATATTAGTTTTACATGAGCTGTCATCCACTATGTAAACACTATATAAAGAGGAGAGCAGGAGAGATAAAGGGGGGATAATTTTTAGAAGGAGAGATGTATTTTTGGAGAGAAAACTCATTTTGAAGGGAGAAATATTGTTAGAGGGAGATATTTTTAGAGAGGGATTTATTTTCTTTATCATCTTCTTCCCCAAAAATTAGATCTAGAGCTCTACAAAATATCCATTAATGGAGATTGTAAATGTAATTCTTATGTAACCTCAACAATCATATTGAAGAATCTTAACCCGTGGATGTAGATCACATTGATCGAACCACGTAAATCTTTGTGTCTCCATTTATATTTTAGCACTTATTTCTTTATTTTGATTATGAAATAGATTTAGATCTATGAAATATTATGAGGGGTGTAGTGTGGGATTTCCTGCAACTACATTTGTCAAGTTGCAAATTGGTAGAACTCACATGCATTTCTTTTGCTAGATTAGGGTTATTATACGCAAAAGTGATAATTCCTGATTTGAAGTAGCATAATTATGATTATAGTTTGTAGTGATATATTCTTATGATCATATGTGAACCATAACCTTTGTTAAATCGGATTAGTGCTTTTACACGTTCGATTGCTTTGATTGGCCCGATTTCATAGTAACCTAATGCATCTAGGGAATTAAACTTGATTAGTGCTTTTACACGTTAGGTTGTTCTTTTAGATAGAATTCATATTCGCATCTTTTAATGTGTTTGTTGATGACAAGAGGAGATTATTGGTATTCTTGCGATCAAGGTATCTTAGGGCCTTTGATAAAAGTTGAGATTAAAATATCAATTCTAGTTATCAGTGTTGAAAACATGTTTGTGATTGAAGACGAAATCCATGACCAATACTTTCTCATCCTTGATTTGATTTGTTTACCTTTATTGTTTGCTTTTATTTTATTTTAGTTTATAAAAATCAGAAAATCCCCTTTGTTTATATAAGAACCGAAACATATTGACAACCAAGACCTCTCTGTGGGAACGATCCTTTCTTGCCCTTGCTTCATTATATATTTTGAGTAGTAAGAAAGTGTAATTTATTTTTGTGTCGGTGACAACCCGGTCAAATTTTGGCGCATTGCCGGGGAGGCAATGGTTGTCACTTATTTTTTGGTTTCTTATTTTTGTTTTTAGTTTTTGTTTTATTTTTCTTATTTTCTCGGGGTTTTAACCTTGGTGTGAGAATTTTATTTCAACCGCTTGTTTCTTATGGAAGGAGCATACTACATGGATGGATACGGTTTTCAACAACCTCAACAATATGACAACTACCAATTCTGGTGGGTATAATCAAAACCAATTCATTGGTTATGATCAATATTCCATGGAACCTTATGGTTTTCCTCAACAACCTTATGGCGGGGAACAACCACAAGGTTGGGAGGACTCTTATGCTCGTGAACAAAAAGTCTCTAATTTTATAGACAAAGTTTCCAACTTTTTACAAGAGGAATTTCAAAAAGCTAAAGAGACTACAAACGAGCAACTCCAAGAACTTCGTGAAGGTATTGCTAGCTTGCACAAGAGGCATTGATCAATGCAAGGAAGATATGGATAATTCTAATGTGCATATGGTTTGTGATGAATATTTGATTGATGCTAATGTTGAAAAAGGCCAATCCTTGGGCACTTTCGTTGATAATTGTGTAGTTAACTCAACTCTTGATCGTAATAATGATCATTCACCTATTCAAAAGGATGAGTTCGAGATTAGCAACACTAAATTCAGCGAGGACCAATCTTATGTTGACTATGATAGTGACGGTGATTATGATACATTGCTTGAACCAACTCATGGTGACATCCCTGAGGAGTGTACAATGGAGTCTTTTTGGGATCAAGATGAAGACGAAGAGGAATATGTCGACACTTGTGTAGATTACTCAAGCATTGATCTTAATAATGATCAAGAGCCTATTCAAAGGGTGGAGCTTGAGGATGATGCATTTTCGAGTGTTCTAAAAAAGTTTATAATAAAATTTGATCCGCAAAAGAGTATGTGCCTTACAACAAAGAGGAGTGTGTTGAGAATGAGACCGGTTTGACCAATATTGTAGAAGACCCAATTGAGCTTGCAAATGATTGTAATGATGATGTTTATGTCGATACTTTGGTTAAGGCAGAAACGGATGAAGAATGGTTGCAAGGTTTGATAGAGGACCATGATATACAAGAGGTGAATTATTCACTTGAGTTTTTCAAGGATGAAGAGGATTCCGTGATACAAGAGATTGTGCAAGGTTTGTCTAACCCTATGCCTATTGTTTTTTCTCCTTTACCTCTTATTGGTTTGAATATATGTGCTTCGAGAATATTGTTGGATGACTTTGTTTCTCGTTTTCCGCCATTAGAGATACTTGATTCTCATACTATGCAGGTTTTATACACTTCCAAGTGTGGACAAGAATAAGTGTGGGGGAAACTTTTATCGGCTAATAGCTTCGTTTATTTTTTATATTACTAATATTTGTATGAAGCTAGTGTTTGCAAAAAAGTTCTATGGAAGGATCCCCAATTTTTCAGGTTATTGGTATATGGGGAATGAAACTTTGCAAGGATATAGTCGGGCCGACGACTTTAAACCAAGCGCTACATGGAGGCAACCCATAGGTTTTGTATCTCTTATCTTTTAATTTTTCTTTTCTTGTTTTTTATGCTTTCTTGTCGGATATTGTTATAAAATTTCCCACCTTGACTTTCTTTGGACGATTCAATTACATAGAGGACAATGTAAAGTTTAAGTGTGGGGGAGTGGTTAAGCATTTGCGTTGTAAAATTTTCAAAATTTTCAACTTTTGTGTAAAATAGTGAATAAAAACTCCAACTTGTGGTTAGTTTAGAGTCACATAGTATACATGTCGCTAAGATTACTTCGAGAATCTCATAAGAGTGATCGAACTTAGAGATGACAGAGAACATGATCGGGTTTCTTAATTGTATGAGAGTTAAAGTTGGATTTAACCATGCCGGTGGCAAATAAGGTGCAGATCGAATTAATTAGAAGAGTAGTGATCCCCTATAGTGGAGACTACCCATGTTACATAATGTGAGGCACCGACCTTCAATTCTTTATAATTGTCTAAATATGTGCTTTTAAAGTGTGTGTCACCGACGTTAATTCCGGCAGAATGGTGAGTTGTCCAACCTCCCACCATAGAAGCACTATTTTGATCTCTTGAGTGCTATTTTTATCAATCATGATGGTGACATCGAATTGCTAACTTACATACCACTTGTAATCTTATTCGCAGTTAGCACCATCCACCTTATCTCTCTACACCAACAGTCCATAGAAACACCATCATCATCAACAAGAGGAGCATCACAAATTCGAAGAAAAGTTTAAGACGTTCAAGGTTTACAAGCAATAATACAGAAATGAGCAGAATTTTTACAAGTTGAAGACTATTGTACGAGAGCGAATATTATCAAGATGAGAGTTCGAGAAGTTTATGATATCAAGACATATAAGTTGTGAAGAATCAAGCGGTAAAGTACTTACACCATGGCCTTTGTACTTGCATTTTATTTTATCTTATTTGTATTTTGTTTTCTCTTGTTATAAGAAAAAAAAAAAAAAAAAAAATAAGACAAGAGAAAATTTCTTTAGGTTCGTTACTAGTTTTATTGTTTTATTTCGTTTTTATTTTGTATTTGTTTTATTTTTTTTGTATGTCAAAAAAAATTTATATTTTGGGTTTGTATAGTTAGTTTTTAGTTTTGTATTCTTTCAATAAAGCCAATGGAAGAAGGAATATCTATAATGAAGTTTCAAGCAACAAGGATTTGAAGAAAAAGAGTTATATTGTCAAGATTCTACGAAGTTCAAGAGTTGAAGACCGAAGACGAAGATGAAGACACCGATTGAAGACCGAAGAAGTTTCTATGGATCTTGTGGAGAGTGGTGCTAGCTGCACGCCGAACGGATAACGAGGTAAAGTAAGCATATTCCCACCTTCATTAAGTGGTTGATTTCCTTTCGTAGAGATCGTAAAAAATGGTTTTCAAAAATTATAAAAAAGATGTGGGTTTTCAAAATACTTCGGAGGGCTTTTGCCTTCCTACCATTCAACGTGTCGCAGATTCTCTCTTCATTCCAACCTGGACACATGTGTGACCCATAAAAAGTCGTTTATTATTGAGAGCAACTTCATAAAACCCTTTCTTGTGAGGCGTAAGTCGAGACTTTGATCACTCCAACCCGATTTTTGTCGAGAAGGGATGGTTATTTCTCTCTCAACTTTTAAGGATGAGATTTTGTTCATTTATGTGTTTAACTTCTTATGACTAGTGTGCGAGTAATCTCTATGTCTTCTTAGCGCGTTGGATGCTATCATTACGGAGAACTAGTAAGTTGGAAAAGTAGGTTTTGTGGGTACATCTCTAGTAAAACCCTCACGAGACTATAACTCGTCCACTAGGGACACCTAGGGGTTTAAAGGCTTGTTATTTATGCTAAGAGTAACCGTAGCCTCGACGACACGGAGTTGCATGTATGTTTTTGTTTGATTTGCTCGAGGACTAGCAAAGTCTAAGTGTGGGGAATTTGATAGGTGTATTAAACACCTTGATTATATCTATAATCGATGCTTTCTTTGTTATGTTTTCTCGCGAATTATGTATTATTACGTTTGTTTTAAGCTTTTAGGTGTAATGGAGTCATTTGGAGCGAAGCCTGTGGAGAAATCGGCAAAATTGACAAAAGCGGCATTTCACATGGCACGCGCTAAAGGAGAGTCGAGCCAAAGATAAGGGGGTAATCATTGGGTGGCCCGTATCCTCTTGGGGTGCTAATAGCAATTCCACTTCACAGGCCTTATCTAGATCGAATGTTATTCTCAGAGGAGAGCCATGGGGTTGTTGTAAGAGAGAACCAGAGAGACGAAGACTCAAATTCAGAGTGTAAATGAAGAAGAGATAATCTTGGTGATGAGTAACTAAAGCTGTGAAGAAATGGGTTGGCCTTGAATTCGTGCTTGGTTGGAGGATTGAGAAGGAAGAAATAGTTTTGTGGGTTAGGGTTTCTGTGGTTTTTGAAGAGATGGCTGCCGATTTTGGATCGAGAATCAGAGAAGTTTGAAGCTCAGTTAGGGTTTGTAGGATGATGTTTCTGTGGTGTTTGAAGAGATGGTGATACCAAAATTGAGAAAGAGACGATAATGGGTATGAATCGGAGAAGAATAGGATTAATGGGTTCGTTGGTTGTGATGAAATAGCTGTTAGGGTTTGAGTTTGAGCAGAATATGAGAAGGAGAACACTGCCATTAAGGGTTCTGCTCGAATTGATGAAAGAAATCATGGTGAAGAGATGCTTCTGTTAAGGGGGTTTGTGATGGAATTTAAAGTTAGGTCAGAAATTGAGTTCAGAGACTCAGCTCAAAGGAGTAGGAGATGGGTATGAATTAGAAATGATGTTGATGCTGCCATTCAAGATGTGAGGAAGAAATGAAGAACTTGAGGTGGATTCAGGGTTGTTTTGTTAAGAGCATGTCAAGTTGGTGGGGAAGAGAAGATTGGTTTGCAGCAGAGGAAATAAGCTCTAGTGGTTTGTGCAAAGACTCAGTTTTGGTGGTTGTAATTGGCCCGAGATGGAAGATAGTGTAATGGTGGTGGTATTTGATAATGGCGTATGGCTCCTAGGAATAGGTTCTGATTATGGGTGTTGCTATGGATGGTGAAATGCAGGATGTATTGCGGTGACAATGGGTGTTACTGAGATGGAATAGGTGGGAGTCTTTGGTTAAGGTTGAGTTGGTTGTGCAGAAGCTAATGGTTAAAGTGGTTATGATTCTAAATGAAATTGGCAGTTCTGGTGATATGAACTGGAAGAAGAGTTGTACCTGTGATTGGCTGAGTTATAAGGGTTTTGTGGAAAAGGAATTGTGTTGGTGAACCGAGTTAAAGCTTGAGCTCAGTTGGTGAATATGGATGTTGCAAGGAGTTGCGGACGGCGCGGAAATCTGGTGAAGAATTGAGTCGCAGTGGTGGTATGTTGATGTTGCGGCAGTTTATCAAGGCTACCGATGTTGTTGAATTTGGGAGAGCAAGTGTTGCATAGATGGTTTTGCTTGAGAGGTTTGAGTCGATGGTCGAGAAGTTTGCAATCGAGGTTACTCTTCGTTGACTCAATGTACAAGGATGGAATGCGAAGTTATATTGCTTTTGACTGAATCCAAGTGCTTCGTTGTTATTCTGATTGTGTGGTCGGAGATGTTGTTAAACCGAGACAATGAGCTCGTTTGAATCGATGTACCGTGAACCGGTGGTTGTTGGGTGAACATGAGACAATGAGTACCGCCAACAAAACAAGGAGAAGAAAATGGTGCATTGAATCGGGTGTAAAGGATTGCAATGGAATTGGGAAGAGCAAGATCGGGAAAGGAGATGTTATAGGTGTTGTTGTGCTTGATTAGCTTGTGTTGGTAGTGTGTGCTTAATCAAGTGAATGCTTGAAATGGATGAATGCAATTGTTACGGGGAAGGACTCATAGAATGACCGTGAAAAACAAACAACTCTACCGAATTTGGAGTACAAGTGAGTTGACTCGCATATTCAATAGCCAACTCGGATGGACTTGGGCTTGTTGGGCTTGACTTATGGGACCGAGTTTGGCGAGACGGAAGGTGTGAGTGGGTGACTTATTTTTTGGGAAGTGGATAAATACAACAAGTATAAAAATAAAACCCGATTTTGATATAGGGGATATATTATCATATATCTTTTATCTTTTTGCCTCTACTTTGTTTTCTAGGGTTTTGAAACCATGAAGTCTTTTCTCTTTTCTTCTTGTTATGAACTCCATGAATATGAGCTAGAGTTTTCTTTTGGTTATGGATTATTTGGATTTCAAACATGAGTTTTTGTTCAATAAATTAGTTTTGTCTCATATTATCGTTTATGATTCACCATTAATATTGTCATATGATTGAATGTTTGTTTTGTTGTAGGAGCAGAATATCGCAGCAAGTATATACTTGTGAAGTCCTCGCCAACGACACTTTACAAGTGTCGCAGACTGATGACGCAATAGATGATGGTGATAGAAACATGAATAAAGCGCGAAGATCTTGCGAAAACTAGAGTGTCTGCGAGACTTAACATTTATACTCCTGCGAGATGTCGCAAGGTAAATCCGAAATTAAGGGAAATATTAGTTTTACATGAAATTTTGTCATCCACTATGTAAACACTATATAAAGAGGAGAGGAGGAGAGAGAAAGGGGGATAATTTTTAGAAGGAGAGATGTATTTTTGGAGAGAAAAACTCATTTTGAAGGAGAAATATTGTTAGAGGGAGATATTTTTAGAGAGGGATTTATTTTCTTTATCATCTTCTTCCCCAAAAATTAGATCTAGAGCTCTACAAAATATCCATTAATGGAGATTGTAAATGTAATTCTTATGTAACCTCAACAATCATATTGAAGAATCTTAACCCCGTGGATGTAGATCACATTGATCGAACCACATAAATCTTTGTGTCTCCATTTATATTTTAGCACTTATTTCTTTATTTTGATTATGAAATAGATTTAGATCTATGAAATATTATGAGGGGTGTAGTGTGGGATTTCCTGCAACTACATTTGTCAAGTTGCAAATTGGTAGAACTCACATGCATTTCTTTTGCTAGATTAGGGGTTATTATACGTAAAAGTGATAATTCCCGATTTGAAGTAGCATAATTATGATTATAGTTTGTAGTGATATATTCTTATGATCATATGTGAACCATAACCTTTGTTAAATCGGATTAGTGCTTTTACACGTTCGATTGCTTTGATTGGCTTTGATTTCATAGAACCTAATGCATCTAGGGAATTAAACTTGATTAGTGCTTTTACACGTTAGGTTGTTCTTTTAGATAGAATTCATATTCGCATCTTTTAATGTGTTTGTTGATGACAAGAGGAGATTAGCGGGGTATTCTTGCGATCAAGGTATCTTAGGGCCTTTGATAAAAGTTGAGATTAAAATATCAATTCTAGTTATTGTGTTGAAAACATGTTTGTGATTGAAGACGAAATCCATGACCAATACTTTCTCATCCTTGATTTGATTTGTTTACCTTTATTGTTTGCTTTTATTTTATTTTAGTTTATAAAAATCAGAAAATCCCCTTTGTTTATATAAGAACCGAAACATATTGACAACCAAGACCTCTCTGTGGGAACGATCCTTTCTTGCCCTTGCTTCATTATATATTTTGAGTAGTAAGAAAGTGTAATTTATTTTTGTGTCGGCTGACAACCGGTCAGTAGGCTTCCGTACGACCTTGCTTGGGAGAACCTTAGATGTCCTGAGAGGCTTGAGAGTAATCACATTCAAGACGCTCCGTGTCGATAAGGGCCGTCTTGAACTCGAATCCTTGATGCGTGCGGTGATATGTAGGCACGGTTGCAGACCTTCCTCCGGTTGATTGCGCAGAAATGTCTCCGTGCGCTCGATTCTTCGAGAGGTGTGAAAGTTCGAATAAACTTTCCACTAGAGAAAATGCTTCCCGATCCACCGCCTCTCCGGTTCATAGTGAAACTATTGACTTGAGGAGGATCGTTGTGAGGATCATCTCAGTGTAGGAGTCTCCATGACAGGACCGCTCATATCCGATGTCGCTTCTTTGATCGGGTCCATGTAGGTCCGCGCCGTCAAGTACCTTTTTCCTATATGCGTTGAATGCATTCCTTGTTGGCTCCAGGGGCTGTTGCGGGTCTTGTGGAAATCGATCAGTTAATGTCTTAAGAAAAGTGAGTACCTCTTTCGCCTGCGGCCATATCCGTTTGAGTCTTAGAAAGAACTTCCCGCTTCTCCATCAAGTCTGCAATGGTAATGGGAGATGGTCCTCCTCTCGTCCCTCCGGCTCCTCGTCCTGATGAAGGAGTGGAAGTTGTTGCTCTGGTGACTACCGGAGGTGTTACACTTAAGGAGATGCCGGGATTTGCGGCTGCATGGGGAAGGCCAACACGGGATTTGCGGCTGCATGGGGAAGGCCAACACGGAGGTGTTACACTTAAGGAGGTCTTAGAAGGGAAGATGGTCGTTGATTGTTGCAGGCCTTTTTTTTGGTAGCCGCATGGGGAAGGCCAACACGGCATGGCGCGACAAGGTGGCTGGCATGCCATTGGCACATGTGGGGCCATGGGTTTGGCATAGACGGTTTGGCATGATGGGGCCAAGGTGTGGTTGGCTTGGCATGGTGGGGCCAAGGGTTTGGCATGCCGTAGGCGCATGGTGCGGCTAGCATGGTTAGGGCCAAGGAAAGGTGCGGTTGGCTTGGCTAGCATGATTGGTATGCCTTGGCGTGGTAGATGTGGCTGTCATGGTTTTCCATTGGCACAGCGGTGCGGCTAGCATGGTTGGCATGCCTTGGCGTGGTAGACGTGGCTGGCATGGTTTGCCATTGGCACGGTGGTGCGGCTAGCATGGTTGGCATGCCTTGGCGTGGTAGATGTGGCTGGCATGGTTTGACTTGGCACGGTGGTGCGGATAGCATGGTTGGCATGCCTCGGCGTGGTAGATGTGGCTAGCATGGTTTGCCATTGGCACAGTGGTGCGGCTAGCATGGTTGGCATGCCTTGGCGCGGTACATGTGGCTGGCATGGTTTGCCATTGGCACAGTGGTGTGGGAATTAGGGTTTGGCCTGTCGAAACCCTAATTAGTAAAAAAAAGGTACCCCGGTAATTTTCTGAGACATATTAAAGGGTTCAATAAATGCACTCAATGGAGACATTATTACTCAAATTTTGTGACGTCACTGTCCGACTAGGGTTTTACGATTTTAACCCTAAGCTAAAAACCACCATCAACACCTGGAAAGCTTCGATCACTCCGAGGAAAAGAGCTTTCATCACTCCGAAACGAAGAGACTTCACTCCGCTCGTATGCAGAGCTTCTATCACCCTGAGGCAAAGATCCTTCGTTGCTCAAAAGCGCATAACCCTCATAACTATAAAGCGGAGAGATTTCTTTGCTCCGAAGTGGAGAGCCTTCATCGCTCAAAGGCAAGAGGGTCTGGTCCACTCTAAAGAGAAAGGACACCACTCAAAAGGTAAAAGGTCTTGTAGGCCTATGGTTGACCGCCCAAGCCAGGTCAAAAGGCTCTCATAGGTCCAAGTCTTATCTCCCCAACCGGGGTCAAATAACTCCCATAGATCTACGTCTGACCGCCTCAGACGAGGCTAAATGGCTCGCCACAGTGCCCTATCAGGCCCGACATCTTGCCTCCACTGCGTATGGACGACTCTTGTAGGTCTATGTTGACCGCCTTGATCGGGTTGAATGGCTAGGTTTACGGCCGACCGCCCACCAGTTCAAATGGATCTTGTAGATCTACAGATAACCGCCCCATTGGTTGAATGGTTAGGTATCTGGTGACCGCCTGCCTATGGTCAAATGGCTTCCTTAGGTCTATGTCTGACCGCTTTAGCAGAGGTCAAACGGCTCGCCTTAACGTTTACAATTAAGTTGCGATTGGCCTCATCCAAGCCTGTTCTCTCCACATGACACACACGGCTATAACAAGGATTCTAGAGCTCTTCACCTGACTCCAGAAGGCCTCAACGTGCAACCACATGTGAAATTGTGACAAATCAGAAGAAAACTAAACACGTCACACGACACATCACATATAAAGGTTGGTCACGTCACAAATAGGGGGATAAAGTTAGGGTTTTGGTCTGGCGGTCTAAGGCAACATGTGGTTATCAGTTTACCCACATAGAAAGTGAATATTCTAGTGAGGAGTCGATTATGAGAGACTAGACATGTTGTCTATCCTTATCTATTCCTGGGATTATATAGAAAGTGATGATCCTCTCTCCTTATCGTTATCCCACCAACTAGACATTATGGTTTTGCAAAGCTATTAATATACCTACAAATTGGTCATTCAACACCACCACGAAATAACAACAAGTTGTCTACAACTCTCTCTCTCTTTGAGTTTCTTCTATGCAATTCTTTGCAACTGAGAAACTCTAATCTCATCTCTTTCAACTTCCCTCCCTAGACCAACCATACCTTCCATCTGCGATGAAGCAGTCCTTGAACGGCCATCATCTTGGTTTAGGCAAGGACTGTTTGTCATCAACCACTCGTCTAACCCTCGTATATTTTTCGACATATACATCTATCACTTGACTTTGCAAGGTGAAACAAGAATTGTTTGTGCTTCTGCCAGGGTGTATACATAATCGAGGTCGAATTGCCATGGTATATAACCGATATGATTACATAAATCAAACAAAAAATGCAACAAATTAGTAACACAATATCTAACACAACTATAGTGAAAGAAACCAGACAAATGAGATGGTCCCGCGATTCTCACCAATCACGCATCGGTAAAATGACCTAGCAGAAATTTCTCCACATTAATTTGGGAACGTGTGAGTCCACCCTTCTTAAATCAAATTGTAATAAATGACTCCATAGGTATAACATACCTTCTTGTAATTGACATAAAGTAGTGTAAATAAATTTCATGCTTAAAGAAAAATCGCTCGGCTTTTATTAAAAAAATGATGTCCAAATTATAATATTTGCAAATTTAGCAATCATCTAAATGGATCATATCTCCTTATGTTATGAGGCACTATCTTGATTCTCACTTTATCTTTAAAACTATTTTCTGTCAGCATGGATTAATTTTGTACGCTTGAATTTGCACTATATACAACATAAAGACAAATAATAAACCTTATATAAGTGTTTGTTACAAAAAAAAAAAATGCTGAAAAATGTTACAAAAAAATAGGAGCATCATTACAAAAGTATCATCTCGTGAGTCGATTACACATAGCTAGCATGGATATACAGAATACTAGATGATATAACAAACTTTGAGACCTGGTCAAGCCTTTACCAAATAAACAACAAGGTAAAGTGCAACCTTGAAAGGGTAGTAACCATAAGCCTTTAGTTGTCAATCAGAAAACTTGTCTTCAAATATAACATGATGAACCTCCAAAAATCTAAAATCAACCAGTTCCCTTATATTGTGGTAATCCACATCTGCATATTTTTTCCTTGTATGGAAAGCAGGGTTAGAAGCCAGACAAATTGCATTTTAATTGTCACAAAACAACATGAGAGGACTGAAATGTGAAGCTCAACGATAATATATGTAAGCCATTGTAACTCTGCAAAGAATCGTAAGACACTTGTAGACTCTTAATTGAACTCCTAGAGACAGTAGGTTATTTCATGGTCATCAACCCCATAAACACTACATACCCATAAGTGGATCTCTTTGTACCTTGGAAACCAACCAATCTAAATCAGTATAGGGTATTAGAGAATGAATATCTCCCTAAAGAGACACCCTCAAATAACTCTTTGTGACTTAACCATAATAAGCCTAACAAAACTTAAATACCGCAATTTGACATCACATCGATTGAGCCTATATTTTGAAAAGCTCTCAAACTTATTTCCGCCATATCACATAAATTATTGTTGCCGAAACAACTTTCCGAACTAGAGTCATTCTACCTTTACCCATTCTAGTTCAATGGTTTATTAAACTAATTATATTTTGAGGAGTTATCTATTTCATTTTAAACTTACCAACAAAATGGTCCCAAGCGTTCCCCGGTGAAGTCACAACGAACCAAAAGATGACAATTTGCTTCTTCCTCTTTAAAGCACGAACAACATCTATTAACCCTTGACCGACTTTCTCTTGTGAATTTATATTGTGTTAATGCCTTCTCTTGGATAGTCATTCACAAAAAAAAAATTTAACATGTGTGAGCCATAAAATTGACCATAAACGATCAGGACGGGAAGAAAGTTTATTGTGTGTTTCACTTAAAAATAACCACAGATAACGGCTTTTAACTAAAAAAATTCGAGCTTGTTTTTGTTCTTCCTCATTCTTCTATCATTGGAACATATATTTCACAAGAATCTAAGTATATTGCTTAATCTAAGTATATTGCTTAAAAGAGTACGAATTACACATGGACAACATCCAATGGTATCCTAAACAAAGGAACGAGTACTTGAGCATATATGAGATTATTAACAATCTAAATCTTATCTTATCATAAAGTAGTGTAGTTAAAAAAAGTCCCTATCTATGTCTTCTTAATCTTCATTTGTATACTCTTAAACAGATTCCACACACAAAAATTAACATAAACTAAAATATCTAAGCTTATTGCATAATTATAGGATGCCCCATATTATATTAATCTTTGTCCACTGTGCTAAAGTTATCTTTCATGGCTATAGTATCTGTATCCCTTTCATGGAGATCAATCACACAATTGAACGCACCATTTGCTTGAGTTGGACTCAACTTTCAAGTCATATCTAGCCTAGTATAGTGCGTACCCGTAAGGTCTTACATTTAAGTTAGACATGGTTTCTCGAACTAATGAATACTCCCTTAGTCCCTAAATAGATGGCCATGTCTATTTAGAGCATCTGCAGTGGTGCGACTAAAACTAAAGAGTAAAGAGTAAAAAAAAAGACTAAATTTGGGTTTAGTCCGTTGAGTGACGCAGTGGGAGGAAGACTAAATTTTGGGGGAGCGTAAACTATACCAATGCCTGGTGTGGGGCGTGAAGTATACATTCGCCTGATGTGGGGCGGAGGGTATACGTTCGTCTGGTGCCGAAAATGTAAGAAAAAAAAATAGCAACAAAACAATGGGGCGTTGGTATAATCCACGCCCCATATAAACTATCAAATTTTTGAGTGGGGCGGAGGTATAAACCACGCCCCACAATAAAAAATATATATATATATATATATATATATATATATATATATATATATATATATATATATATATATGTATATATATATATGGGGCAGGGGTATAAACCACGCCCGTCGTGGGGCGTAGACTTTACGTCACTTTGGTGTGGGGCGAATACTATATCAACACCCGGTGTGAGGTGAACACTATATCAACGCTCGACTAAAATTTGGGTTTTGGTCTTTGGTTGCGGACCAAATTTAGTACGGAAATTTGGTATAGTCTGGTATTTGATCTTTAGTCCGTCCCACTACGTCTCTATCTCTTCCCAAATTTTTGGTCTTGGTCGCCCACTGCGGTTGCTCTTAGGGAGATAGTAGTTGGCCTTCACAATAGTTGAACTATAGCCAAGCGAAAACACCATCATTGTGCTTGGCCTTAGTAAATGATTTTACTATTCGGTTAAAGAGACATTATCTGCACGATGCCTGGATTTTTTTTCTTCCATATACCATCAGATGAGACAACTTCCTTAATTTTCACTAATAGTCACATGATTGAGTTTTAGAGCTAAAAGCGGACTGAGACCTTCTAATATTAAATATGAGTGCAAATCCAAAGATACAATAATTAGAATTGTCCTTTAAAATAAAATAAAATAACTTGTATCCCCGTTATATTTGATATCCCTTTTATAAATCGGTAGTTATTTATACACAAACCTCGCCTATCTTTTAGAGACGGAGGAGTATTTTTGTCCGGCAAAGAGTACGCCTTGGTAAGGATACATACTTGACAACTCTTGCTACATGTATCTTAAGGAATAAAGTTTGTCCCTCCAGGCTAATCTACTCTTAAAAGACATGGTTACATGTATCTTCAAGGAATAAAACTTGTCCCTCCAAACTAATATACTCTTAAATGATAAATTTATTTTCCAGAAATGATCGTTAATGATGACTAAATCATATTTTTAATGGGTATGTTCGTCGATATCATTTTATTTCAGTGATAAGGTTACTAGGAGATGACACTAACGATCTGAATTTAAAACTCGTCAGCACCAAATTTTGGCGACAAAAAAAAACAAAAATCACATTTTGACGGCCTTTATAGCCCAGGCAAACCAATGGTCACATATCCTTCTTTAGCTTAATACATCAATCAAAGTCCATAACGAAACATAGCCTTGCCTACATTAATATAGTAATTTTTAAATACGAAATTATAAACAAAAAACAAAAATAATCAATTCTTTAAAGCATTAAACAAATTCAATAAATCCAATTAAATTATCACAATTAATTAATAGATGAATAAATAAATTAATTGCATGACAGTGAAAACCACACGAGGGTTTGTTTCTATCCTACACACCACCCCACCATCTCCTTCGCACGTGACACTATCTTGAAATCCACCAATCAAATCACAACACGTATCCCAATCAGAACGACCGAATCGTGTCTCCACCACAAGATCTCTAGATCGAGACGAATAATTCGCAAAGATTTAGCCACGTGTTCTCGTAAAATTCGTCACCGGTAAAATCAGGTAAGAGTAGGGTAGGTAACCGGTGCAGCCGGTACATTAAAAAAGTATTTTTTTTTTCTTTTACTGTAATTCCCAGTGAGTTATATATATAAGCTTTCTAGGTTGTGAACTTAAGCTACAATGGCGGTTGCCTTATTTAAGAAAATCTAGTGAAGAAAAAAAAAATCTATCTATTTTCTCTTTTTTTTCTTCTTCTCCTCATTTTTTTCAGGTCAGTGAGTACTAATTTTGACTTTATTTGACTTTTTTTTGATCTTTGTTGAATAGATTGATCCTTGTTGTTGTTATTACAGTATCTAAGTGTTAAATCTAGGTCCAAGAACATGTTTTTAAGAATCAAATTTGTATGGTTGATGGTGGTATTGTTGTGGGTTTGTGCATGATTTGAGTTTTTTTGTATTTTTTTTAGGTTTGAAATTAGAAAATTAGGTTTTTTTTTTGAAGTTTTTTTCTACTTTTTTTTTGCGTTACTAGGAATGAGCTTGAGATCCTGACAAAGGGTTTGTGTTTTGATATCTGTAACAGATTTTGATGAAGAGGGTGTAGTTTTGGGATTTATTGATTGTTTGAAGTGGAATTAGATTTGGGGTTCATGGGATTAAAGATGATGTTGAAAGTTACTAGGTTTTTTAGGGTTTGAGTTGAGTTTTTTGTTGTTGAAGATTGGGGGTTTTAGTGCTGGCACTGGAGAGCTACTTGGAAACCAGTCACCAGGGACGGTGCCCCTGCGGCACCGTCTAGGGTGGCTGGGGGCCAACAAACTCCACTTCGAGTTCTGGTATTTTTTTATCAAGGGGACGGGCAAGGGCAACTGCATCAATCAATAGTGAAGGGACAGTTAAATTCATCTTTTGGGAACTCATCGTGTTCGGGAGCTGGGCGTGGTACAACTTTGTGTCCGGTTTCGGGGGATATGAACCGTACAGCGAACTCAGGACCAAGTGTTGGGGCGAGTTCGTTAGTTACAGACGCTAATTCTACTCACTCTGGAGGACCTCGTCTTCAGAGAAGTGCCAGCATAAATACAGAGTCGTATATGAGGTTACCTGCCTCACCATTGTCATTTTCGTCTAATAATATTAGCATTTCGGGTTCTTCAGTGATGGATGCTTCTTCGGTTCATCAAAACTCTCATCAAGATCAGAACTCCCAGCAAAGGCAGCAAGGGGGTTCTAGTGCTACATCTCAACCATCATTGCGACCAAACCAAATTCCTCAAATGCTTGGCCCTTTGGGTCAGGAGCCAAATAACTACTCACAAATGAATAAGAAGCCAAGGCTTGGGATTGAGATCAAGCAAGAAGATATTTATCCGCAGTTGCAAACATTACTTCAACAGCAGAGGATCATGCAGCAGCGCCAACAACAGCCACAACATATACTGCAGTCTCTGCCTCAGATTCAGAGGGCCCAAATGCAGCAGCAGTTGCAGCAGCAACAGTTAAGGCAACAAGTGCAACAGGGTATACAGCCACTTTCTGGAGTGAAACGCCCCTATGAGAGTGGTGTATGTGCTGCCGGCTGATGCAGTACATATATCATCAACGCCACCGACCCCCTGTATGTATTATGCACCTGTTTTTGCTCCCCTACTCTGAGTTGCTATTGCCAAGTCAAATGGATGATTATGCCCCGTTTTATGACCAGTTCCTTTTGCCGCTTTAGCTTCTGTTTATTTTTCCTCATCTAGTTGCCATGGTTAGATTATTTTTCGTTGCATTTCACTATTTGACTTGATTTTGATTTTTATTTGTAGGAAAACACTATTATCTATTGGAGAAAATTTGTAGCGGAGTATTTTGCTCCACGTGCTACGAGAAGGTGGTGTTTGTCAATGTATGATAATGTTGGAGTTCATGCATTGGGTGTTTTCCCCCAGGCAGCTATGGTTAGTCATGCAGTTGGTGGATTTCTATTTATTGCTTATATTCTTTTGTTTGGTACATAGGGTTGTATTATCCGTTACCACCATGAGGGGATTCATCATTATACATAGATACTATATATAATCTTTAGCACCAATGAGCGCTCCTATAGCTTTATTTTAATCCACCGCCGGGCTTCTAGAATTTGATTAGCATACAAGCTGATGTATGTGTCTTTGTCAGGATGCATGGCAATGTGACATTTGTGGTTGCAGATCAGGAAGGGGGTTTGGTAAGTAGCTCATGTTTTATGTTTTCAATCCCTTTTCTTCTTTTTAACTGTTGTGCATGGTAAGGAGGAAGCAATTTGAATGCAGCTAATTTTTTCTTTGGCAATATCTTTATGTTCTTTCCCATTTCTTTTGTTAGACGCCATATCAAGAAGTGATATACTGCTAGTCATCGAATGAATGTACGCAAACTCACCTTTCATTGTTGTTTATTGTGACAGAGGCGACGGTGGAAGTATTCCCTAGACTGAATCAGATCGAGTTTGATAGTGGTGTGGTTGACGAGCTCTTATTTGTAGACATGCCACGCGAGTGCAGGTTTCCCTCAGGTATAATGATGCTGGAATATGGAAAAGCAGTCCAGGAGAGTGTTTATCAAAAATTTTCGTGTTGTTCGTGAGGGCCAACTTCATTATATTCACCCCTGATTTGAAGGTGTAATGATCATCATGAAGTTTATATTCTTCTTCATGTTTTAAGATTCGTTTTTATGTACTTCTTTATGTTAGTCGTTATCGTTTAATCCTCTAATTATCCGTGAAAAAAAAGGGGTTAGTAGATAATAGGGCAGCTGTACTAGGAGATTCTGCATGTTTTCGCTTCCCAAAAGAAGACCACCCTTCAGATAACATTTCTAATAGATAACACTTGAAGAATCTCAGAAAACACGTATTATTCAGTTTGGTCACTTCAACCTATTTTGAGATGAGAAACGAGGCTCGAGGATTCATGAAAAAATATGGTTTCCTGGAGCAAACGAAAAAAATCAACTATGAAGAAGGGAAACACAAATAAACGGGAGGAGTATAATATAAGATATCAGAACACTTAATAGTTGTTGCTATTTACTATATTTATTTAACAAATATAGTAAATAAATATATAAGATACTTAAACTTAACTTGTACGCACAGTTTAGTTAAAGGTACTCTATACGCACCTAATGAAAGGGACATACTGAATTTGACCTATTCCCTTGGCCTTCAGTAAATGGTAGGAATATAGTATACAGTAAAACATGGTTCGTGACCTGTTCTCAGTGGGTTCATGAACTTTTCAAGTATTGTGAACTGTGAAGGTATTTTAAATAATGCATCTTAGTTATAGCTATTAAGTGTATCTTCTGCTAAGTTTGTGTAGTTATCATCTTAACTTTACTTTCATGAGGAAGCGGGAGAATCAGTGAGATAGATTTTTTGGGATAGATGCCTGTGTGGTGGAGAGTGCTTGTAGTATTGGTTGCATTAATTTTTATCAAATTTTCTTAATGCAAGTACTTTTGGGAAAAAAATTCAAGGAAAAGCTGCTATATGGCACAAAAGTGGTGTTGCAAATCGTTTAAATATTTTGACATCATATTCTTTTGCTCGGCAGATATTGAAATGGGAGTTCTGTGCTAGGCGTCATGAAGAACTGCTGTCTCGTAGACTGCTAGCGCCACAGGTACGTCATTGTTTTTCCTTTTTCATCTCACTAGCTAGAACATCTATTAAGATTTGAGGGCCATTTGATGTACCATAACATTCTCCAACGCCAGTCTCTGGGCTCATTTGTGGTCCAGATATGACCACTTCATTAGCCTTATTTCCCCTTCGAAGCATGTCACCGACTCTGTAGTTATTGTTTCCATGCCTCTTAATGATGGAAGAAGTGGATCTTCATAACAAGTCCAAGGGGTTAGTGGGTGTCTGTATATAGTAAGTCTTTGTGGTTTGGATACTGCCATAATACTGAGAACACTGGGCATCTTAGTTTCATTCTTTTGTTTTTTTATTTCTATGGCCTTGAGTCTTAGAATTTGGTTAAACTTCCATTTGTTAGAGAAAACCTGATAAGCTGTTGGGGTCTTGTTGATCTACCAGGTTTGTATCTAAGGTGTAGTTTCTTTCTTTATGGATGGTAATAGTAATAATAGTAAATATAACCATAACCATCATGGTTGACGAAGTATGTTCTTTCTCACTGCAGGTGAACCAATTGGTTCAGGCAGCCCAAAAGTATCAAAGTGCTGTCAGCGAAAGTGGATCTACAGGTCTCTCACCTCAGGATTTGCATAGTCACTGCAATGCGTGAGTCAACTAAACACTTTTTTTGATATATTTTTCTTGCTGAAATGTGACATGCTTCCGCTCTCTACCTACTTTTTCATATAGAGTAGGGAGCTTGGTGCCATGATGATTTAAGTTAGAGGAAAATTGTAGTTAGGGAGCATCTTAGTCTGGTTCTGGTTGTAATTGGGATTAACTCACAACTCCATAGGTCTTCAAAAGCATCATAGAAATATGTTGAACTTCGACTGCTTGTACTGTTGGTGGTCCTTTACTAGATCTTAGTAGCATATTATTATATGGATGTGCAACTTATTTGCTGAGAATATAATGTGATTCTCTAGTCGGACCTTTTATGTTCTCTTTCTGTAGTTTCACGGGGGCCTGGCGTCAGCTAGGAAAAGTTATGGAGTTGCAGTCACTGAATGACTTGGGATTTTCAAAGAGATATGTTCGATGCTTGCAGGTATTTTTCCTGTTGTCGTTAATTCTGTTGTTTGAATCTTTTTTTTCTTCTTTTTCCTGAATAAAAATTGGGTGCGTCTTTTTCTCATCATATTCCTGCTTTTGTTACCAACTAACAGATATCAGAAGTCGTCAGCAGCATGAAAGATTTGATTGAATTCAGCCGTGATAACAAGATTGGACCTATTGGTAATTAATTCCTGTAAATTTTGGAAGGATTATTTACGCTTTTGGTTGAAAATGAACTTGATCCTTGGATGTATCATAAGTCATCCCCATTTAAATACTTTGCAGATAGCTTAAAGAATTATCCTCGACAAACAACTGCTGCCAAATATCAGATTCAAAGATGCAGGAAATGGAGCAGCTGGCTACTGCTCAGGGTTTGCCAACGGACGCAAAACACTCTGAACAAACTGTTGGCGATGCAGTCCAGTGGCTTGAACAACCACATGAACAATGGAAACAATAACCACATGGTTGGAAATGGGATTATGAATAGTCCAGCTCAATCAGCAATTGGATTGAATAATTACCAAAATTTGCTGAGACAGAGCTCAATGAATTCAAACCGTAACACATTCCAACAAGAAGCTTCTTGTTCTTCTGGCATGTCAAACCAGGCACAACAGTCTGTGATGTTTCAAGGTGCAGGTTCTTCACTTCAAGGATCTCTTCAGAATGGTCAAGTGAACAATATGCCAAGTCCTTTACATATGCAGAACCATCTACAACAGCAGCAGCATCAGCGACAGAATACAAATAACCTGGTTCAACAGAACAGCCCACAATCCTCTTCTCAGGGAAAATTAAGTGAGCAAATGATCCAGCAATTGCTGGCAGATATGATGAATAACAATGACGTAAAGGTCCAGCAGCCTCCACAGCCGCAGAACTCTTCTGGTTTGGATAATGCAAATGGGACAACTATGAACGAGCATGCTTTAAATGGTGTTAATGGAATAAATGGTCCCAGTGTAAGCGGTTCAGGTGCAGTTAAAGCTGGAAGTACATGTTCTGTTGGAAATCCGGCAGGGGATTTGGAAACAATGCAGCCCCCCTCAACTGGTCGCAGTATGGGTAGAAGTGATAGTTTCAAAGGAACTGCCAACAGCAACAACGGTCCCATGGTCAGTGGTGGTGGTGGTGGTGCAAACAGCTTTGAGAAAAAAGTTTCTGATAGTCATTTAGATTTTCCTGATATGATTCAAGACATATCTAGTGAGTTTCCGAACTGTTGGGATGACTAATCTCAAGTTGTGCCATCTATATTTGGCTGTTTTTAAGACGGCCTTCTTTTTTATAAGGATGACTTCAAAGAGAGAAGAATTCTCACTGTACAGAACCCTTTCTAAACAGGCAGCCAGTAATAGTTCATCTGAGAAGCCTTTTTACTAATGTATGTTGAGAGCAGCTCTCTATGGTTAAAGTGTCATTGTGTTGGGTATGTTTATTAGGGGATTGGCAGTTTTGCAGTTGCGCCATTTTCTATTGGTCTTTCTTAAAGTGTAACCCTAGTTGCAATTGACTCTGATCAAACAGGTGTAATCCAAGAAATTTAAAGTATAATCTGTTACTGCCAATGCAATCAAATTTCTAACTGTGCACAACAGCTTCATTGCTTTTTATTTTTTTTTGCATCTCCTTCCATTTATTTCTTGTTATTTAAGGAAAAAAAGTTGCCGATTATCACACTGGGCATGGTTCTGTTTGAAGAGCATAAATCTGATAAAAGCTCATCTCTAGCACAACAGGAAACATCTGAGGCACATTAAGACTTCATGTCTAAATATGGAATGTGCAAAGCCAAGTGAGTTCAAATGAAAAAAAAAATGGAATGTGCAACAAAAAAGTACAATATCAGGAGTCAGGACTCTCCATCTTTTGGTCTCTCACACAGTAAACATAAAATCTCAGCTGCCAAAGATGGCAGTCTAAATTTTTATTTTCCATTCCATATGCAAAGCCTAATCAATCTTGTTCAGCATCAAATTCAGCCTCGACTAAATTATCGTTCATGCCATCTTCATAATCTTCATTGTCTTCATCATTGCTATCATCATCCATAATGAGCACACCATGCCCACGCAAAGAAAAAAATGCGCTCGAAACCCATCCCTGCTCTCTGCACCAACCCGGCTGTGAAAGAATGCAACCTAGACGGGCCAGGCGTACTACCACCGCTGCCATCTCCTAACGCATCACCTGAGTCACTAGTAGCATCTGGTTTTGGGATATACTTCAGCACGCACTTCCCAGAGATCAACAAACTCAGCGTGAAATCCTCTTTGAGTGGGCGTCCCAGGATTTGAACGTGAGAAATACTAGAAGGAAGAAAATCAGTAAAATTTATCAATCGACTGTCATCTAGTAACAAAACAATGTAATGATGACAAGACTAAAGACGTCTTGGCTATCAACGAGATGAAGCAGAGTTAAAGAACTAACCACACATAGTATAACCCATCTACGTCCTGCTGCTGAACACGACCTGAAAGTTCAATCTGCAAAACTCCACCAACAGCAAAAACAGGATGTGGCAGCTTGAACTTTTGTAAGCAGTTTTCCTGTTCAGTGGTAAAATCAATTAGAGTTGTTGAGAAGTTAAAAAGGACTCACCAGGAATAAGCAACAAATATGTTTTTATCTCATCGCCACCCCTTTCCAAAGAAGAAAGAGAAAGAGAGGCTGAAAAGGAAAATTGCAACATGAGCATACCTGAGCCATTGGAAAGTATTCTGAGGTGTATGTCCATACTACGTCATCTTCAATGTGTCTATGACCTACCTCAAACACATCAATAAGATCTGTCTCCGTATAGTGATCAGTAAAATGGCCAATTCGAAAGCGCACAGCCTTGGCTGAATAAATAGGAAAACCATACTGGAAATATGCTGGATAGAGAAAGAACATATTTGTCATCAGTATAAACAGAACTGAAGAACGGAGTCAAATAATACAACTAGCTCATGGACACTAACCTTCGAATGGTTGGATGTTGATTTCATGAATAAAACACAACTTGGATGCCAGTTTATAAGTTAATGTCTCAGGCACCCCTTGATCACTCTCTCCTTCACTTGACCAGTAACAAGCCTTGCCACTGATCCTATCTCTAGGTTCCAATGTGTTCAGAATGCTTTCGTCAGGATAATTATCGGTACTGGATGCACATATTGCCTCAGAAATGCAGTTTCCCACGGAAGAAGCCAGACCTTTTGCTAGGAAGGCATAAACTCGATGATTTTTGTTCAATTTCTCCACTTCCATATCAGCAGTAGATTTCTCCACTTCCATATCATCAGTAGATTCGACTTCTAGTGGCTCTACTATGTCATTTTCTTCAATGGCATGTACAGCATGTGATACTTCTGGCAACAATCTTAAGCAGAGATTCTTGGAGAGACCATTTGAAATCACTTCAACACATTAAATAAACCATGTTTAAACCGTGATAAGAAAAAAAAAAATCCAAACCGTGACAAGACTTAAACTGCTCATCCATCTCAATTCTCACTTCAATTCAGAATTTTGTTTGATGCTTCTTAGGTTCGCAATTCCTCTACTTAATAATGATTTATGCGTATCTTATCGACCAAAATAAAAGACAAAAAAGCTTAAAAAGCCACATCGGGCAAACTACATTCTATGAGAAAAGCTCATTCTTCTAACAATTGATAGAACAAGTACTAGACAGTGCCTTTACAAGTGTGCTACATTGGTAGAGAAACACATAGAATCACAACAAACCGATATTCCTTGCAGGCTAATTTCCCACTACAATACATCTTATACAGTAGCATAATCAAAAAAACCAAGATGAAACATAAACTGGAAATAAATTCAGGGTTCAAGAGCTTTACCAAATTGACGCCAAGCACGAGAAACTGAACCAACACGAACAACATCAGCTGGATCATCCAAATACGATAAGATATTGGTTGATAAGTCTTGATTGAGCAATTGCACAAAATTAATACACCCCCACGCCATTGATGTCACAGACAGATAACCCACCTGAATGAAATTTCAATTCAACCACACAATAGAATGTCAAACTAAACCCTAGTATCTCATAAAAAAAATCACCAATTTACAGAAAAAAGAAAAGGAATTTTATATGAGTTATGATTCTGAAGAAATCTACGCACCAATAGAGAGGATGAGATGATAATTTGCAGATCATCCACCACCAGGAGCAGATTGTTTGGTGCCGAAAGAGATAGTAACCACCACCACCACCAGGAGCAGATTGTTTTTTTGATGATAGATTAAAAAGAAAATAAGTCTATTTATATATTTTTTTAGAAAAAGTTATTTTCTTTTAATTTTATTATTATTAATTAACGGAATTATGAATTAATTACGTAATTAATTTTGACTAATTTAATTTTGGTATATTCTATCATTCGATGAAGATGTGACACTCCGCTTACCAACCAATTACGTGTCAACGGTCGATCTAAGACACCGTCATTTTAACGGTATGGATTCGACCGACAACATCATCTCCAATCCCCACAAGAGGATGTTTGGATAGCGAAACAAAAACGATTTGCCTTGTTTTAGACCATTTTGCCAAATAGTCTTAAAAAAATTAGACTATTTGGCTTCCAAAATATTTCAAAACCTGTTCCCAAATTATGTTCGACTTTTGTAGCTTACGGAGAGTTGGGATACAATTCTGCTTCTGACTTCTTCTTCTCCTTATGGAGAAGTCAGAAGTAGTCCAGGATATTTTTTCGCACAAAAGTCGGTTTTCTGCTTAAGCCAGAAATCATTCTATCAACTCCAAATTCCACATCCAATTGATTTTCTTGCTTTTTGACTTGTAATACCAAAAAGCTACTAAGGATGTGTATCCAAAGGCGCTATTATTAAAATCAAACCAAGTTGAGAAGTAGCTTTTGAATGCCATCATCAGTGTAAATGACGTTTCTAAGTACAATGAAAATTTGAAATCCAGGATGACGTAACATTACAAAGTTGAGGAACTCAACAATGAACTCCTGATGAAAGTCTCTATCTGTCATCCACGTAGAACAGAAGACGAGTGCAAGAGCCAAGCCCATCATATGCAAGTCCGAGTCACTGTGACATGAAAAGCAAGGTCTCAAAAAGCTCGCCATTTGACATATTACTGGAGTCAATTTATATAAAATACCATCAAAGAAGAAAAATGAAATAATAAATTGCCTAGATGATGAAAGGACCTCATAAAAAGAGCTAAAAGTTTCAACTTTATAGGCAAAAGATGCAATTTTATCACCATGAGCTACAACTAGAGAACTTCAGTGTCCCTTATGTTGCTTGCCTCAATGTACGGTTAGCCTTTTTAACAAGGAAAGAAAAGGTAACAGTACTTCTAATTGTCATATACCGCAAAATTCTTAGAGGGCAATTGAAAAACAACTCTTATAGGCAATGATTAAGAAGCAGAGAGCACGCCTTTTGCAGGAATGCTGTTAATTTAGCAATAAGATGCTCCAGAACGCATAATAAATTTATATTGAGAGGAGACGCAGCAATGACAGCAAATGCCTATAATGAGCAAAACTGAAATCACATTAAGCACTGTAAAACAGTAACTAAGCAGTAGATAAAATACCACATCATGGATGAAACTTCATAGCAATAAAAACTAGTACGAGGTTAATACAGAACAAGCATTACCAAAAAGGAACTCTTACCTTCACAGCAGCAAGTCTAGTCATCTCACTACCCATCCAATCAGCAAGAACAGGAATCCATACAGGTAATTCCGCTTGGAGGTTATCACCAAATGTTGAAATGACGAGGCCCATGCAAGAAATAATAGTACACTCCTAAGCTTCCTGCAAGAAGAGATTCAGTACATAAGAAAGAGACTTCAGTTGGTAGCTTAGCTAGTTAAATCTCCAAGAAGACATAAAAAGAAGATGACGGCTGTATCCCAATTTTACCAACCTGATTTTGATCTTGGTTAGCTAGATGCGTATCGATTGGATGAATGTACATCTTACAATCAAACCAACATCCTGAAAAAGATGGTGTTAAATGTGAAACTAAAGACCGACATACATTGAGTAATCTCGTGAAACATAACAACTCTTACCGCAACATTAGGCTGCATAACTCAGGCAACCTCCCCACACACTCTTAATGCTTCAGCAATGACATTGTAATAACGCTCACCAACAGCAGACAGGACCTGAAGCATCGTCAATTTAAACACTAATCAAACTGAACAAGGAACAACAACAATCTCTTCATTACCATTTGAAAGAATAAAACAGAAAATAAACACATCATAAATCAGACTCCGCACAATAGTTACCACTAGTAACAACTGTTCAACATAATCAGATTTAAGGAAACTGTTCAACATCTCTTAACATGTAGCAAATATATCCGGCTGTAAGTTTAGTTAATATTTAAAGCCAGTTGTCCCTGTATAGCTATTGGAAACCTAGTTCAATTCATGTTCAGTTCTTAAAGAGCACCAGTTAAAAAAAACAAAGCTTATTGAACTATTGAAGTGCTTCGATTTTCAGTAAGAAATAAGAGAGGAAAGTAAAATGTTCTGCCGGAAAGAAAGAATGTGCGGAAAATAAGATGAACCCTATTTTTACAATGATGCAAAGATGGAAAACAGTAGCAAATTTGAACAAGATACTAAGAATGACGGACCTGCAAAGAATCCCCCACACGATGTAAAATTATACCTAGATTGAAATAAGAATGTATTATGTCTAGTAGATCAAAACTTACATCAACAGTTATTCGCTTAACTAGTTCTGGCGAAAGAGATACAAGAATCTGTTGTGCAACAGTTGTCACAGCACTTCTGGAACTATTGTCTTCACAGCAATACTAGTAGTACTGTCTCTGCCACAGCCTTTCCCAGTACTGCTCCCTCAGTGACCTTCAGCACCAGTGGCACTAGACTGCAGAAAGAAAAAAACAGAAATTTATGAACTGTAGAGCCAACCAAAAGCGTCCCTCAAAAGGAAGTATGGCCAAGATATATTAAGTTTTATAACACAACGGAAAGGTCGTAACTAGTAAACCATACCCAAAAAAAGAAATAACATAAAAAAACAAAACAATCACCGCTGGAGATATCATAGACAGCATATTATCTAAAACCACATAGCAGAAAAAACACACTTAACATGTGCATCGAGGAACAAGTTTATCTAATGCGTCGTAGTAACCCTAAAAGAACATACATGCTAACAACAATCATGTTCCAGCTAAAAGATTTTCATCAACAGCCTTAACAGAAAGAGAAACCAGTTGCATTACAAAATTGAAAATTCAGAAAAATCTACATCCATTATATAAAAAAAGAACTCAGAATAACTAATAGCAGGTCAAAGTGACTATGAAGCAGACTGCAAGTTCAGTTGAGCATCTACAGTTACGTCAAAGAAGTCTTGAAGAGCAATCATCTTCACATTGCTGTGTTTCATGCTCTTTATCGCCTCTGCACTTGCTTTGGCTCCAGCAACAGTTGTTATAATGGGAACTTTGTAAGACAGGGCCATCCTCCTCAACTCCCTGCCATCAATCTGATCTAAGGCATCACCCGAACTAGTTATCACCAACAACTGAATTTGTTTATTCGCTAGCATATCACCAGGATGCGGCCTTCCTTCGTGCATTTTCAATACCCTCTCCACAGGGATCCCCTCCATTTCTAGTATGTGAGCTGTGCCAGATGTCGAAACAATTTTAAACCCAAGATCCACAAAGAAGCGAGCTATTGTAGCAAGATGTGGCTTTGTAAGATCATTCAGGCTGATGAAAACAGTTCCTGAGAGGGTAACTTCTGACCCGCAGCAATTTGAGCTTTGGCGAATGCAGAAGAGAACTCAAAATCAATACCCATAACTTCACCAGTACTACGCATTTCTGGTCCAAGCAATACATCACACCCTTGGAACTTCTCAAATGGGAGTACGGCTTCCTTAACTGACATGTGCTTAGGGATCACCTCTTCCGTGAAACGTAGATCTTGGAGTGACATGCCTGACATGACCAGTGCGCCACACTTGGCTAACGGCTTCCCAATTGCCTTGGAAACAAATGGAACAGTTCTGGAAGCACGAGGATTTGCTTCAAGCAAGAAAACTTCTCCTGCTGCCGTGATTGCATACTGACAGTTCATGAGCCCACAAACTTTTAACCTCCTGGCCAGTTTTTTAGTCCATGACCTGATAATTTCCAAACGTGATGAAGGGATAGTCTTTGTGGGTAACGAGCAAGCAGAATCACCGGAATGGACCCCAGCTTGCTCAATGTGCTCCATTATTCCACCAATGACCACATTCCCATATGAATCAGCCAAAGCATCAATATCTATCTCGATGGCATCAGAAAGGTACCTATCGATCAAGACAGGGCGTTCTGGATCCACCTCAACAGCAGTTTCAAGGTATCTCACAAGATTTTCATCACTATATACTATCTCCATTGCACGTCCACCCAAAACATATGAAGGACGAACCACGACTGGATAGCCAATCTCCTTAGCAATGGCCAGAGCATCAGCATCGCTTTTAGCAATTCCACCTTGTGGTTGCTCAATCTCGAGCTCCTTTAGGATTGCATTGAATCTCTCCCTGTCCTCAGCTGCATCGATCGAATCTGGAGATGTTCCCCATATACGAACGTAGCCTGCCCCACTAGCGCTCAAAAGCTTGTGCTCATCCAAATAACGCTGGATAGGAAGAGCAAGCTTGAGTGGTGTTTGCCCTCCAAACTGCACTATGATTCCATCAGGTCGTTCCAACTCAATGATGTTTATAACATCTTCAACTGTCAACGGTTCAAAATATAGACGGTCACTTGTGTCATAATCTGTTGAAACTGTCTCAGGATTCGAATTCATCATGATGGTCTCATACCCAGCATCCTGAAAAATGAAATAGGAGTTTATGAGTTAATGTGCACATATTTACAGCATCAAGAGATGAACCTTAACGCCCATTTAGTTTCAAAGATCCTTTGACTCATGCATAATGTTAGGTTTGCAAGTAGCTTGTGAACAGGTGTGTTACAAGTACACGTTGGGGAACATGGTTGCTGTGATATGCAAAAAAAAAATATGGTCTTAAAAGCGTAGCCAGAAAAGAAAAGGAAAACGAACCTGAAGAGAGAAGGAAGCATGACAGCAGCAGTAGTCGAACTCTATACCTTGACCAATCCTGTTTGGTCCCCCACCTAATATTAACACCTTCTTCTTATTGGTTGGGAGAGATTCACACTCATAATCATATGATGAGTACATGTACGGAGTATTGGCCTCAAACTCTGCAGCACAGGTATCAACCCTCTTATATGCTGGAGTCACCCCAAGAGATAACCGTGCTATCCTAACTTCATTCTCAGTTGACTTAGTTGCAAATGCTATTTGTTTATCACTGAAGCCTCTCTTTTTAACTTCATACATGTCATCACGTGTCAGCTGAGACAATGATCGGGCAGAGAGGAATTGTTCGACATCTACCAGCTCTTTAAGTTGAGTGAGGAACCATTTGTCGATGAAGCTCAGCTCATGAATCTCGTTAACTGGCATCCCCTTCTTCATTGCTGCATATACGGAGTGAATACGATCTGGGCTAGGAACCCGGAGGCTGTACTTCAATTGGTCCCAGTCCCAGCCCAGCTCCTTGATAGGTGCACAACCCCAGCCAGAGAACCCACACTCCAAGGACCTAACCGCTTTCTGGAAGGATTCTTGGAAAGTACGTCCTAATGCCATGGATTCCCCGACTGACTTCATCTGGGTTGTCAATATGGGCTGAGATCCGGGGAATTTTTCGAAAGCGAACCGAGGAATCTACACATGGAGAAAGAAACATTATGCTACAAGAATTGAAATTTCAGAACTTAGAAACTAGTAAGCATTCATTCTGCAAGTAAACAATTCAAATGAAAAAGCTGATCTGAATTTTGGAGATGGCGCCACATTATATACATATGCGACGAGTATCAAATATACATAGAGAATAACACGAAGGAAAGAAAAGGCAATTAACAAGAACAATAGGAAAGTTTTATGTTAGCAGATGTTTATATGATAGATAAATAATGGAAAGGCAGTTTAGAATGCTAACAAGAAGAAATATGAACACCAGAAGGAAGAGATAGATGCTTCATCTGTCCCGAATCACTGAAGTTATCACATCCAAGTGATATGGAAATGGTGGAGGTAATCATGGAGAAGATTTAAGAAACAGGAAACATAACAATTAAACTACACGTTCTATATGATGATAATGAGAAGAAAGAAATTTTACCTTGGTCACCACATAATCTATGGACGGCTCAAAACTAGCTGGTGTTTTCCTTGTAATGTCATTTGGGATCTGATCAAGTGTGTACCCAACTGACAATTTGGCAGCCATCTTAGCAATTGGAAATCCAGTAGCTTTAGATGCCAAAGCCGAAGATCTTGACACCCTAGGATTCATCTCGATCACCATGACCTCACCATCTGCTGGATTAACAGCAAACTGGACATTTGAACCCCCGCATTCAACACCAATCTCCCTAATGATCGCAATGGAATAATCTCTAAGACGTTGATACTCTTTATCTGTCAACGTCTGTGCTGGTGCCACTGTTATTGAATCTCCAGTATGAACCCCCATTGGGTCAATGTTCTCGATCGAGCAAATAATAACCACATTATCAGCCAAATCTCTCATAACCTCAAGTTCATATTCTTTCCAACCCAAGAGAGACTTCTCCACAAGTACCTGTGACATAGTACTAGCTGCAAGACCAGATTTACAAATCTCCTCAAACTCCTCTCTATTGTACGCAATCCCACCACCAGTCCCACCCAAAGTAAATGCAGGCCTAATAATCAGCGGAAACTCTCCAATCTGTTTAGCAATCCGAAACATTCATCCAAAGTATTCCCAATCCCTGACGCGCGTCTTGATCCCAATACTCTTCATTGCCTGCTTAAACAAATCTCTATCTTCTGCCTTCTTAATAGCATCAAGCTTGGCTCCAATCAACTCCACACCATACTTCTCCAACACCCCACTTTGAGCCAAATCTACAGCAAGGTTCAACGCAGTCTGTCCACCCATTGTAGGAAGAAGAGCATCAGGTCTCTCCTTCTCAATTACTTGCGCAACCAACTCAGGTGTCATCGGTGTAATGTAAGTTCTATCAGCCAAATCAGGATCTGTCATAATCGTTGCAGGATTCGAATTAATCAATATGACTTGATATCCTTCTTCTTTTAAAGCTTTGCAAGCTTGAGTCCCCGAGTAATCGAACTCGCAAGCTTGCCCAATGACAATAGGACCAGCTCCTAATATCATTATTTTCTTCAAATCAGTTCTCTTACCAACAGGAGAACTACCAAGACCTCCATCAAACACACCCCCATTACTGGAAGAATCATTAACAATTTGATTCCCACATTTCACCAAACCAACACCATTATTATTCTTAAATCGACGTTGTTTTAAACGAAGACTCAACGATGAAAGACTATTATCCCTTTTCTTTGAATACAATAAGAATTGGATTGACCCAGATTTTAAAAACAATGAGGATTTCGACGAATTCAATATAGATGATGACGATGATAAACTAGTTGTATCAACAGGATTCATGCAAAAAGCAGCCATGTTGGAAGTAAAAATCAAATGTTTTTTTCAATTGAATACAACAAGAACGAGAATATGTTGAACTCACCGTAGATCTGGAGTAGCCGATGTTACAGAGAAAAGGGGGAGGAAGAAGATGATGAAAAAGGGGGTTTTAGGCCTTAGGGTTTCGGGGTAGAGACAAACAGAGTCCCCCTAGGGTTTAAGAATTAATAGTAGAAAATGAGGATGATGATAAGTTTTTGAGCCACGCGAGTGGTGGTGGCCTCATGAAAATGACTACTTTTTTGAAAGGGGCCGGGCCTCTTGATTGTTTTTCTTTTCCTTTGTTTAGGTAAAATTTTACAAGTTCAGTGTAGTACGTAAATGCTACCGGAGGGTGTACATGAAAATCGAACTGTTTTTTGGGGACCATGGTGGGACCATGGTCTATTTTTAGTAAGACATTTAAGAAAGTAAATCCAGGTCACCCCTTATCTAAGATATTTATGATAATACCTAAATTACCCACTGATTATTTTTGGTTAATGATTAGTTAGTGTTAATATTAGTTAGTGTGATTAGTGAAATGATTTTGAATAAAGATTTGAGATAAAAAAAATCTGATTTTTAAAAAAGAAGTAGAATTATTGAGAGAAAAGTTAGAGAAGATGAAGAACAAAAACATGGAAAAAAAAAAAAATTGAGTTCACTAATCTAGACTATTCAAGTGATGATTCAATTGATGATAGCTCATCCGAATCTTCATCTCCTTCCTCTCTAGAGTATATGTCAATCTTCACAATGATCAGGATATGGATTATTTCTTAGATGGTGAATGTATTATTCCCCAAAGCTAATCTCAAAATGAAAACGATGGATTTTACCAACCACAACCGGAGGAATACTATTTGGGTACAGGGTATGCTCTAAACTTAGATAATGTTGGTTGAATTGGTCCAAATTTTCAAAAAAAAAATGTGAATTTGTTAAGTAGATTTGGGCTTGTTCGGTTACCTTGTGAAGAACATGTAGGAACTCATCGAAAGTGTAGTTCGGTTACTTTTTTCTAAACACTTGGAGTTCTAGAACTCTCCAATAATGGAGGTTTTTTGAAGTTCGGTTAACGGACATGTTAGAACTTTTAAAATAGGATTACAGTGTTATGTTCAGTTTGGCCGAAATGTAACCGAACTTTAGGGTCTATGAGTTCGGTTAGTTCGCAACCGAAATGTAACCGAACTTTAGGGCCGAAATGTAACCGAACTTTTTTTTCTTCATATTGGAACTTAATTACATGACATCGCCGAACAGTGAGACATCAAGACTTAAGTTCGGTTAGGAAATGAAATTAGAGGACATTCTTAGAACTAAAACTAAAAGCTACATAACATTTAATATCCAAACACGTTATGAAAAAGTCTTTATGAGGCGGAAATGATATTCATATTTGAAATCCTTTCTCTTCCATCTTTGCCATTCGTTTTTTGATGTTAAAATGATTTGGAGAATCCTTCACCCCTAAGTCGATATCGCCTTACAATACGAAATAAAGCCATAAATTCCACAACTCTATCTCTAATCTTTCAATCGAATGAACAAAGCTATATGATCACGGTTATGAGGGTTTGTTGTGTCGGAGAGAAATTTCTCATGAATTTTCCCCCAATAACTTTGACTCGTAATACCATTCATTCTTCGTTTCTTCACCCCTCTTTGGATAGTATAGTATGTAGTTTTACGCAAAGAGATAGATCTTCATCTAGAGTAAATTTAGGAGTAGTGGCTGCCATTTTTAGAATATTTTGAGACAAAATGTTAACTATGAGACACATATTTATACCATGAGGTGTATAACGGCTATAAAAATAGCCGTTACTTGAAATTAGTGTCATTCAAATTTCAAAATACATAGTTCGGTTACATAAGAAATGCATCGACAAAAACCGAACTCACATGTTGATTGGTTTTGTAAATCGAAAGTAAATCAACGAGTGCAAACTACAAAATTTCAAAAGTTACAGTGTAATGTTCGGTTACACGATAAATCATAAAGTAAAATGAACTTAGGAAAATTATGTCACGATTTATTATCTCCACATTTAACGTTTGGATTCTGCAAAATAATACCAGGTGCAAAGACATTTACATTGTAACTTTTGAAATTCTCTTGTTATGAGATCGGTTAGATTGCAAAATATGCGAACAAACCGAACTTATCGACCACCAAGTTCGGTTACACGATGAATAATACCGAAGTAATTGAACATTACACTTGTAATTTTTGAAATTCTCTTGTTATGAGATCGGTTAGATTGCAAAATATCACGAACAAACCGAACTTATCGAACTCACCAAGTTCGGTTACACGATGAATAATACTAGTAACCGAACATTACACTCGCAACTTTTGAAATTTTCTTGTTGTGAGTTCGGTTAGATTGCAAAATGCGAAACAACCGAACTAAAGCGTTCGGTTGGCTACTTAAATTGCGGTTAACCGAACTAAAACTATACTAAAATTTGGATTATGAACCCATAAGTTCGGTTTGCCTTTTTTCAGCGTAACTTAGAACATTGGAGTTCGGTTTCTGCTAAAAATTACAATTAACCGAACATTTGAGTTCGGTTTCACCTTAAATAATTTCAAGTAACCGAATACAACTCTAAGTAACTTCTGAATTTTTTGTAGCTAAGTTCGGTTAGATTTTAAATTTGAGAACAAACCAGAACTTAAGATAATCATAGTTCGGTTGTTTTAGATTTAGTCTACTAAACGTTTCTTAAAAATTTAGTAATGATGAAACACTTAACCGTCAAATAGCCAAACTAATCCCTTAAAACACAAATTAAAAACCAAATTATGAAATTCATTTACTAATCCACATAACTAAATGTTGGAAGCACTACGAACATAAGAAAACAAATAGCCAAATCCAATAAAAAAATATTCCAAATATCCAAACAAACTACCGAATCCGCAATAAAAAGTCTTCCAAACATATCCAAACAAGGTACTAATTGTTGCAATCACTCATTTACCCACGACTACTACGAGAAAGCCATTCTACTCTTGCGTTTAGGAGCTTTAGGTCGTCCTTCGTCACTAGGAGTGTCATCTCCACCGCTTTGTTGTTCAACCATCCGACTTGAACCTTCCCCTTTCTGCGACTCCTCTTCGACGGCATGGTACTGGCTTGGATCAACTTTGGCTTGTATCGACAATGTTGGGATTAAAAACATTAGTTATTTGGTTGTAGGTTTGTTTGTTCTCGAGTATCCATCGGCTCTCCACTCTGGATTTTTGCCATCATTTTCTTCAACAATTTAGCACTTGCCTTCACCTTTTCTCTTCAAAAACATAAGTAACTAATATTTTTCAATACTTCATAACATTTTGAAAAACAAAAATAAGAGTAAATATCTTACCGCCGAATTCCAAAAGATCAAGGCCTCATCACCACACATAGGGGTATGATTCATAGTTTTCTTAGCCTCTTTCTCCATTGTCGTCGCTTTTGCTTTATCAACACGGGCTTGTTGGACACTGTTTATTACACGAGGATGAGAAAAATGTTCATACCATTCCATATATCCCTCGTCAGCGGCATTTGGCTCATCAAATGAATCTTGCAACTCTTCAACTGGAACAAGATAATCCCCAAAGTTCTTCGGTGGTCCAATCGATGGAGCATGATCGTGTTTGGGGGTTAAATTCTTCTCGGTGTTCTTAGTTCCACTGCTTCTTCACCTTGAAGTTGAAGTTTTCCACTTGTGGGACACTTTGGACACAAGAAACTTGTCTTAATACTCTTCGAGGATTATACATTGTACAACCTCGAGGATGAAACAACGGTCCATTATACGCCGCAATTGGTGAGAAATCAATAACCTCAACATCCTCCTCGTCTTCATCTAATGCAATGGTGTAAGGATGGAAAACCACATCTTCCTTTGTTAACTTATCCAATGTCTCCCTCAACTCCAACACCTTTTTTTTTCTTATTCTTTTCCCCCGTGAGTTCAAAAATTCATATTTGCCGTTGTAGGCTTCCCATAAGTCCAAGAGTGTGAGCATGAGACAATTGCGGTTTAGGGAAGTGGTCGTACACCCAAACCTATAAGAAGAGGCAACAAATAATACATTCGCAATGATTAGTAACAATACACATTCATTCACTTATATATTGAAACACACAAACGATAATTTAACGAGGTTCTGAACAAGGGTGTATAAGCCTCCAAAATATAGACTCTTAAGCCTGGAGGCTTTTCTCGAGTTCCTCTTAAACGAATGAAAGAACCGCAATGTCCCAAGAGTAGTTGTTCACCTCATTCGGGGGTCCAATAGCCGGAGGTAATGAGCATTTACCACGTGATCGAAGCGTCGGGGAAGAAAATGGTTCCTAGTTGATATAACAAATAAGCAGTCACATGGTGCTTAATCTTCTCTCTTGTCATCACTAACTTTCCTTGAGCAACCAAATTTTTTCTTCCCTGAAAACTCATCAAACAAGGTTTTGAGCTTGATCTTTTTCAACTTCTTCTTGTACGTGCGGTCTTCCTCAAACTCATTATACTCATCACCTTCATTAGGCTCTTTGTTAGCTCGTCTAAACTCACATTGTGCCTTTTTATCGCTCCATCCTAGACACCTTTCGACTAGCTTTTCAAGAAGTTCATAACTCATCGAGGGATTGTAGCCATCTCGAACACTTGTTCCTGTAATTGGTAGGTGCACGTGATTTAAAACAATCATCCGGAGTTATTGCCATCTCACCAAAAGGTAGATGAAAGGTATCCGATCTCTGGATAAGACCTCTCGGCAAATGCGTAACAGTAACAACATCAAATTTTGGTGCGCATGTTGTATCCGTTCCATAATACACGATCAAATACGTCAGCGGACCTCATCACACTCATTTTCTATATTCCATATCTTGTTCTTTTGACGTTTCAAAACACGAACAACATTATTATGATCCTACAAAAGCAACATCATATCTTATATACTAATATATATATAAAAGAACAATATATGTCAAAATATAATAAAATGACTGAGAAATCTTGATGGTAACCATACCTTTGTCGCAAAGATCTTGGAAGCCCATGAGTTTTTGTAGCCCATCAATACCTCCCCTCCATCTCTTGGAGTACCATAAGTTAGCATCTTTGACGTCAAACACAAATTGTCATCAGGTATGTATGAATATCTAGCACAAGGCTTTTTAGGCGTCTTTCTAGGTTTCTTTCGCACTATTTCTACTTGTGCCTCTTCCTCTTCGTCTTTCTCTTCATCCAATTCCTCCCCCCGATTCATCATCATCCTTATCTCCATCTTCCTCATCTTTGTCACCCTCATTTCCTCCTCCTTCATATGGTTGAACATCATCATTATCACCCTCATTTCCTCCTCCTTCAACTGGTACACCATCATTGGCACCCTCATTTCCTTCTCCTTCAGCTTGTTCACCATCATTGACACCCTCATTTCCTCCTCCTTCAGCTGCTTCACCTTCTCCACCTTGATGATGTTCTTGATTGCCCATCTCTTCCACGATCTCTTCATTAACTTGTTGGATTACGTTGTCAACATTATCTCTATTAACACCATCTTGGATCACAACACCCGGTAATGACCCACCTCTATACTTAGCATTTTGGTTCCACGGTGACCGGCATCACAATGTACTTTGCCTCGAGGCGTGGGAGTTCTAAGATCTTCTAGTAAAGGTTTGTTTGATTTTTTGCCTCTTCCACTAATTAAGAAAACAAAAGATATTAGCTTAACCGCTAAATGATTCACTAAATCAGATGCAACATAAGGGTTCTCAGCGTAAGGTTTGGTTAATTGCAAAAGTTCTCGAAAAATAGGCCAACTCTAATTTTGTGTTCCATAGTATAGTTCGGTTACCAAAGATTTTTTGAGAACAAACCGAACTCAACATTGGTAAATGTTAATGAAGAGTTCGGTTAGAAAAAAAATTTAGGCTTCTTTGCGAACTAACCGAACTGGCAGTTCGGTGACCTAGTTTTGAATCCTAGAGAACCGAATGTTATTCGTGTTCTTCCTTTCGGGAAGTTCGGTTAACAAAATAGGTTTTTAGAAACTTTTCCTAACTTAGAACTATGCCACTGTAACTTCCATTTGAACCTATTTTGATGATTTCTATTCAATTAAACGAATCAAAATCAAATTAAAAGTAATGGGTTTGTTGCAAAATACCGCGAATCGGTCACATGGCGGAATCGGGAGCTTAAAGCGTCTATTGTTTGGATTATGGCTTCACTTGGTTGTTCCACTTCTTTATGAATCTCAAAATCACTTAGCTGATTTGCTAGATGTCCCAATCGAGGACCTTCTCCTTGAAGTCTTTTGGTTTGCTTTCGAAGAACCATTCTTATAGTCGATTGATTAATCGGCGATGAAAATTTTATGAATCGAAGATTAATCGGTGAAGACGAATGTTGAACGGAAGAAGAAAAAAAGAGAAAAAAAAAATTCTCCCAAACGTTTCGTTTGTGGCGGTAGGGTCTCTCGATTTTGTGTTTTTGTTAATAGATTAGATTAGGTTAAATTTAAATTTATCTCGTTATTAGTTTAGTTATAATCTTAATTAGGGTTTGGGGGCAAATTAGTAATGTCCACATTTTAGGACATCCCTTATAAATGTAGGGTAGATAGCCTTATAAAACAATGGTCCCCCAAAAAAAGAGGCTGGTCCCAAAAAATGGTTCATGAAAATCTCCCCCGCTTTAATGCAAGCAAGCCAAAATGATAATCCTTACCCATTTTTTTGTTAATCAAACGGATTTTGGTTCACCAAACGGAATAAGATTAAAATGCTTAACGGAATAGGGACCTTTCGTTTAATATATATCTAACTAAGGACAGAAATGATTAACGGATTAGGGACCTGAAAATAATAATATGTGAAACCGTTTATTTACAGAAATGCCATTTTTATAAAAAATAAGACAAATATTTAAAAACTCCGTATCTTCCAAATGGTATGTCGGATTTTTGTGAATTTTATATATTTAGAAATCTCTTTGAATTACCTACGCAACGAGTATAAACAACAATATCAAATTTTTATTTTTAATGTATTTACAATCCTTAAAAAAGAAACTGGCTATATTTAAAGGTAAATTGAAAGAGCTTATGTAACTTTTATATGTTGCATATATGATGCTCAAATACTTCACTTGATACACTATAAAATTACTTAGAAGAATCTATAAATTTTAGTTTCGAATACAAAAGATTACCTCTGTTTCATTAAAAATGATATTTTCACTTTTTCATTTTTACCCGATAATAAGCCAAATTGGAAAATAAAATGAAAGTACAAATTTTTAAGAAATGAAAGGAAAAATTAAGAAAAAATAATGTCGCCGACGTGCATCGCACGTGCTCACTACTTGTGTTTATAATTCCAGCATTTTTGTGTGTTATGCCACAAAGTCTTCAACATGATCTACAAGTTAGAATCATGGAAGCCCATACTCTAAAAAAATTAGAATCATGGAACCAATTTATAAGAATGGCAAACTACACTAAATCCCTTAGTTTATTATAGGAGATTTCAATGTGGTTCTCTCTAGTGAAGAAAAAAAGGGGCTTAGATCTTTTGATAGAAATGAAGCAGATAACTTTAATGATATCATATCTAACATGGGTGTCCAGGATATTTGCTTCACGGGATATCCATCTACCGGTGCAATCAAAGATTTGATACTTGATGAGAGTTGAAGAAAGATTGGACAGAGCCTTATGCAATGATGAATGGATTGAGATGTTCCCACAATCCAATCTCTTTCATCTAGTTGCAAGAGGTTCTGACCACGGCCCCATAATCCTAAAAACAAATCATAACGGGAAGGGTGGTGCTTATCCATTTAAATACTTTGGAGGATGGATGGAACATCCAGCCTGCAAAAGAATTATAATGGAGGCATGGAATGCAAACCAAACAGGCTCTGCTACCTACTCTATGGCCAAAAATCTGTACACTGTCAAAAATGTCTTAAAAAAGTGGAACAAAACTGTGTTTGGCAACATCAAACACAGAATTGCTACACTAAAAAAAGAACATAGAGGAACTTTCAAAGGACATCAACAGATGTCCCATTACAATAAAAAGACTAGAGGAATCCTTGCAACAATGGAAAGATATTGAGGAAGATTATTGGAAGACAAAAAGCAGAAATGATAATATCAATCTAGGAGACAAAAACACTTCCTTTTTTCACAACTCTGCCAGAACCAGATACAGAAGAAACTGGGTTGATACAATAAAAGGGAAAAATTGTGTGTGGCTTAATGATAGAACTTCAATTGCTAATTGCTTCACAGAACACTTCAAGGAGATTGCCACCACCTCAAACCCAACTTTAGACAATGAGATGATAAATCTCATTCCAAAAGTTATTAGTGATGAGGATAACATAAAACTCCTAGAAACTCCTCTTCCTCAGGAAATAAAAAGTGCTCTATTTGACATGGAAGGGAATAAGGCTCCAGGCCCAAATGGCTTCCCGCCAAATTTCTTTCAAGATAACTGGGAAATCATAGGGCCGGACCTTATCAAAATGGTGCAAAACTTTTTCACTTCCGGCTTCATGCTAAAGGAGATGAATTCTACTTTCATCTCCTTTATTCCGAAAGTGCAATTCCCTAGATCTCCTGTTGATTTCAGACCTATAGCTCTGTGTAACACTACTTACAAGATTATATCTAAAATCATGGCTAAGAGAATGAAGCCTTTACTTCATAACATTATATCTCCCTATCAATCTGCTTTCATTCCTGGTAGGCAGATCAATGATAACACTATGATCATTCACAACATGAGAACTAGAAGAGATAACCAAGGATGGATGGGCATAAAGGTGGATATGTCAAAGGCTTTTGTGAGTGGAGTGGAATTTCCTCTTAGTTATTTCTAAACAAAATGAGATTCTCTACTAGATGGTGTCACCTAATAATGCAATGTATTTCAACCACAAATCTTGCCATCATGCTAAATGGAGTGCCATGTGATTTCTTTAAACCTACTAGAGGTCTGAGACAGGGAGACCCCTATCTTTTTATCCTATGCATGGAGGTTCTGTCTAGAACCCTTATGCATGCTGAGATAAAATGGAAAATTCATGGCATAAAGATAGTTAAAAAATCACCATATGTAAGCCACCTCTTATTTGCTGATAACTGCATTATCTTTTGCAAAGCCAACAGGTAGGAAGCCAAGAATATATTACACATCTTTGAAACATTTAGCTCTTGCTCAGGGCAAATGATCAATCTCAGTAAGTCTGTAATTTTCTTTAGTAAAAATAATTCTAAAGAAATCCTCCGGGATGTTACAGGGATAATGAAAATTGCTCCAGTTCCTCTAACTGATAAATATTTGGGCTCACCCATGTTCACCAACAAGTCAAAAACAAAAGCTTTCCATCCAGTTATTAGAATAATGAAAGGAAGGCTTGCAGGGTGGAAAGGAAAAACAATTAACCATGCTGGGAAAATGGTTATGATTAAACATGTAACTTCAACACTAGCCAATTACCAAATGAGCACTTTTAAGATTCCAAAAACTATCATAAAAGAAATGAATAATATTCGAGAGATTTCTTCCGGGGAAAGGAAGAAGGAAAGAGCAAAGGGATTTATCCCAAATCTTGGATGGCAGTTTGTAAAACTAAAGAGGAAGGATGTTTAGGTTTTGTGAATCTGGAAAGATTTAATAGTGCTATTATCTCTAATATGGGATGGAGGATGATGAAGCAACCTGATACTCTATGAGCTCAGATAATGCATGCAAAATATTTCCCTGAGGAAGACAACATGCATATGTCTACAAAACCTAAGCCTACAGACTCCTGGGTATGAAAAGGTGTCTTATCAGGCATAGAAAACATCCAAAGGATAAACAAATGAGAGGTTGGTAAAGGAAATAACATTCATATATGGTCTGATAATTGGATATCAAACCAAACATGAAGCATCACTAAACCTATTCATTGTCCAGAAAACATCAAAAAAGTGAGTGATTTAATAGTAAATCATACTCATTGGAATGAAGTTCTTATATCAGATCTCTTCAACAATGAAACTGTTGGGAGAATAAGGAACACTCCTATTAACAAGGATCAGGAAGATAGAGTCATCTAGCCTCTAACAAAGGATGAAAACTTTACTGTCAAAACCTTATACAAGGAACTGACAAAAAATCGATTAAATCATCATGGAGAGGAAAAGAACTGGAAAGTTATCTGGAATTTAGACACTAGCCCCTCAATAAAGTTGTTCCTTTGGAAAGATGCTCACAACATCCTTCCAACGGGGAGCCAAAATAGGAAAATACCCGAACTATATGAAGATATCTGCAAGCTATGTCACCGCTAAAGGGAAACCCTAACCCATCTATTTATGCATTGTCCTCTGGTTATCCAGGTTTGGATTGAATTAAAAATAAATCCAATAGATGTCTATGAAAGTTTTGAGGATTTCCATGTTTGGCTATCCCATCTTCTAGATAAAAGAATAAACAATCACACAAAAAGGGATTGGGCTGAACTTTGTATCATAGTTCTATGACATGTTTGGAAAGAAAGATGTAACATAAAATTCAGTAAACCTAGAAACACAACTCATCATATAGCAAGATCTATTAATCAATTCATGAACATAAAGTGGGCTGCTGAAGCAAAAGATAAGAAAATTTTCATGCATATAGGTTATACCAAAAAGGAAGCTGAAACACAAGTCATAGAGTTTAGACTACAATGGCTACCTCAAACAGTGTTTACTTTAAAAATAAATACAACTATTAACTCCAATGAAACTTTGAATTGTTATGGAATAGGGCTAATTCTTCATGACTTTACAGGGACTTGCACAGGGGCCAGAAGCATTGGGCACCTTCAAGGAAGCACTATAGAGATTAAAAGGAAAGCTGCTTAGGAGACTTTCAACTGGGTTGCGGAGATAGAGAGCAGAATGGAGATTGAATCAAATTCCTGCAATCTAATAAAGCTGAACAGGAGTATCCATGCTTAGAAAATTGAAAGAAGGTTTCAACCAAAGGAAGAAAGGGAGAATTATTTTGAGATAGTAACTTGGAGCACCACAAACTCCATTCAAAACTATCTAGCTTTAAATTTAGCAAACTTTTATTCGGCTTGTAATATTCCAAAACAATGGGAAGGATCCGAAGTCAACAATTATTACAACAGATCAATGGAGATCATATTGTAACCACTGGAGACGGGACTATTATTCGTAGTATGTAATTGCTGAAGCTTCATGGCTTCTTTTCCTATAAAAAAAAAAAGATCTACAAGTTAGAAAATATTTTCGCTTTTCACAAGTGTATCCATATTGATTAGATGCACAAGTTAAAAACGCAATTCAAAAAGTTACATTTTTTCTTCAAACAACTAGAGATATATCATTAGTTGTGAATCTTGTGATGTAACAAAATCTGTATATTTTACGAGCATAATCTTGATTAGTACTATATATATACTTAAAATTTTTAGGTGGAATTAGAAAAAATAATAATTTCGTATTAAAATATAGAGGTTATTACAAATATAGTTTTTTTTTTTTGATACCCTAAACTAGTGGTCCCTAGACTACATCCAAACTCCTTAAATTGGAGTGGATTTTGGCAATTACAGGGTTCGAACCCCTACCTCCGTAGTGGGAGGGAGAATGCCAACCACCGGAACACTTGGTGATTAGCAAATATAGGAGTTATTACTTGTGTTTATATAGGATAACCATTCAGCGAAACTATCTCGCTACTAGTTGGCATTCGAGACATCTAGAGAGAGAAGTAGAAAAGAAGAATAAACAACGGTTTTTGTCTAATCTATAAGCCAAATCTACCGCATAAGACTTGGCCTTAAAACTTAAACCAACTATCAACCTATTTCTCTTATTTATTTATTTATTTATTTTTTTTTTGTTTGATTTTTTGATTCAAACCAATAATAGATTAACTAAGCACAATCGTGATGAATGAAGTTTAGCAAAAAATTAGAGGGCTCCTAACCAAGTATTAGAGTAACCCTCTTTATGAGCATATTTTGCTAACGTGCCCGCACACTTATTAGCAAGTCTTTTTGTGTGCATACATGACCAACTTTCAAATGACAATTAAAAAAAAAAAAATATCTTCAATTATTCCTCTTGACTCCAAAGGAACACCAGCTTATCCACCCTAGATTAAGAGCCATATAGTATGTTTCAATGATAATCTGCTTATAGTTTAACTGAAACGCAAGTTTTACAGATTCCAAAATAGCTAAACATTCCAATAATTCTGGACCTGGTGCTCCTTTGAAGTCTGCGCATGCTGATGCTAGATGGACACCTGCTAAGTTACGAAATATTAGACCATATCTCCGGCAGGTGGAGACCATTTATGACTAATGGAAACTGTAACAGTTTGGTTCTTGAATCTGCAAACTAGTTTACCATTTTTAGAAAAAGGGTCGATGTTGTGTAAAATCTGTTGAGGTGTTGAGAATTTGTTGCTGAAGACAGCACCGCATCTTAAATTCCTTCCATATGTGCCCGCTAATAACTGTCATTCTAACAACCTTAGTCTTGTCAGAGTGATTAATCAATCTACAAATCCATTCTACTGGAGAAGACCATTCCGTGTCAATGACTATATAGCCTGCTCAAAACCACACAGCTCTTGCATAACATGGTCATTGAGGAAACCAGGCGTAACCCCACTTGGACTAGTTTTCCGGACGAAGATTTGGTCGAGGCTTGTTGTGCAATGTGGTCTTCCTGCAAGAGAATACATACTGGACACTGACAGAATTCAAAATCGTGGCAAGAGCTAATACAAAATGTTGTTTATATGGAAAACTAAGGGAAGATCTAACTAAGCACCTTTGGGCTACAAAATAAGCAAGAACCGATACGCTGGGTGGTTAAAATCGGGGCAGATAGATGTTTTTTTTCAATTAAAATGTTGTTTATTTTAATTAGATGTAATGTTGTAAAACTATATATCTAACTAATTAATGCGATATTCATCATCTTCTTCTTCCGAGGCATCGACATCGTCTTCCTCGTTCTTAAACTGGCCAGGTTGTGGTTATTGTTGTTCATGCATTTGTTGTTTCTCCTTATCCACTTCCCTATTCTATATAACAAGTTGTCGTGGATTCATCATTGAAGTCTTCATGGAGAGTAGCTTGTTTATGTTTTAATCCCTGTAGTGTTGATCTCGTGAAAGACGAATTTTTCAAAGTTTCCTTATTTCCAAGTGAAAAGACGAGGGTATCCAAATACACCACAATCTTTTTGTTTCAACCTATAAGTCCTCTACCGAATGTGATCGTCTATGGACAGATTCGAGACAATACGGCAATTTGGTTCACACTTCGTGTGATTGTCTATGGATACGAGATCGAGACAATACAACAACAAGATAACTTGTGTGATTGACTATGGATACAAGATCAAGACAATACTACAACAAAGTGTGTTACTTGATAGTAGGTTCGGTAATAACCAAACTCTATAGGATCACTATCAAGTATTGTGGAGTTAACGTATATGTGTCATTTACTTTTAATTATAATTGAACAATTATAATTGCGGAATAGAAAAGTAAATGACACAGCAAGATTTTGTTAACGAGGAAAACCGCAAATGCATAAAAATCCCGAGACCTAGTCCAGTTTTGAGCCGCTATACAAAATCTAATACCAACTTCGTATAGTTGAGACCAAGCAGACTACCCCTAGCTACTTAGTTCCCTCAGTATTGACTTCTAGAGTCACACACGTGAATAGCAAGTTCTTTGGATCGTATTCCAAACAACAAAGGAAGAATGTATTTGGTAACCACTCTAATCAATCTTGCTACAAGATATAGATGAGTTGTTGACAAAGGATCTTCCGTTTAATCTAATAAACTCCTTTGTCTGGTTAGATCAATCTATCCAATAACTACCGAAATAGTTAGTTTAGATTCACACTCAATCAATATAAGTCACAAAGAAAAAAATAGAATGTCGATATCACACAACTAATCAATCAGATCTATGAAAGATATACTGATTCTAGTTGGATCCCATCCTATCAAGGTTTGTGCACACAATTCAAAAGATACGAAAAACTAAGAAGAAATCTTCTTCGTCTTCTTTTATCTTCAAAACCTGCACAACACCACTTGAATCTCTTGTGATCAATCACGCACAAAACAGAGTCTGTTAACAATGGATTATCATAAGATGTATTTAGATCTAACAATATTTATAAAGATCTCGTCGATACTCTGATCTAGTTTGAGTGAATCTTGTATCATAAGAGAAGATTCTCAAGCATAAATAATCTAGGTGCAATCAAAGTTTCATCAACCGTTAGTAAATCAAAGCAATCTAAAACTAATAACACTACAATTATATAGTTTCCCACCAATGGTACTCGTAGAGCTTCTTGATCCCACATAAGTCTTTAAACGAGCGGTCGTAAGAGATTTCACCTAATTAGGATACTTTCCTCTCCGAATAGACGACTCCACTAGAAACAATAAGAAATGAAGTTTTCCTGGCTCTTAGGATAGTTTGCTAGAAATGCAAACTTAGGTATTTATAGACCAAGGATGTCTGGACACCAAGGAATTTCCAAAACCGAAAATATTCTCAAGATATGCAGTGAATGCCAAAATTTGGTTTTCCTAATCCCAATATAAATGCTTGTCCAATATTTCCGAAATCTCTCAATAGAAAATCTCCAATTAGTAAATGCACATTACTAATTTTTAATTTCTAGAGTTATGCGTTAATTGCTTGTTAGAGCATTGCTCGGTTGAACTCGCATGCGTTGCTATCTCAAGCATGTTTGTCAATATTAGTGATCAAAACTATAAGTCTTGATTTTTAGCCTATATAGCTAAATGTCTCGGACTAGGATAGAAAGTGTAGTTGAGATCAAGATTTCCCTGGCAATCATCATACAAGACGAAGGACTACTCGAGAACCGGTGGAACTTCATCGACTAAAAGGTATGTGGAGAGTTGAACTTATTTGTCACTCAAAAGTCTATTTACTCTATCTCCTACTCTTGAGACAAAAGTCGTTTAGACGTATAGACTTTCATTATACACATTTGCTATTTCGAGCCGAGTTTAACTCGCCTATCTATTTCTCGAAATATTTGTTGGTAAGCTTTCTCTTTAACCGAATTCATCTTTACCTAGTGACGAAAGTCATGTTATGTTTCAATCACTTTGGAAATTGCTCTGACGAAAAATGGTCTGTCAATTATGACTATATAACGTTCTCTGAGAATGTTTCAATGATTGAAATGAGAGTTTAGATTACATAACCATTGGTAGGATATAAGCATTATTGTGGAAACACATATATGTATAAGTCCTTATTCCTTGAACCAAAGTTTGCGAACTTTGTTGATCAATAGAAATGGAAGTGGCGCAAGCCAAGTCCGCGAACTGGCGGAAGTTCTCACCCAAGAATTTCTGCTGGAGTTTGTGTACTCCTTCCATGAGCTTAAGTCCGATCCCATCCGCGAACTTGAGTAGGTTATATCTAAAACCGGTTGTTCTTGAACTAATGTTTATTTAAACTAAGGAATGCTTTTGCAAACCGTGGGTATAAAGTTCATGAAATCGTGCTTTTGCTTCGATTGTGTCTTGTGTAGTACTTACATAAGATCTAAGAAATTGAACAACTCTCTAACTAGTTCATTTGAGTCATTTGAACTAGTTATGGTGAAGAAGAATATGATTGATATGAGAGTGATCATATGGCTAACCATTTGGTTGACTATTGTTGAACCAACAAATATTAATGTTTGGGTACGGTTCATAAACCCAAAATTGAACATTTCATTTGTGTGTAACAAGCTAAGTTTTCGATCCAACGGTTGAGAAATATTAGCTTGAATCTAATCAGTTTTCATCTAACGGTGAATATTGAATGCTTTGTTACCAAGCTAACATTGATTGCAAAACCCCGATTTGAAAGACTATATAAGGGAGAACTCTAGCAATCGGGAAACCTAATCCCCACACTTTACGTGTGATACTAGTTTGCTAAGCTAGATTCAATTCTCCTTTAATCTTTGGTTTTCTTCATCTAAAACCAGGTTAACGACTTAAAGACTTCATTGGGATTGTGAAGCCATACCGATACTATTTTTCTTGTAGTTATGTGATTCGATCTTGTTTGTTTTATCGCATTTGAGTACAATTGAAATAATTGGCTTGAGATTTATATCTCCGATAGGCAAGATAGAAAAGAAATCACAAACACTTTGTCTCATCGTTTGTGATTCCGCAATATCTTTTTTCGCTGCGTCGATTAAGATTATTGTGAGGTGATCAATAATACTAAGCTGTTCTCCGGGAATATAAGTTCGGGTTATTGAAATGGTTCATGTTCACCTTGATTTATCAAAAGACGGAACAAAACTCATAGGTTTATTCGTGGGAGACGGATTTATCTATTCTGTAGACTTTTCTGTGTGATACAAATTTGTTTATTAAAGTCTTCGACTTTGGGTCGTAGCAACTCTTAGTTGTGGGTGAGATCAGCTAAGGGAATCAAGTACGTAGTTTCCTGCTGGGATCAGAGGTGTATGAGCATAACTGTACCTTGGATCAGTGTGAGATTGATTGGGGTTCAACTATAGTCCAGACCGAAGTTAATTTGGAGTAGGCTAGAGTCTGTAGAGGCTTAATACAATGTGTGTTCAATCTGGACTAGGTCCCGGGGTTTTTCTGCATTTGCGGTTTCCTCGTTACAAAATTCTGGTGTATGTGTTATTTCTATTCCGTATTATATTTGTTTATATAATTGAAATATCACAGGTTGTGCGTTGTTCAATCAATTAGAATATCCGACCTTTTTGGTTGTTGATTTAAATTGATTGACACTTGGATATTGGTCTTTGGTACCATCCAAGTTATCTCTCTTTGATAAAGACTCTGCATTTCTATTTGCTTGAGTAAAGATCAAATCGAGAGATTGAGATATAAACTCTTTGATATACTTTTTATCTAGATTGAGTCTAACTGTCTAGTTGATTCTCTAGAAAGTATATTGGAGTTTGTCCATACAGATTGCTAAGCGAAATATTGGGGTGTGGTTGTTAGACCCCCGCTTTTTCAATTGGTATCAGAGCATACAAACACGTTTAAGACCTTACAAGTCTGTGTTTGTAGCGATCTGAGGATGGACGATACTATCTCCGATAAACGCGTCACCAGAAATAAAAGCTCTGTCTCGTCTGCTTCTATTAAAGAGAAAGATTATTCAATCTCAAATATAGACGAACCTTGTGTTTAAACAAGACAGACATGCTGCGACATATGTTTTTCCGATTACCCTTCAAAAGAGTTTATCTCTCTAAATGAACGGGAAACAACTAAAGATAGTGATTTGATTCTAAATCTCGCTAGAATTCAAGCTGATAGATTTAATCGGTTAAAATATCATGTCGATAATATCCTTGATGTAATAAGGGACTGCAATTTCAAATAAAATACTGAGGATCACTCCTCCCGTATGGTTCTCGAGGCAAGCCTCAAAAAGGATGCCGCGGAAATAAAACATCGCTTGAAAAAACTCTCTATTCAAGGATGCTCTAAGCAGTCTAATATACCAAGTACTTCTGCTATGACTAAAAATGTTTCTCCAGAAGTAAAATCGGAATCCCTTCCTATAAAAAAAAGAATGTTTCTAAATTTTCCGTTGACCAAGGGTGTTTCACATCACATGGAAGGAAGAAATCTCCTAACAAGGTTGTTAAGACTACTTTGTCTAATCACTTCGTGATCGAAAGTATGCCTCTTTGCGATGCAAAAGGCTCTGCTAAACAAAAAGAGAAACTCTAGGTTGAATAAAACCTCCTTGGTTCAACTTCAACACACCTTATATTTGATTCTCAAAGGTGTAATCGATATTCGTATGTCTAAACCAGTTGGTTTTGTACTTATACCCCGTGTATGTTGCCGTGAAAGTCAGTTCAATGAGTTCCTCAAATGTCCTAAAGAAGAATAGAAGTCTTAACAAGAATCACTCGAGAGAAGATCAAGTTAATTCCTCTAGAAACAACTTTACCCTTGATGTGAATGAAATCCCAGAAGAAAGAAGGAAAATTGATGATGTGAGAAATAACTTTGATGGAGATAATCAAGAATATAAAGAAATCGTCGACATGTTGTCTTCCTCCTCAAGTCAAAATTCTTCCTGGGTAAGAACTCTAACTATGTCTCGTATTTTGATGACAGAAGTTTTATGATAATTTTTGACATAAAAAGAGATCTCTCTCTAGATTCGAAAGGAAAAAGAGACTCGATCATAAACACAGTTCTTTTAATGAGCTCAGAGCTCATACTTGTGCTAATTAATCACAAGGATTAAGAACTTGCTCATAAAAATCTCGTTGAGCAAGATGTGTAAGATTCAGGTATACTGTGGCATTCCTTTTGTTCTCGCTTTAGTTGAGCTATTTTCTTATCGGTTATAGCTAAACTAGTGTCCATGACAATATTTCCTAAAATGGTATTTGTAGTATTCATTATCGTTTCTCACTTATTTATGCACTTGTTATTGCAATTAGGAGATCTCTACACTTATGCTCTAAATTTCTTCGCTGATAATCAAAGAAATTTATTGAGGCATTTACGAAGTCTTATGTAGCAAAACAAAAATTATTTTTTTATTCCTTGTGGGTCATGTTGTATTCGTATGTGTACACACTTTATCATCACGAGTCAACAGTTTGAAAACCCTAAAAATCTTCTTCCTTAAGAAACCTTTAAATACCAAACCTTTGAGTCACGTTTGTATACTCTGGATTTGTGTGTTTTGTCAAGAATGTCTTCCTCTTCACGAACTTGTGGTTTTGCTATAGGCTTTCTTGCTTAAGGTATTGGTTTTGAGTCCAAAGGGAGGAAGAAAAGAACTCTTGTTAGCGATGATCATCCCAATGCCTCATGTTACTTTACATATACACATGAGGATATTGAGAAAGAGGAGATGATCTCTCACGAAGTGGTTCATGACTTTCTTAAATATTACAAGGAAGAAAAATTGCAGCTTGTTGATACCTTGAAAAGTCTTGATGTGTTAAGAACTGAGTTGGAAAAGGTTACATCTGACCTTAGTCTCATGAAAGCAAAAATTAAGGATCTTTTCAATGAAGATTCGTTCAACGATCTCAAGACTCATGAGAATCCAGAACCTTCCATATGACTTCAGTTTGTATTCGGCATCAGCATAAAAGTCTATCTCTGATTTGGTTTTTGTCTAGTAAATCTTGTTTTTCTCTTGTTTTTGTTTAGAAGAATAACTAGATTTTGGAATAGCCATTATTGTGATTACACATAGCTATGTCCAATGTTTTCATCTCCATGTTTTTATATTTATTGGTTTAAATTCTAAACTTGTTTGGAAGATGATTTTTGCAGTATTAATCTTTATGGTTTTATATATTGTAATTGTTTATGGGATATGTGTGTTTGCGTCCGTGAACTATGATTGTCCCATATCTTGTCAAAAGTAAAGTCTTTTGTAAGTCGATATTCTTATATTGATAAAGGAATGAATGGACTTTTGACAAATACAAAAGTTAAGCCTATATTGTCAATTATTGATGGAAGATAGGTTAAAATCTTTTGTTTTTCAAGGATTGTGTCTATTGTATGTCATAGTGCAAATTGTGATGGAAAATAGAATGAATCCTTGTGTATTCCGCAGGAATTGATCTTCCCTAATCCATATTTTTTGTATTACTGTGAGGCTCCGTAATGTGTCTTATGTTGAGCACTAAAACAATCAAAGTTGATTATTTTCATAGTTAGGTTTGTTGTTGTTCCATAAGGTACTTTATGTCGAGCACATTGAACTAAATTAATCATCTTGTTTGGTTATTTAGTTATGACTTCGTAAGTTTTATTATGTTTGAGCGCTTTTGACTGGGTTGATTATTTTCATGATTAACTTAGTCATTGCTCCATAGATTCTCTTATGTGAGTATGGCCAATTAAATTGATTACTTTTTGTGATTAGTTTGGTTGTGTATTTCGATTAAATTAATCATGGGTTCTCTTGTGGTTAATTTAATTGAGTATTTCGGATTCAAATTCATACTTGTATGTGATTTGTTATGTCCAAAGAAATCATTCTTTTCCTTCAAATTAAGGTCGCTCTTGTTGTTCTTTCGGGAATGACATATTATGGGGGAGAGTTCTTTATGAACTTGCGCTTAATTGCCATATCTTTGTGGGGAGTGCGGCTATGGAATATTATAGGGGTTATCTTGTATCGTTAAACTCCTTGATGAATGTATTTAGCTTCGGCTTTATGATTGCATCTAAATAAGATGATGTGTGTTTCTTTCTTTTGGTCATGAAATGTCTCTTTCAGAAATTTCATTAGGATCCCGTTCTTGTACCTTTGCCAATTTTATTGACAAAAAGGGGAGAATTAATATGTAGTTCACACTACAAATACATATGGTTTTCGGATCATTATGTAAGGGGGAGTGGTTTCCATGTGAGATGGAGTATTGACTAAGGGGGAGTGATACATATCACCATAGTATTGTTGTTGAAGTTGTGATACAATTGAACTTTGACGCTGTGTAATGATACTATGACACTGTATAACAATGATTGAGAACTCTTGTTTTCGTATTAGCTACGGATTTTCAACAACGACGATGCTAAACTTACAACCTTTGGGGTCATTGGAGTACTTGGAAGTGACGAATATTTCGAGTAATGTTGAAGATTAGACATGTGGAATAGGATCTACAAAAGTTAATTTACTTATTTTTTGTATTCCATATGTATTAATAGTTTTGCCACTAAAATTGACAAAGGGGGAGATTGTTAGAGCATTGCTCGGTCGAACTCGCATGCGTTGCTATCTCAAGCATGTTTTTCAATGTTAGTGATCAAAACTATAAGTCTTGATTTCTAGCCTATGTAGCTAAAGGACTCGGACTAGGATAGAAAGTGTAGTTGAGCTCAAGAACTCCATGGCAATCATTATACAAGACGAAGGACTACTCGAGGAACCGGTGGAACTTCATCGACTAAAAGGTATGTGGAGACCTGAACTTATTTGTCACTCGAAAGTCTATTTACTCTGTCTCCTACTCTTGAGACAAAAGTCGTTTAGACGTTGTTTGTAGGTGAAAATGGTTTCTGCTGATTTCGGTAATTTTGGGTGTACGGGTGAGAAACAATTTAAACCCTAAACAATGTACTGCAAGAGAGTACTTTAGATTCGAGAGATCAACTGCATAAGTCCGGCCTAAACCAAGAAATGGTCATTCCGAGATTTGCTTCGGTCAAAAGTGAAGGAGAATGGGTTGGTTTTGGGAGGGAAGTGAGGAAAGTGATGAGACCGAGAATAGTTGATTCTCGAAGAGTAGTTGTGTTACTACGACTTGTATCAGAAAAGTGGGAAGGCTAACAAATGGTAAGCTAGCAAGTATTTTCTGAGTATTGTGTATTCCCGAATGAACTTGTTGTTCGGTGGAAAATAGGTAAGACCTATTTATACAAGTCGAAGTGAAACGTACTCTGGTCTCATTAAGGAATGGAATAATGGGTAAGTAAATGGGAGGAGGTGGTAACCGTTAACGCATGGAATTGATGTTCCATTAAACTGTTAACGTATGGAATTGATGTTCCATAAAACTATTAACACATGGAATTGATGTCCCAAGAGCGTTTCACCATTAACTCCATGTATTTACTAACCGCCTCACCCTTATGACACTTCCTTATGAAAGGCGTAGTGTACGCCGCATACTGTAAACCGCCAAACCAATACCCAAAGAGGATCCCATTTTATGATATGTGTTGATGTCTCGAATGTTTTTGTGGAAAACATGTAGCATGTTGTTCTTGCCTGGCAAGTCGTACTTGGGAGACTTGCTAGCTTGGTGACTTTCGACGGTCGAGATTTTGCATCTCAAGAGGAAAGATAGCCGTTGATCGTTGCACGCTTTCGTTTTGGTAGCCGCGTAGGGAAGGCCAGCATGGTGGCGCGGCTAGGTTGGCATGGTTTGGCGTGGCCAAACCTAGGATTTCGGGCCAAAGGTTACCTTGCGTTGTCTGGTAACCTTAAATGGTTAGGATTTGCTCCTAGGATTGAAGGGAAGCCGTTGATTGTTGCATGCCTTCGCTTGGGTAGTCGTGTAGGGAAAGCCAGCATGGTGGCGCGGCTATGTTGGTTAGGGCCAAGGCAGGGTGTGGTTTGGATTGGCATGGCGGGGCCAAGGGTTTGCCATGGGCACATGGTGCGGCTAGCTTGGATAGGGCCAAGGCAAGGAGTGTTTGGCTTGGCATGTGGGGCCAAGGGTTTGCCATGGGCGCATGGAGTGGCTAGCTTGGCTAGGTGCGGTTTGGCTTGGCATGTGGGGCCAAGGGTTGGCCATGGGCGCATGGCGTGGCTAGCTTGGCTAGGTGCGGTTTGGCTTGGCATTAGGGGCCAAGGGTTTGCCATGGGCGCATGGCGTGGCTAGCTTGGCTAGGTGCGGTTTGGCTTGGCATACGGGGCCAAGGGATTTGTCATGGGCGCATGGAGTGGCTAGCTTGGCTAGGTGCGGTTTGGCTTGGCATGTGGGGCCAAGGGTTTGTCATGGGCACATGGTGCGGCTAGCTTAGCTAGGGCCAAGGCAAGGCGTGTTTGGCTTGGCATGTGGGGCCAAGGGTTTTCCATGGGCACATGGTGCGGCTAGATTGGCTAGAGCCAAGGCAAGGCGTGTTTGGCTTGGCATGTGGGGCCAAGGGTTAGCCATGGGCGCATGGTGCGGCTAGCTTGGCTAGGGCCAATGCAAGGCGTGTTTGGCTTGGCATGTGGGGCCAAGGGTTTGCCATGGGCGCATGGTGCGGCTAGCTTGTCTAGGGCCAAGGCAAGGCGTGTTTGGCTTGGCATGTGGGGCCAAGGGTTTGCCACGGGCGCATGGTGCGGCTAGCTTGGCTAGGGCCAAGGCAAGGCGTGTTTGGCTTGGCATGTGGGGCCAAGTGTTTGCCATGGGCGCATGGCGTGGCTAGCTTGGATAGGGCCAAGGCAAGGCGTGTTTGGCTTGGCATGTGGGGCCAAGGGTTTTCCATGGGCGCATGGTGTGGCTAGCTTGGCTAGGTGTGGTTGGTGTGGCTGGCATGGTTTGCCATTGGCACTGGGGTGCGGCTAGCATGGTTGCCATGCCTTGGCGCGGTAGGTGTGGCTGGCATGGTTTGCCATTGGCATTGGGGTGCGGCTAGTATGGTTGGCATGCCTTGGCGCGGTAAGTGTGGTTGGCATGGTTAGCCATTGGCACATGCGGTGTAAGAATTAGGGTTTTGGTCTGTCGAAACCCTAATCAACATTAAAAAGGGTACCTTGATAATTTTCTCATGCATACAAATTAAAGTGTTCAATAAATGTGCTTGGTTTGGACATTATTACTCAAGTTCTATGACGTCACTGTCTGACTAGGGTTTTACGATTTTACCCCTAAGCTAAAAACCACCATCAACATTAAGTCCCCTGCTTAGCTCGGAACAGGTGCCTTGTTGCTAGGTAAGCATATGATGGTGATAGACAAGGACGGAATCAAGATGTAAATCATTGCAAAGATGGTCGTGGAGAATCCGACTAACCTTTTTGAGGGGTGAAGAGAGTTCTTGCTTCGGTGTTGGCGGCCTTGCGTAAGTTGTCTTTGGGGATGCATACTGAGTGGAGTGGTGAGACGAAAGTTCTGGCTTGTATGGTCGACATCACCGAGGCGAAATGGGTGCGGTCTTGGAAGGCAAAGTATAGTGGACGGCTTGGCACGTGGGGCCAAGAGGTGGCGTGGTCTTAGGAAAATTTGTTGGAATTGGCAGGTTCACGGCTCGGACAGCTTGAAGAGGCAAAGCGCGCGTGGATGACTTGGCATAATAGGGCCGTGATAATGGAGCGAGCGACCTGGCATGGTGCGGCCATGGCAAGGCTAGGTGTACACGGACTGCTAGGCGTGGTGGGGCCACGGAAAATGGAGCGGATGGCTTAGCGTGTGGGGCCAAGGCATGGCGTGAGCGTTCTTGGGCGTGGAAATTGATCTTTGCGGGACCGGTTTCCTCTTTTCTTTTCTTGGCTCAAAATAGGAAATCCTTTCCTTGTTCAAACTCCCACGTACCATGTATATATAAAAGGAGGGACGGCTTCTCTTTCTTTTCACGCCTATATATTTTTTTTTTTTTATCCCACGTGTGGTAGCAGTAAAGCAAAGCGGACAAGCAAATCTCAGGTATGCCTTCCAATACTTCTTCTTTAACTTGTTTTCTCTTTTCTTTTGTGTTGGTGTAAACCTTAGTTGTAGGCGTACCTTTTCATGACCTTGTAGAAAATGTTGGTGTGCATCCTAGCCGTAGGTATGTTTTTCACGAGCTTGTAGTAGTACTTAGGCATGAATACCATAGTAATGTTGACCGCCTCAACTCACTGTGCGAAGTAAGCCCGCGATAGTAATTGCCATCCCTTTCCCACGAAAACCTAGTTTTTAGGGTTTACTCCTTGTTTTGGTGGGGCCGTGTGCATGGTTCCCATGGTGGGGCACACCTCTTCGGTCGGACAAGAATTTTATGCTGCAAGGTACGGCCTTGAAACAAACTGGCTTGCGTCTTGGGTGGAAAATAATTTCCGTGCACTTTCCGTAATAATTTCTCTTCGTATTGTTCCATTGCAGTTGTTTGGAAGGTAAAAAGTTGAGAAAAGTTCTGCCACCGAAAGATGTTGGAAATTCCAAGCCAAACATAGATGACGAGTTCTTCACGATAGTCTATGCGGGGAAGAGTCCTCTTAAGCATGTGACGCTTCTTTCTAACCGATATGGAGAGTGAGGGAGGGGATCGGTCGGTTCACGAAATGTAATACGGTTTTGTCTTCAGAGGAAAGAATATTCCGCTCTCTTATTGATTTCAAAACCCCAGTGAGTCCATTGCGTTCGTTTGATAAATGGATACAATTCATGATAAGTCAGGAGTGTGTAAGAGCTAGTTTGACCAAGGCGCAAATCATTGATGCCGTCGCGGCTTCCGCATCACTTCAAATTAGGAAAGACATCCCGGGTTTGGTTGCTTTCATCTCCTGGTGGTGTCCAGACACTCACACGGCCATATGCAGGTGGGGAGAACTGGCCATATCCTTAGAAAGTGTGGCTATCTGCTGAATCTTCCCATGACAGAAACCTTAACATCAAGCTGTCTCGGTGATGAGGAAAACATGCGTCTTGCCACAGTTGCGAAGTCGAAAGGGTTTGTCCGAAAGGAGAACTAGACAAAGTGTTTCTATGCTGTGGATGTTTCAATGGTTTCTGATGAGTGGTACCATGATCGAGAAGAATAGTACTCCATGTCGCGACATTCTTGGCTCTTTGGTTATCCCGGATATTTTCGATGGCCAGCTCTGGTAAGAAGGAGATAAGGCTGGAACTCATCAATTTTGCTATAAGATTGGCGAAAGGAGTCGTTCTCCCCATGTTTCTCGGTTCTCTGACACACACTTGGATCATTTGGTTGTGGACATGCGTGCTTCAAACGGTTACATGAAAGTGGATTCGTATGTTCATGTTGATTTTCTCTCTGTGCGTGGCTATGGGAGCATTTTAAAAGATACGCTCCTAAACCGTTAATTTCACTTCCCGCATCCTAGGGTGGTTCGAGAATACTTTGTTGGTCAAATAGGCGCCCAAGAGCTGGCTCCAACCTGGTTGGCTTCCTTGATAATTCGAGCGCTGCTACTTTTTGTCCATGGGCCCATGTGTGTACATCCATAGTCCAGGTTAATACTTTTCTTCGCTCCAAACACGGATTTGTTTTACGACGAAGGAATCAACGGGCGTTGGCGAGATTGTATTCATGCGAAGTTGCACGTCTGGTTATATACCGTCCTTCTTTCGAGGATCTTGTCAGGCAGTCTCTTATAATATTGATCGGGCAGCTCGGAATATGGGTTTCGACCAAGGGGTCCCTCTAGTCCGTCAGTGGCAGCTCAAAGGACTTATCACCGACCGTTCTTGATGCTAGTGTTCTCATTTGCCGTGCAAAAGTCTCCCTTTCTTGCTTCGAACGATATCCTTCGACCACCTCCAAGTATAACGCATTCTCGGCAGTGAATTCCTTGTCATCGAGAGAATTTGTGAAGGTCGTAGTGGAGAACACCTGTGGTAGGCCTTCTGCTTAGCGATTTTAGCAAAGCATCCGTTGTTGAGGGATACTTCTTTAACTAAAAGAAAATTTGTGGGTCCAGACGCGGAAAATCCCCAAGCGAAGGAGCGAAGGTCCAAAAATCGTGCAGGCGGCTTCCGGTCGGATTAGCGGCTCACCGAGCTTTTGTTCATCCAACATGCGGGTACGCATGATTTTCCTCTTGACTTTAGCTAGATCTTTTATGTCCTCATTTCTTTTCGAGAATGCGTCTTTGTATCTTGCCCAGGGTTTCAAAGAGCGTGAATGCCTTTGCCAAACTTGTAAGTAGTCGAAACATCGTTTTTCGAGACGGGGTGGCGGTGCCGAACTTCCTATCCATGGTGATGGGGGAATAGAAAAGGATGAAGGTTCGGAAGTCGGCGATGGCGAGTAGTTCTTCCGACAATAATGCTGGATCCTCCTCAGTCGGTCCCGAAAGTGAATGATGAGTCTTCTCCATGTTCTTCTTCTTCCTTCTTTTTTTCTTCTCCTTTTTTTTTTTTTTTTTTTTTTTTTTTTTTTTTTAAGCAAAACCAAATCTTGATATTCTAGGAGGAAGCCGTTCCTGGAACGGCTTTGAAATGAAACCCATCGGTGAAGACGTAGCCATTCTTTCGATCCAGCGAAAACCGTGCAGTAGGTGATTTGGGCATTGAAGTTCATCATCTGTAGGGCCTCGTTATGACTCAAGCGGTAGAGAATACTCCGGGGGACTGCTGGCGCGATTGTAGTCGGGAATCCTTTCACATCGATGCGTGTCCAGGGCGCCACTTGTTCCTCCCTATCTCGGTTCCTTATCAAGGTCACGTGTTGGTTGGGGGTTTTTAGCGTGTTTGGTTAAACATGCTACGTTGACACCAAAATATGGGAGAACTATGGACATATTTCCACAACCAAACAAATTACTAGTCGATTTGCGCTGGTTAAGCGGGTGGATGAAGCTTTGTCTTCGATTGACGATATGTGCAACGTATTTGGTCATACGGTTTTCGGACGTAATCTCGAGTTGGAGGTCCCACCGCGACATGTGCATAAAGTTCGAGTTCAATGCTCCTTGGTTCGTTGATTGTTTCTCCGAGGTTGAAAAGTTGCTGGCCCAAACAGTCGAAGGTCCTTCCGCATACATGGTGAAGAAGCAGAAGCGTAATTGAAAAGATTGTGCGAGCAATTTGAAGTTGAAAAGGGCGGATCTCCGGAGCACGAGGGAGGCCTTTGCTAAGAGGAGCAAGCCGCTGTTGGAAAACTTTCCTTGAATACAATTTTGTCTTCTGAACTTCTTTATTATTTTTTTTGAAAGGCAAATGGAAGCGCATGGTTTATGGTTTTGATTTTATGGTTTTCTTGGGTTGATAAATAAATGTTACCTTGACGGTTTTGGATTATTCTTTTTGGAACGAAATGTTTAGGAATGGATTGTTTTGATTATGATTGCAAGTAATGCAAACATTCCGTAAAAACCTTAAAACAGTGTGTTGGTAGATGACATGGGGTAAAAGCGTAACATGGCTAGCGATTTTATCATTCTGCAAGTGAAAACTTGAAATAGTAAACCATGTATCTTGCCTAGGTAAAACTTACTCGGTTTAGGTCTCCCGATGAAAAGTGAACCTTCCGGTGTAAGACCGAGTTTTATGGGAAACACCGTGGAAAGTCCCGATTTTATTACCGATTTTGTCCGATAACCGGCCGTTGATCCTTGGGCGGATCGTCTCGCTTTCATCCTCGGGAAGTCCCACTATCCCTTGTCGTGTCATGACTGATAATCGAGTCGTCGAGTAACCCGGTCGGAGTGGTTCGCATCCTCTACCATCTTGACGTCTGGTCGAAGGACAGATCGACATCAAAAAAATTGACATTGTAACCGTAAAGATCGAACCTCCCACTGTGGTCGCCAATTGTTTGTAGGTGAAAATGGTTTCTGGCGATTTCGGTAATTTTGGGTGTACGGGTGAGAAACAATTTAAACCCTAAACAATGTACTCTAAGGGAGTACTTTAGATTCGAGAGATCAATGACAAGTCCGGCCTAAACCAAGAAATGGCCGTTCAGGACTTGCTTCGTCACAAAGTGAAGGAGAATGGGTTGGTTTTTGGGAGGGAAGCAAGGGAAAGTGATGAGATAAGAATAGTTGATTCTGGAAGAGTAGTTGTGTTACTACGACTTGTATCGAGAAAAGTGGGAAGGCTAACAAATGGTATGCTAGCAAGTATTTTCGAGTGTTGTGTATTTCCGAATGAACTTGTTGTTCGGTGGAAAATAGGTAAGACCTATTTATACAAATCGAAGTGAAAGTACTCCGGTCTCATTAAGGAATGGAATAATGGGTAAGTAAATGGGAGGAATTGGTAACCGTTAACGCATGGAATTGATGTTCCATAAAACCGTTAACGTATGGAATTGATGTTCCATAAAACTGTTAACGCATGGAATTGATGTCCCAAGAGCGTTTCACCATTAACTCCCTGTATTTACTAACCGCCTCACCCTTATGACACTTCCTTATGAAGGGCGTAGTGTACGCCGCATGCTGTAAACCGCCAAACCAATACCCAAAGAGGATCCCCCAGTTTATGATATGTGTTGATGTCTCGAATGTTTTTGTGGAAAACATGTAGCATGTTGTTCTTTCCTGGCAAGTCGTACTTGGGAGACTTGCTAGCTTGGTGACTTTCGACGGTCGAGATTTTGCATCTCAAGAGGAAAGATAGCCGTTGATCGTTGCACGCTGACGTTTTTGGTATCCAGCGTAGGGAAGGCCAACATGGTGGCACGGCTAGGTTGGCATGGTTTGGCGTGGCCAAACCTAGGATTTCGGGCCAAAGGTTACCATGCGTTGTCTGGTAACCTTGAATGGCTAGGATTTGCTCATGGGATTGAAGGGAAACCGTTGATTGTTGCACTCCTTCGCTTGGGTAGCCGAGTGTATGGAAAGCCAGCATGTTGGTGGCGACTATGTTGGTTAGGGACAAGGCAGGGTGTGGTTTGGATTGGCATGGCGGGGCCAAGGGTTTTCCATGGGCACATGGTGCGACTAGCTTGGCTAGGGCCAAGGCAAGCGTATTTGGCTTGGCATGGGGCCAAGGGTTTCCATGGCGCATGAAGTGGCTAGCCTTGCTAGGTGCGGTTTGTCTTGGCATGTGGGGCCAAGGGTTGGACATGGGTGCATGGCGTGGCTAGTTTGGTTAGGTGCGGTTTGGTTTGGCATGCGGGGCGAGAGTTTGCCATGGGCGCATGGCGTGGATCGCTTGGCTAGGTGCGGTTAAGCCTGGCATGCGGGGCCAAGGGTTTTGTCATGGGCGCATGGAGTGGCTAGCTTGGCTAGGTACGGTTTGGCTTGGCATGTGGGTCCAAGGGTTTGCCATGGGCACATGGTGCGTCTAGCTTGGCTAGGGCCAAGGGAAGGCGTGTTTGGCTTGGCATGTGGGGCCAAGGGTTTGCCATGGGCACATGGTGCGGCTAGCTTGGCTAGGGCCAAGGCAAGGCGTGTTTGGCTTGGCATGTGGGGCCAAGGGTTTGCCATGGGCGCATGGTGCGGCTATCTTGGCTAGGGCCAAGGCAAGGCGTGTTTGGCTTGGCATGTGGGGCCAAGGGTTTGCCATGGGCGCATGGTGCATCTAGCTTGGCTAGGCCAAGGCAAGGCGTGTTTGGCTTGGCATGTGGGGCAAGGGTTTGCCATGGGCGCATGGCGTGGCTAGCTTGGATAGGGCCAAGGAAAGGCGTGTTTGGCTTGGCATGTGGGGCCAAGGGTTTGCCATGGGCGCATGGTGTGGCTAGCTTGGCTATGTGCGGTTGGTGTGGCCGGCATGGTTTTCCATTGGCACTAGGGTGCGGCTAGCATGGTTGGCATGCCTTGGCGCGGTAGGTGTGGGCGGCATGGTTTCCATTGCACACCTTTGGGGTGCGGTTAGCATGGTTGGCATGCCTTGGCGCGGTAGGTGTGGTGGGCATGGTTTGCCATTGGCACTCGGGTGCGGCTAACATGGTTGGCATGCCTTGGCGCGGTAGGTGTGGTGGCATGGTTAGCCGGTGGCACATGCGGTGTAAGAATTAGGGTTTTGGTCCTGTGAAACCTAATCAAGCATTAGAAAAGGTACTGGTAATTTTCTCTGCAGACAAATTAAGTGGAAATTGCTTTATTGTCCCTCCTTTTCATGGGTCTACACAATTATCCTTTAGAAACTTTATAAATGTCCCTAATGGCATAATTGAAAATTTCTTTAAAAACATTATTTTTTATAGTTCCCTATTTAGCCTTCCTTCAACTTCTTCGATTGCTTCAGAAATTCTTTCATCTCCAATTCACTCCATCATTTCTTCGACACCGTAATTCATCCGGCTAAGGAACATCCACCTTCTCCATGTTCCTCCCAGGAGAACAACCAAACCCTAGATCTTGAGCATTAGGAGTCACAGCAACGAGTAACAACAACAAGGTTCATGAGTAATTGTTTTTGGTCAGAGGATTCATATTCGAGATCAACAATCCAGAGATTGACCAAACCCTAGATCATTTTCGTCTTCCTTCTCCTCTTTTTCGAACAACAATCGCCAGAGCCTGGAACCACCACCAACACCGCCCGACTACAACCACATCGTCTCCTCCGCCGCCGTTGCTTTCAAAATCTAGATCCACAACATCTCTCCTCCTTCGAATCTTGAGTTTAATCGGTGAAATTGAATTTGAAATTTGAGTCTTTAATATCAATCGACTTGAGAAGATAAATCGAAAGGTAAGCGATTTAAACTTGTTTGCATTTTTTATAATTTTGATTCAACAAAATTCAGCGAGATTAGTTTGCAATCTTGTAAATGTGGATTCGTGTAACAATTTATGGTGGTGGTGTAGCAGCGAAGGAGGATGAGGTATGTTTCTTTCGGTATTGGTGGTATTCTGAGTGATTGTGACGTAGATTAGAATAGTTTAGAACTAAGAAATCGATGATGTAAACGGAGGTGTTTTTGGTATGGAATGATAAAATTGGTGTTGGATTTTGGTTAGGTTGTTTTGGTGGTGGTGGTGGTGGTGGTGATGATGTGTGATTTGTTGGTGGTTATCTAGGTTGAAGCAGGAAGCGTTGATATTGGATCAACTATGGTTGTTGATCCATATATTTTGATCAACTCGTTGTTGACCCAATTTTTTATTGGATCAACTATGGTGGTTTGGTTGGAATGATGAAATTGGTGTTGGATTATGGTTGTGGTCGTTTTGGTGGTGGTGGTGGTGTGAGATGTGTGATTTGTTGGTGGCGGTAATGGTGGAGAGGTATGAATGATAAATTAGTCATGGAAATAGTAGTAGAATGGTGGTTCTGGTTGTTGTAATTGTCTAGATTGGTTTTGAAGCTGGTCTTGGAGCCGTTGGTGTTTATGAAGCCGAGTAATGATCAATTTGTTGTTGTTTATATTTTTTATGGGATCAATTGTTGTTGTTGATCCATTTTGTGGGATAAACTCTGTTGTTGTTAATTTTTTATTGGATCAACTATGGTTGTTGATCCATCTATATGAGATCAACTACCGTTGTTGATCCTTTGAACTCCTATTGTTGTGATATTTCATTGGATAAGTATAATTATGCTTGTAGTTTAAATCATGCTTTGTAGTTTAAATCATGTAAATTTCTTCCAATGTTGAACTTGTGGTGCAATGGTAGCATGACTGACTCCATGTCAGATGATGCGTGTTCGACTCACGCCAAGTTCACTCCATTTTACATGGATCAACTTTCATTGTTGATCCACTAAAATTGGATCAACTTCTACTATTTATCCTTTCTTTTTGGATTAATTATCGTTGTTGATCCCCTAAACTAGATAAAGTTCTAGTTTTGGTTCTATTTTTATTTGGATCAACTATTGTTGTTGATACAAAAATATTTGAACCAGTGGTGGCGGCGACGGCGATTACGGTGGGCGGCGGCGGTGACGATGGTGTCGGCGGCGAAGAACTAGTGGTGGTGGCGGCAACAGATTAGTGGTGGTGGAGGACTGGTGGTGGTGAATGAGTGGTGGTGGCAATTGGTAGGTGGTGGTTGTTGAACGGTGGTGGTGGAATGGTAATTGAATGTCTGTGGTGGTGGTGATGCTAGTGGTGGTGGTGAAGTGGTAGAGGAAGAAATTTGTTGTATTTTGAAATAAAGAAAAATATTATATGGGTGAGGGTATTAAGGTAATCTAATATTAAATGGATAAGGTTATAAAAAAGTAGGGACATATTTATTGTTGTATAAGGACATATTTATTAGATTGTCAAGTAGGGACATATAAATAATGTACCCACAAATTAAAGGGTTCAATAAATGTGCTTGGTTTGGACATTATTACTCAAGTTCTGTGACGTCACTGTCTGACTAGGGTTTTACGATTTTACCCCTAAGCTAAAAACCACCATCAACAGACGTATAAACTTTCATTATACACATTTGCTATTTTGAGCCGAGTTTAACTCGCCTATCTATTTCTCGAAATATGTGTTGGTAATCTTTCGCTTTAACCGAATTCATCTTTACTTAGTGACGAAAGTCATGTTATATTTCAATCACTTTGGAAATTGCTTTCGGCGAAAAATGGTGTTGTGAATAACTGTTATATAATGTTCTACGAGAATGTTTCAATGATTGAAATGAGAGTTTAGATTACATAACCATTGGTAGGATATAAGCATTGTTGTGGAAACACATATATGTATAAGTCCTTATTCCTTGAACCAAATTTTGCGAACTTTGTTGATCAAGAGAAATGGAA
>JAJJWW010004831.1:0-134889 GCA_023531295.1 Papaver armeniacum
AGATTTAATTTGACATGCCCAAGTTTAAATTTGACATGCGGATCAGTGCAGGATTCCCCAGGGCCGTAGGCTTGTGCTTTCATGCCCATGCCCTAGAAACAATTTGAGATGCCTAGGATCATTTTTAGATTCCCAAGACGTAGGCTTGTGCTTTCATGCCCATGCCCACGATTCAATTGACATGCCCAAGTTTAAATTTGACATGTCTAGGATCAATTTGAGATGCCCAAGACCCAGTAGGCTTGTGATTTCATGCCCATGCCCCGTCTTTAATTTGACATGCCCAAGTTTAAATTTGACATTTCTAGGATCAATTTTGAGATGCCCAAGACCGTGAGGCTTGTGCTTTCCATGCACATGCCCAAGATTCAACTCCAGCATGTCTAGGATCAATTTTGAGATTCCCAAGACCGTAGGCTTTTGCTTTCATGCCCATGCCAAGTTCAATTTGACATTCCCAAGTTTAAATTTGACATGTCGTAGGATCAATTTTGAGATACCCAAGATCGTAGCTTGTGCTTTCATGCCCCCATGCCCTAGAGTTAATTTGAGATGCCTAGGATCAATTTTTACATTCCCAAGACCGTGAGCTTGTTTTGCTTTCATGCCCATGCCCGAGATTCAAATTGACATGTCTAGGATCAATTTTGAGATGACCAAGACCGTAGGCTTGTGCTTTCATGCCCATGCCCAAGATTCAATTTGACATGCCCAAGTTTAAAATTGACATGTCAAGGATCAATTTTGAGATGCCCAAGAGCGTAAGCTTGTGCTTTCATGCCCATGCCTTGAGATTAAATTTGATTCAGGTTTGAGATGCCTAGGATCAATTTTTGAGATCCTAAGATTTAAAGTAGGCTTTTTTCTTTCATGCCAGATTCAGATTCAAGTTTAAAATTGACATGTCTAGGATCAATTTTGAGATGCCCAAGACCGTAGGCTTGTGCTTTGATGCCCATGCCCAAGATTTAATTTGACATGCCCAAGTTTAAATTTGACATGTCTAGGATCAATTTTGAGATGCCCAAGACCGTAGGCTTGTGCTTTCATGCCCATGCCAAGATTCAATTTGAGATGCCTAGGATCAACTTTTAGATACCTAAGACCGTGAGTTTTACTTTCAAGATTCAATTTGACATGCCTAGAATCAACTTTGAGATACCCAAGATCGTAGGCTTGTGCTTTCATGCCCATGCCCAAGATTCAATTTGAGATGCCTAGGATCAATTTTTTAGATTCCTAAGACCGTAGGCTTTGCTTTCATGCCCATGCCCTAGATTCAATTTGACATGTCTAGGATCAATTTTGAGATGACTAAGACCGTAGGCATGTGCCTTCATCCCCAAGCCCAAGATTCAATTTGACATGCCCAAGTTTAAATTTGACATTTCTAGGATCAATTTTGAGATGCCCAAGACCGTAGGCTTGTGATTTCATGCCAATGCCCAAGATTCAATTTGAGATGCCTAGGATCAATTTTGAGATGCCCAAGACCGTAGGCTTTTGTTTTCATGCCCATGCCCAGATTCAATTTGACATGAATTTGACATATCTAGGATCAATTTTGAGATTCCCAAGACCGTAAGCTTGTGCTTTCATCCCCATGCCCTAGATTCAATTTGAGATGCCTAGGATCAATTTTTCATTCCTAAGACCCTAGGCTTTTTGCTTTTCATGCCCAAGATTAAATTTGACATGTCTAGGATCAATTTTGAGATGACCAAGACCGTAGGCTTGTGCTCATGCCCAGGCCAAGATTCAATTTGACATGCCCAAGTTTAAATTTGACATGTCTAGGATCAATTTGAGATGCCAAGACCGTAGGCTTGGTGCTTTCATGCCCATGCCCAAGATTCAATTTGACATGCCTAGGATCAATTTTGAGATGCCTAAGACCGTAGGCTTGTGATTTCATGCCCATGCCCACGATTCAATTTTACATGCCCAAGTTTAAATTTGACATGTCTAGGATCAATTTTGAGATGCCCAAGACCGTAGGCTTGTGCTTTCATGCCCATGCCCAAGATTCAATTTGAGATGCCTAGGATAAATTTTGACATTTCAAAGACCGTAGGCTTTTGCTTTCATGCCCATGACCGGTGGATTCAATTTGACATGTCTAAGATTAAATTTTGAGATGCCTAGGACCAGGCTTGAGCCATGCTTTCATGCCATGCTTAGATGCCCAAGATCCAATTTGACATTCCCAAGATTCAAATTTGACATGTCTAGGATCAATTTTGAGATGCTCAAGACCGTGATGGCTTGTGCTTTCATGCCCATGCCCAAGATTCAATTTGACATGCCCAAGTTTAAATTTGACATGTCTAGGATCAACTTTGAGATGCCCAAGACCGTAGGCTTGTGCTTTCATGCCCATGCCCAAGATTCAATTTGAGATGCCTAGGATCAATTTTTTGATGCCCAATACCGTAGGCTTTTTGCTTTCATGGCCATGCCCTAGATTCAATTTGACATTTATAGGATCAATTTTGAGATGATCAAGACCGTTGGCTTGTGCTTTCATGCCCATGCCCAAGATTCAATTTGAGATGCCTAGGATCATTTTACATTTTCTAAGACCAAGCTTTTGCTTTCATGCCCATTTGAGATTCAATTTGACATGTCTAGGATCAATTTTGAGATGACCAAGGTAAGCTTGTGTTTTCATGCCCATGCCCAAGATTCAATTTGACATGCCCAAGTTTAAATTTGACATGTCTAGGATCAATTTGAGATTCCCAAGACTGTAGGCTTGTGCTTTCATGCCCATGCCCAAGATTCAATTTGAGATGTCTAGGATCAACTCTTTTTAGATTCCCAAGACCGTAGGCTTTTGCTTTCATGCCCATGCCCGAGATTCAATTTGACATGCCCAAGTTTAAAATTGACATGTCTAGGATCTATTTTGAGATGCCTAATTTGACATGCCCAAGTTTAAATTTGACATGTCTAGGATCAATTTTGAGATGCCTAAGACCGTAGCTTGATAGTGCTGAGATTCAATTTGAGATGTCTAGGATCAATTTTGAGATGCCTTTCAGGCTTTTTATGCCCTTTCATGCCCATGCCCAAGATTAAATTTGACATTTCTAGGATCAATTTTGAGATACCCAAGACCGCAGGGCTTGTGCTTTCATGCCCATGCCTCAAGATTCAATTTGAGATGCCTAGGGATCAATTTTTACATTCTAAGACCCTAGGCTTTTGCTTTCATGCCCATGCCCGAGATTCAATTTGACATGTCTAGGATCAATTTTGAGATGACCAAGTTCGTGAGGCTTCAGCTTTCATGCCCATGCCCAAGATTCAATTTGACATGCCCAAGTTTAAATTTGACATGTCTAGGATCAATTTTGAGATTCCAAGACCGTAGGCTTGTGCTTTCATGCCCATGCCTCAAGATTCAATTTGAGATGCCTAGGATCGATTTTTAGATTCCCAAGACCGTAGGCTTTTGCTTTCATGCCCATGCAGATTCAATTTGACATGCCTAGGATCAATTTTGAGATGCCCAAGACCGTAGGTCATTGCTTTCATGCCCATGCCTAAGATTCAATTTGAGATGCCCAATTTTTAAATTCCTGACCGTATGTCTAGGATCAATTTTGAGATAGGATTAATTTTGAGATGCCCAAGATCGTAGGTCTTGTGCTTTCATGCCCATGCCCAAGATTCAATTTGACATGCCCAAGTTTAATTTGACATGTCTAGGATCAATTTTGAGATGCTTTCCAAGACTGTAGGCTTGTGTTTCATGCCCATGCCCTAGATTAAATTTGACATGCGCAAGTTTAAATTTGACATATCTAGGATCAATTTGGAGATGCCCAAGACCGTAGGCTTGATGCTTTCATGCCCATACCAAGATTCAATTTGACATGTCTTGATCAATTTTGAGATGCCCAAGACCGTAGTCTTGTGCTTTCATGCCCATGCCCAAGTTTAAATTTGACATGTATAGGATCAATTTTGAGATGCCCAAGACCGTAGGTTTGTGCTTTCATGCCCATGCCCAAGATTCAATTTGAGATGCCTAGGATCAATTTTTAGATTTCCAAGACCGTGAGGCTTTTACTCATGCCCATTCCCAGATTCAATTTGAGATGCATTGGATCAATTTTGAGATGCCCAAGACCGTAGGCTTGTGCCTTCATGCCCATGCCCAAGATTCAATTTGACATTCCCAAGTTTAAATTTGACATGTCTAGGATCAATTTTGAGATGCCCAAGACCGTAGGCTTGTGCTTTCATGCCCATGCCCAAGATTTAAATTTGACATGTCTAGTATCATGCTTGAGATTCAAGACTGACAGGGATCAATGCTTTCATGCTCCATGCCCAAGATGCCCAATTTGACATGCCCAAGTTTAAAATTGACATGTCTAGGATCTATTTTGAGATGCCTAAGACCGTGAAGCTTTTGCTTTCATGCCCATGCCCAAGATTTAATTTGACATGCCCAAGTTTAAATTTTGACATGATTCCTCAATTTTGAGATGCTTGAACTATTAGGCTTGAGCTTAAAAAAATGCCCATGCCCAAGATTCAATTTGAGATGCCTAGGATCAATTTTTAGATTCCCAAGACCTTTTTGTAGGCTTTTTACTTTCATGCCCATGCTCGAGATTCAATTTGACATGCCCTAGAATCAACTTTAGGAGATTTGAGATTCCCAAGATCGTAAGCTTGTGCTATCATGCCCATGCCCAAGATTCAATTTGAGATGCCTAGGATCAATTTTTACATTCCTAAGACCAAGGCTTTTTCAAGATTCATTTGACATGTCTAGGATCAATTTTGAGATGCCTAAGACCGTAGGCTTGTGCTTTATGCCCATGCCTAAGATTCAATTTGACATGCCCAAGTTTAAATTTGACATGTCTAGGATCAATTTTGAGATGCCTAAGACCGTAGGCTTGTGCTTTCATGCCCATGCCCAAGATTCAATTTGAGATGCCTAGGATCAATTTTTAGATTCCCAAGACCATAGGCTTTTGCTTTCATGCCCATGCCCGAGATTCAAGATTTTGACATGTCTAGGATCAATTTTGAGATGCCCAAGATCGTAGGCTTGTGCTTTCATGCCCATGCCCAAGATTCAATTTGAGATGCCTAGGATTAATTTTGAGATTCCTAAGACCGTAGGCTTTGCTTTCATGCCCATAAGATTTGACATGTCTAGGATCAATTTGAGATGCCCAAGACTGTAGGTGCTTTCATGCCCAAGCCTAAGATTTAATTTGACATGCCCAAGTTTAAATTTGAGATGCCTAGGATCAATTTTGAGATGCCCAAGACCGTAGGATTTTGCTTTCATGCCCATGCCCAAGATTCAATTTGACATGTCTAGATCAATTTTGAGATGCCCAAGACCGTAGGCTTGTGCTTTCATGCCCATGCCCAAGATTCAATTTGACATGCCCAAGTTTAAATTTGACATGTCTAGGATCAATTTGAGATGCCCAAAGACTGTGCTCATGCCCATGCCTAAGATTCAATTTGAGATGCCTAGGATCAATTTTTAGATTCCAAAGACCGTAGGCTTTTTGCTTTCATGCCCATGCCCGAGATTAAATTTGACATGTCTAGGATCAATTTTGAGATGCCTAAGACCGTAGGCTTGTGATTTCATGCCCATGCCTAAGATCCAATTTGACATTCCCAAGTTTAAATTTGACATGTCTAGGATCAATTTTGAGATGCCCAAGACCGTAGGCTTGTGCTTTCATGCCCATGCCCAAGATTCAATTTGACATGCCCAAGTTTAAATTTGACATGTCTAGGATCAATTTTGAGATGCCTAAGACCGTAGGCTTGTGCTTTCATGCCCATGCCCAAGATTCAATTTGAGATCCCTAATTCAATTTTTGAGATGCCCAAGACCGTAGGCTTTTTTTGCTTTCATGCCCATGCCAAGATCAAGATTCAATTTGAGATGTCTAGGATCAATTTTGAGATGCCCAAGACCGTAGGCTTGTGCTTCATGCCCATGCCCAAGATTCAATTTGACATTCCTAGGATCAAATTTGAGATCTAAGACCGAGGCTTGTGCTTTTGAGATGCCCAAGATCCAATTTGACATGCCAATGATCAATTTTTGAGATGCCTAAGATCGTAGGCTTTCATGCCCATGCCCAAAATTCAATTTGACATGCCCAAGTTTAAATTTTACATGTCTAGGATCAATTTGAGATGCCTAAGATCATTTCATGCCCATGCCCAAGATTAAATTTGAGATGCCTAGGATCAATTTTGAGATTCCCAAGACTGCAGGCCAGGATTTTGCCATGCCCATGCCCAGATTCAATTTGACATGCCCATGAAGATTTAATTTGACATGTCTAGGATCAATTTTGAGATGCCCAAGACCGTAGGCTTGTGCTTTCATGCCCATGCCCAAGATTCCAATTTGACATGCCCAAGTTTAAATTTGACATGTCTAGGATCAATTTTGAGATGCCCAAGACCGAGGAGCTAATGCCATGCTTTCAATGCCCATGCCCAAGTTTAAATTTGAGATGCCTAGATCAATTTGAGATGCCTAAGACCGTAGGCTTTGCTTTTCATGCCCATTAGATTCAATTTGACATGCCTAGGATCAACTTTGAGATGCCCAAGATCGTAAGCTTGTGCTTTCATGCCCATTAAGATTCAATTTGAGATGCCTAAATCAATTTTTAGATTCCTAAGATAGGCTTTTTCATGCCCAAAGATTCAATTTGACATGTCTAGGATCAATTTTGAGATGCCCAAGACCGTAGGCTTGTGCTTTCATGCCCATGCCCAAGATTCAATTTGACATGCCCAAGTTTAAATTTGACATGTCTAGGATCAATTTTGAGATGCAGATTCAATTTGAGATGCCTAGGATCAATTTTTAGATTCCTAAGACCGTAGGCTTTTGCTTTCATGCCCATGCCCAAGATTCAATTTGAGATGTCTAGGATTTTGAGATGCTTTAGGCAGGCTTTGAGATGCCCAATGCCTAAGATTGTGCTTTCATGCCCATGCCCAAGATTAAATTTGAGATGTCTAGGATAAATTTTAGATGCCAAGACCGTAGGCTTTTGCTTTCATGCCCATGCCCAAGATTCAATTTGATGCCTATGATCAATTTTGAGATTCCTAAGACCGTATGCTTGCTTACTTTCATGCCCATGCCCAAGATTCAATTTGAAATGACATGTCTAGGATCAATTTTGAGATGCCTAAGACTGTAGGCTTGTGCTTTCATGCCCATGCCTAAGATTCAATTTGACATGCCAAGTTTAAATTTGACATGTCAAGGATCAATTTTGAGATGCCCAAGACCGTAGGCTTGTGCTTTCATGCCCATGCCCAAGATTCAATTTGAGATGCCTAAGATCAATGCCTAGGATCAATTTTAGATGCCCAAGACCGTAGGCTTTTGCTTTCATGCCCATGCCTAGATTCAATTTTGACATGCCTAGGATCAATTTTGAGATGCCCAAGATCGTAGGGTTTGTGCTTTCATGCCCATGCCTTAGATTCAATTTGAGATGCCTAGGATCAATTTTTAGATTCCTAAGACCGTAGGCTTTTGCTTTCATGCCCATAGATTCAATTTGACATGTCTAGGATCAATTTTGAGATGACTAAGACCGTAGGCTTGTGCTTTCATGCCCATGCCCAAGATTCAATTTGACATGCCCAAGTTTAAATTTGACATGTCTAGGATCAATTTTGAGATGCCCAAGACCGTTGAGGCTTGTGCTTTCATGCCCATGCTCCAAGATTCAATTTCATGAGATGAGGTTTCAATTTGCATGTCTAGGATCAATTTTGAGATGCCCAAGACTGTAGGGCTTGTGCTTTCATGCCCATGCCCAAGATTCAATTTGACATGCCCAAGTTTAAATTTGACATGTCTAGGATCAATTTTGAGATGCCCAAGACCGTAGGCTTGTGATTTCATGCCCATGCCCAAGATTCAATTTGACATGCCCAAGTTTAAATTTGACATGCTTTCTAGGATCAATTTTGAGATGCCCAAGACCGTAGGCTTGTGCTTTCATGCCCATGCCCAAGATTCAATTTGACATGCCTAAGATGCCTAGGATCAATTTTGAGATGCCCAAGACCGTAGGCTTTTCATGCCCATGCCCAAAGATTCATGCCCAAGATTAAATTTGACATGTCTAGGATCAATTTTGAGATGCCTAAGACCGTAGGGCTTGTGCTATCATGCCCATGCCCAAGATTCAATTTGAGATGCCTATGGATCAATTTTTAGATGCCTAAGACCGTAGGCTTTTGCTTTCATGCCCATGCCCAAGATTCAATTTGACATGTCTAGGATCAATTTTGAGATGCCTAAGACCGTAGGCTTGTGCTTTCATGCCCATGCCTAAGATTCAATTTGACATTCCCAAGTTTAAATTTGACATGTCTAGGATCAATTTTGAGATGCCCAAGACCGTAGGCTTGTGCTTTCCATGCCCATGCCCGAGATTCAATTTGAGATGCCTAGGATCAATTTTTAGATGCCCAAGACTGTAGGCTTTGCTTTGCTTTCCAATGCCCATGCCCAAGATTAAATTTGACATGCCTAGGATCAATTTTTGAGATGCCTAAGACCGTAGGCTTGTGAGATGCCTAAGAGATTCAATTTGAGATGCCTAGGATCAATTTTTAGATGCCTAAGACCGTAGGCTTTTGCTTTCATGCCCATGCCCGAGATTCAATTTGAGATGTCTAGGATCAATTTTTTGAGATGACCAAGACCGTAGGCTTTTGCTTTCATGCCCATGCCCAAGATTCAATTTGACATGCCCAAGTTTAAATTTGACATGTCTAGGATCAATTTTGAGATGCCCAAGACCGTAGGCTTGTGCTTTCATGCCCATGCCCAAGATTCAATTTGACATGCCTAGGATAAATTTTGAGATGCCCAAGACCGTAGGATTATCAAAAACTGCTTTCATGCCCAAGATTCAATTTGACATGCCCAAGTTTAAATTTGACATGTCTAGGATCAATTTTGAGATGCCCAAGACCGCAGGCTTGTGCTTTCATGCCCATGCCCAAGATTCAATTTGAGATGCCTAGGATCAATTTTTTAGATTCCCAAGACCCTAGGCTTTTGCTTTCATGCCCATGCCCAAGATTCAATTTGACATGTCTAGGATCAATTTTGAGATGCCCAAGACCGTAGGCTTTTGCTTTCATGCCCATGCCTAAGATTCAATTTGACATGCCCAAGTTTAAATTTGACATGTCTAGGATCAATTTTGAGATGCCTAAGACCGTAGGCTTGTGCTTTCATGCCCATGCCCAAGATTCAATTTGACATGCCCAAGTTTAAATTTGACATGTCTAGGATCAATTTTTGAGATGCCCAAGACCGTAGGCTTTGATTTCATGCCCATGCCTAAGATTCAATTTGACATGCCAAAGATATGTCTAGGATCAATTTTTGGAGATGCCCAAGACCGTAGGCTTGTGCTTTCATGCCCATGCCCAAGATTCAATTTGACATGCCCAAGTTTAAATTTGACATGTCTAGGATCAATTTTGAGATGCCCAAGACCGTAGGCTTGTGCTTTCATGCCCATGCCCAAGATTCAATTTGAGATACCTAGGATCAATTTTTAGATTCCTAAGACTGTAGGCTTTTGCCTTTCATGCCCATGCCCAAGATTCAATTTGACATGTCTAGGATCAATTTTGAGATGACCAAGACCGTAGGCTTGTGCTTTTGGGCCTAAGATTCAATTTGACATGCCCAAGATTCAATTTGACATGTCTAGGATCAATTTTGAGATGCCCAAGACCGTAGGCTTGTGCTTTCATGCCCAGGATCAATTTTTAGATTCCCAAGACCGTAGGCTTGTGCTTTCATGCCCATGCCTAAGATTCAATTTGACATGCCCAAGTTTAAATTTGACATGTCTAGGATCAATTTTGAGATGCCCAAGACCGTAGGCTTGTGCTTTGATGCCCATGCCTAAGATTCAATTTGACATGCCCAAGTTTAAATTTGACATGTCTAGGATCAATTTTGAGATGCCCAAGACCGTAGGCTTGTGCTTTCATGCCCATGCCCAAGATTCAATTTGAGATGCCCAAGTTTAAATTTGACATGTCTAGGATCAATTTTGAGATGCCCAAGACCATAGGCTTTGCTTTCATGCCCATGCCCAAGATTCAATTTGAGATGCCTAGGATCAATTTTTGATGCCCAGGATCAATTCATGAGATGCCCAAGATTCAATTTGAGATGCCTAGGATCACATTCCAGACATTCCCAAGAAGTTTATTTAATTTGACATGTCTAGGATCAATTTTGAGATGCCCAAGACCGTAGGCTTGTATTTCATGCCATGCCCATGCAATTTAAGATTTTTTGAGATTTTGACATGCCCAAGTTTAAATTTTGAGATGCCTAGGATCAATTTTAAGATTCCCAAGATCGTAGGCTAATTTGACATGCCCAAGATTCAATTTGAGATGCCTAGGATCAATTTTCAGATTCCCAAGACCGTAGGCTTGTGCTTTCATGCCCATGCCCAGATTCAATTTGACAGCCCAATGCCTAGGATCAATTTTGAGATGCCCAAGACCGTAGGCTTGTGCTTTGAGATGCCCAAGATTCAATTTGAGATGCCTAGGATCAATTTTAGATTCCAAGACCGCCTAAGGCTTTTTGCTTTCATGCCCATGCCCAAGTTTAAATTTGACATGTCTAGGATCAATTTTGAGATACCCAAGACCGTAGGCTTGTGCTTTCATGCCCATGCCCAAGATTCAATATGACATGCCCAAGTTTAAATTTGACATGTCTAGGATCAATTTTGAGATGCCCAAGACCGTAGGCTTGTGCTTTCATGCCCATACCCAAGATTCAATTTGACTTGCTCAAGTTTAAATTTGACATGTCTAGGATCAATTTTGAGATGCCCAAGACCGTAGGCTTCATGCCCATGCCCATGCCCAAGATTCGGTTTTGACATTCCCAAGATGCCTAAGATCATTTTTAAGAAGTAGGCTTTTCATGCCCATGCCTAAGATTCCATGCCCAAGTTTAAATTTGACATGTCTAGGATCAATTTTGAGATGCCAAAGACCGTAGGCTTGTGATTTCATGCCCATGCCTAAGATTCACCTTTGACATGTCTAGGATCAATTTTTAGATGCCCAAGACCGTAGGATTTTGAGATGCCCAAGATTCAATTTGACATGCCCAAGTTTAAATTTGACATGTCTAGGATCAATTTTGAGATGCCCAAGACCGTAGGCTTGTGCTTTCATGCCCATGCCCAAGATTCAATTTGACATGCCCAAGTTTAAATTCGACATGTCTAGGATCAATTTTGAGATGCCCAAGACCGTAGGCTTGTGCTTTCATGCCCATGCCCAAGATTCAATTTGAGATGCCTAGGATCAATTTTTAGATGCCCAAGACCGTAGGCTTTTTTCTTTCATGCCCATGCTAAGAAGATTCAAGTTTTTGACATGTCTAGGATCAATTTTGAGATGCCCAAGACCGTAGGCTTGGCTTTGATGCCCATGCCCAAGATTTAATTTGACATGCCCAAGTTTAAATTTGACATGTCTAGGATCAATTTTGAGATGCCCAAGACCGTAGGCTTGTGCTTTCATGCCCATGCCCAAGATTCAATTTGAGATGTCAAGATCAATTTGAGAGATGCCCAAGACCGTAGGCTTGTTAGGCCATTTTGAGATTCAATTTGGATGAGTTTCAATTTGACATGTCTAGGATCAATTTTGAGATGCCCAAGACCGTAGGCTTGTGCTTTCATGCCCATGCCCAAGATTCAATTTGAGATGCCTAGATCAATTTTTAGATGCCTAAGACCGTAGGCTTTTTGCTTCATGCCCATTTTCATGCCCATGCCCGAGATTCAATTTGACATGTCTATGATCAATTTTGAGATGCCAAGACCTTAGGCTTGTGCTTTCATGCCCATTCCCGAGATTTAATTTGACACGCCCAAGTTTAAATTTGACATGTCTAGGATTTTTTTTGAGATGCCCAAGACCGTAGGCTTTGCTTTCATGCCCATGCCCAAGATTCAATTTGAGATGCCTAGGATCAATTTTTAGATGCCCAAGACCGTAGGGCTTGTGCTTTCATGCCCATGCCCAAGATTCAATTTGAGATGCCTAGGATCAATTTTGAGATGCCCAAGACCGTAGGCTTGTGTCATGCCCATGCCTAAGATTCAATTTGCCCATGCACAAGTTTAAATTTGACATGTCTAGTATCAATTTTGAGATGCCCAAGACGGTAGGCTTGTGCTTTCATGCCCATGCCTAAGATTCAATTTGACATGCACAAGTTTAAATTCTGACATGTCTAGGATCAATTTTGAGATGCCCAAGACCGTAGGCTTGTGATTTTTCATGCCCATTCAATTTGAGATGCCTAGGATCAATTTGAGATGCCCAAGACCCTAGGTTTATGCCCATGCCGAGATTCAATTTGATATCTAGGATCAATTTTGAGATGCCCAAGACCGTAGGGCTTGTGCTTTCATGCCCATGCCCAAGATTCAATTTGACATGCCCAAGTTTAAATTTGACATGTCTAGGATCATTTTGAGATGCCCAAGACCGTAGGCTTGTTTCATGCCCATGCCCAAGATTCAATTTGACATGCCCAAGATTCAATTTGACATGCCTAGATCAATTTTGAGATGCCCAAGACCGTAGGCTTTGTGCTTTCATGCCCATGCCCAAGATTCAATTTGACATGCCTAGGTTCAATTTTGAGATGCCTAAGACAATTTTGAGATGCCCAAGACCGTAGGCTTGTGCTTTCATGCCCATGCCCAAGACTCAATTTGAGATGACTAGGATCAATTTTTAGATTCCCCAAGACCGTAGATTTTGCTTTCATGCCCATGCCCAAGATTCAATTTGACATGTCTAGGATCAATTTTGAGATGATGCCCAAGACCGTAGGCTTGTGCTTTCATGCCCATGCCAAAGATTCAATTTGACATGCCCAAGTTTAAATTTGACATGTCTAGGATCAATTTTGAGATGCCTAAGACTGTGATTTCATGCCCATGCCCAAGATTCAATTTGACATGCCCAACTTTAAATTTGACATGTCTAGGATCAATTTTGAGATGCCCAAGACCGTAGGCTTGTGCTTTCATGCCCATGCCTAAGATTCAATTTGAGATGCCTAAGATCAATTTTTGAGATGCCTAGATCAATTTTGAAGACCGTAGGCTCAGTGCTTTCATGCCCATGCCTAAGATTCAATTTGACATTCCCAAGTTTAAATTTGACATGTCTAGGATCAATTTTGAGATGCCCAAGACCGTAGGCTTCAGGCTTTCATGCCCATGCCCAAGATTAAATTTGAGATGTCTAGGATCAATTTTGAGATGCCCAAGACCGTAGGCTTTTGCCCATGCTTTCAATGCCCATGCCCAAGATTAAATTTGACATGTCAAGGATCAATTTTGAGATGCCAAGACCGTAGGCTCGCTTTCATGCCCATGCCTAAGATTCAATTTGACATGCCCAAGTTTAAATGACATGTCTAGGATCAATTTTGAGATGCCCAAGACCGTAGGCTTGTGCTTTCCATGCCCATGCCCAAGATTCAATTTGAGATGCCTAGGATCAATTTTAGATTCCCAAGACCGTAGGCTTTTGCCATGCCCATGCCAAGATTCAATTTGATTCAAGTTTATTTGACATGTCTAGGATCAATTTTGAGATGCCCAAGACCGTAGGCTTGTGCTTTCATGCCCATGCCCAAGATTCAATTTGACATGCCTAAGTTTAAATTTTGATATGTCTAGGATCAATTTTGAGATTTCAAGACTATAGGCTTGTGCTTTTGCCCATGCCCAAGATTAAATTTGAGATATCTAGGATCATTTTGAGATGCCCAAGACCGTAGGCTTGTGCTTTCATGCCCATGCCCAAGATTAAATTTGACATGTCTAGGATCAATTTTGAGAGATGCCTAAGACCGTAGGCTTTGCTTTCATGCCCATGCCTAAGATCAATTTTGAGATGCCCAAGATTCAAGTTTATGCTGACATGTCTAGGATCAATTTTGAGATGCCTAAGACTGTAGGTTTGTTCTTTCATGCATATTCCTAAGATTCAATTTGACATGCCCAAGTTTAAATTTGACATGTCTAGGATCAATTTTGAGATGCTCAAGACCGTAGGCTTGTGCTTTCATGCCCATGCCCAAGATTCAAATTGAGATGCAAGTTTAAAAGATCAATTTTGAGATGCCCAAGACCGTAGGCTTTTTGCTTTCATGCCCATGCCCGAGATTCAATTTGAGATGTCTAGGATCAATTTTGAGATGCCCAAGACCGTAGGCTTGTGCTTTCATGCCCATGACCGAGATTCAATTTGACATGTCTAGGATCAATTTTGAGATGCCAAGACCGTAGGCTTGTGATTCCATGCTCATGCTAAGATCCATGCCCAAGTTTAAATTTGACATGTCTAGGATCAATTTTGAGATGCTCAAGACCGTAGGCTTGTGCTTTCATGCCCATGCCTAAGATTCAATTTGACATGCCCAAGTTTAAAATTTGACATGTCTAGGATCAATTTTGAGATGCCCAAGACCGTAGGATTGTGCTTTCATGCCCATGCCCAAGATTCAATTTGACATGCCCAAGTTTAAATTTGAATGTCAGGATTTGAGATGCCCAAGACCGTAGGCTTGTGCTTTCATGCTCCATGCCCAAGATTCAAAATTGACATGCCTAGGATCAATTTTGAGATGCCCAAGACCTCATAGGCTTGTGCTTTCATGCCCATGCCCAAGATTCAATTTGACATGCCCAAGTTTAAATTTGACATCCTAGGATCAATTTTGAGATGCCCAAGACCGTAGGCTTGTTCTTTAATGCCCATGCCCAAGATTCAATTTGATATGCCTAGGATCAATTTTGAGATGCCCAAGACCGTAGGTGCTTTCATGCCATGCCCAAGATTAAATTTGACATGCATAGGATCAATTTTTTGAGATTCCCAAGATCATAGCTTGTGCTTTCATGCCCATGCCCAAGATTCAATTTGACATGCACAAGTTTAAATTTGACATGTCTAGGATCAATTTTGAGATGCCCAAGACCGTAGGTTTGTGCTTTCATGCCCATGCCCAATATTCAATTTGACATGCCCAAGTTTAAATTTGACATGTCTAGGATCAATTTGAGATTCCCAAGACCGTAGGCTTTTGCTTTCATGCCCATGCCCAAGATTCAATTTGAGATGCCCAGGATCAATTTTAGATGCCCAAGACCGTAGGCTTTTTGATTTCATGCCCATGCCTTAGATTCAATTTGACATGTCTAGGATCAATTTTGAGATGCCCAAGACCGTAGATTGTGCTTCATGCCCATGCCCAAGATTCAATTTTTGTTTAAATTTGACATATTGGAAATTTGAGACAAGGCCTTGGATCAATTTGTAGATTTTCAAGATCTAAGGCTTTTGATTTCATGCCCATACCCTAAGATTCAATTGAGATGTCTAGGATCAATTTTGAGATTCCCAAGACCGTAGTCTTGTGCTTTCATGCCCATGCCCAAGATTCAATTTGACATGCCCAAGAGTAAATTTGACATGTCTAGGATCAATTTTGAGATGCCCAAGACCGTAAGCATTAACTGTGCTTTCACTTTCGAGGTGTAAATAATTAATAATTTTTGAGATGCCTAGGATCGGAGATTTTAGATTCCTAAGACCGCATACTTCTTGGCATACTTTGCTTTCATGCCCATGCCCGCACCATTTAATCCAAACCAAGCGCTGCTGCGCACCATGGCAACAATGCCAAACCAAGCCGCTGCTAGCACCATGGCAACAATGCCAAACCAAGCGCCTGACACGCGCCCATGGCAACAATGCCAAACCAAGCCGCGCAACTGGCACCATGGCAACAACGCCAAAACCAGCGCAGCACACTTGCGCTGCCATAATGCGCCAAAAACCAAACTACATACGCACTCATTGGCAACCATGCCAAACTAAGCCGCTATGCCATTGGCACATGCCAAATATAGCGCCCTAGTATTCCAAAACGTGTTAGGTCAACATGACGTACGTGCCATTGGCACATACCAACCACGTACCACCTGACCATATTTCCAAGTCGCTATGCCGTTTGGCACATGCCAAAAATAGCGCCCTAGGCTTGAAAGCCAGTGCAACTAGGTCAAACATGGCGTCGCGTGCCATTGGCTTTTATGCCAACCTTACGTACCACAAGCCATATTTCAAGCCGCTATGCCATTGGCACATGCCAAATATAGCGCCTAGTCTTCTGAAACATGCAACTAGGTCAACATGGCCGTACGATGTCATTGCACATGCTTGACACGTACCCTAAACCATATTTCAAGCAGCTATGCCATTGGCACATGCCAAATATAGCGCCTAGACACAAAACGTGCACTAGGCCGACATGGCCGTACGTGCCATTGGCACATGCCAACACGCACCACAAGCCATATTTCAAGTATTATGCCATTGGCACATGCCAAATATAGCGCCCTAGGCTTGCAAAACCATGCAACCAGGCCAAAATCGCCACGCATGCCATTGGCACATGCCAACATGCTCATTTGGTAGCTTTTTCCTACGCAAGGCCCGGCCTAACGGGCCACGCATGCCATTGGCACATGCCAACATGCTCGCTGGTAGCTTTTCCTACCAAGGCCACGGCCCTAACGGCCACATATGCCGTTGGCACATGCCAACATGCTCGCTGGTAGCATTTCCTACCAAAGCCACGGTCCTAACGGCCACACATGTTATTGGCAGCTTTTATGCCAACACGCTTGCTAGTAGTCTTCATCACCTAAGCGGGGTACTTGCCCCTTAATGCATATTTGGTAGCCTAACTCGCAAAACCATGCAACCTACCACCAAGGCATTTCGCACATGCCATTGGCACATGCCACGCACGCCACTAGCGGCTCTGGCATTTCCACTTGCACTCAACGTACAACCTACCACCAAGGCATTCTCGCACATGCCACGCACGCCACGCACGCCACTCCCGCATTGCCACTGCGCTCGAGGTACAACCGCAACAAGGGCATTCCGCACATGCCAATGGCACATGCCACACGCGCCACTAGCACGCCACTTGCACTCAAGGTGCAACCAACACTCGAGATATCAACACAAAGCGGGGGATGCTTTCCGGGGGTTTTGGTTTGCAGTCACGGCTTACAGCGTACACTACAGCTCACATTAAGAAAGCGTGAAAAGTTATAAAGCGGTCAAATAAATGAAATAATGGTGAAAACGTTTTCACCCCATTAACACCATGCGGTTACCACCTCCTCCCATTATTTCACCCTTTACTCTCTTCCTTCATGAGGTCAGTGCGTTTGATCTCGACTTGTATAAATAGGTCTTACCTATTTCCACCCACAACAAGTCTCGGTGGAGAGAAAAATACTACACTCTCGTAAAGGCAACTTTTGCAAGCTCTCCCAAAAGCTTTCATCTCTTGCAAGCTTCCCAAGCTTTTACTTTCTGATACAAGTCGAGATACTACTCTCCTAGAATTATTCTCGGGTCTCAACACCTTTCTTTTGCTTCCCTCCCCCAAATCAACCCTTCTCCTCCACTTTGTGACCGAGCAACTGAACGGCCATTTCTTGGTTTAGGCCGGACATGCAGTTGATCTCTCGAATCTATAAAGTGCTCACGTGCAACACATTTGTTTAGGTTTGAACCGATTTCTCACTCACATACTGAATTTACCGAAATCGGCGTAAAACGATTTTACCCATAAATAATTGGCGACCACGGCGGGAGGATTGATCTATCGGCTACAATGACAGATTTGTCGATCTCGTTCTTCGACCCGGATGTCAAGATGGTAGGGGAAGGCGACTCGATCCGACTAACCGCCTGGGACAACCCGGTTATCGATTTGTTAAAACTACACCAGAAAACGGGGACTGCCGAAGACGCTACCTGACGGTGGGGACTTGCCAAGACGCTACCAAAGAATTGGGGACTAATTGGCGATGCTACAAAGAAGCCGCCTTTACTTGGAGAGAGGCGTGTTTGCAAGTGAGTAAAATTAGATTGGGCAAGATAAACGACCATTTTTAGGTTCTTAATAAAACCGTCATACTCTTGTGCCTATTTGCTAGCACACACACTTTCATAAAAGAAATATTTCTTTCCCAAAACATAATCGTAGTCATACTATCAAAACCATTCATCCCAAATAATCCAATATCCTCAAAAGCTACCAAATGTCTACCAAACCGGTCAAACTTGGAACCGGACATCAATATGTCTTTCAAAAAAAAGAAGGAGAGAGAGAACCTAAATGAAAGTTTAATGAGAGAAACATTCAAGGAAAATCATCCAACAAAGGTCATTCTTCTTGAGAAAGTCAACTTTGCATCTTCAAGAGCCGCTCTCTTCATAGTCAACATCTTGGAAAGCTTTTCGAGTCTACCTCCTGTCGTGCAATCTCCTCGGAAAGGCTTTGATTCTTTAGCGCATCTTTCAACTTTTGGATCTCAGCAAGGCCACGACAAACCCGAAGTGTTGAACTCCTTTCTACGCTTTGCGTCGCGATGGTGCTCCCAGTCGGCAATAACGTCTTCAGAAACGGTGTGACCAGTCACCTCACGCATATCCTCGATGGAAAATAAAGCCTCTTCTACACGCTTAGCCAGCGCAAATCGACTAGTGACTTTCTTGGTTGTGGCCATATGTCCGTACTTCTCCCAGATTCTGGTGTACAACGCCTCATGCTTAGCCGGCACGCTGAAGCCGCCAACCATCACATGACCTGGATAAGGAACTGGGCACGGAGGATCGAAAACGGCGCTCGCACCCGGCCCGACGACTCATGAGGATTTTCTTCCATGTCTCACGGCAGCAACCATCAGAGAATCATCCACCATTTGAACCACATCTGTGCCCGACAATTGGCTAACTCCCATCTACAAGTCATAGTGGTGGCCACCAAAGGCAAGTTTCCGTGTGGCTCTGCCTCGAATCGTCCTCCGAACCGGATTCCTCCTACGAACTTGAGTCGGACATTTTTTCAAAAGAAGAAACAAGAAGAAGAAAGAAGAGAAGCGCGGAACTCATAGAACCACTTCCGAAAAGAACCAGTGCTGCCGGAGGAATCACTCTCACTTGTCGAACTTTCTTCTTTCTCGACTCATCACCGCTATGAGAAGGCTCGGTCTCTTGGAACTCTTTGAAGAAATTGCCGTCTCTCGGCAACGTGCAAAGCGTGAAAGCATTAACACTACTGAAGCCCTGGAAGAAACAAGACACATGTTTTGTGAAATTCACGTGTTTTGAGACAAACCAATGAAGAAGCGACACATACCGGTTATTGGAAGAACCGAAAGACAGGAGAGGCATGGGAGGATCTTTTGAAACCGTCCGGGAACCCGTCAAAGACGATTCTTCGTTCTCCGTTCCATGGCACAGGGACTTTCCGAGTTGCTAGGCAACTTTCGTTTGAGGTCTCTTAACATTGGATACTTCTTCAAAACTCTTTTGGGAAGGTTTACGAATGTTCTCCACCACGTTATTCACAAAATCTTGGATCATAATAAACTCGTCGCACTTAACTCGTTATACCGAAAGGTCGTCAAGTTACTCTTCCCGTTTGAAAGAAGGGGAATGCGGATACCGGCTCAAGGGCACGGCATTAAGGGCGGCACGCAATGAATCCTTAGGGATCAGGCTGGTAAGCAAGAGGCACCCCTTGATGAAACCCATGTGACGAGCAAAGACGGCAAATTGATATTGTAGAAGCTATCTAGAAAAGACCCCATAAAGAAAGACAGCATATAACAGGACATGCAGCTTTGAATAAACAAGTTTTCACCAACGCTCAAATCGCCATCAGAAGACAAAGACATGTTTGGAGCAGAAGCAAAGGTGTCAATTTGAGTCACCGACCTATGGACCGGCTCTCATGGGCGAAAACTGATTTCATACGACTTGTCAAGAAGACTAACCAAGCTCACACCAACTATTGGACGCCTGTTCACCCATCGAAGAAGGGTCGAGAACCGCCCCAACTCGGGAATCGAAGGCATCATTCGAACATACTTCTCAAAGTGCTCCCATAGCCGTTTCTGCGTAAAAGCAACGTGCACATATGAATTCACTTTCATGAAACCATTCGAAACTCATGTTCACAACTAGGTGATCCGGATGCACATGGGGGAACCGAGGAATAGCTTGCCAATAGGAAGAACTTCACCTTTTGCCAACTTCACAAGCAATCACTAGCAACTCGGGTCTTATCTCCTTCTTACCAGAGGCGTCGTCAAAAATGTCTCTAGACAAACTGTGAGAGCCAAAAGTGCTGCAACGTGAAGATCCTTGCTTTTGTTCGAGTTCCCTACTCGTCCGGAAACCATTGAGATATCCACCACCAGTAAAGGCACCTTTCATCCTCTTCGAGACAGAATCCTTCGACTTCGCAGCTGGAGTCTTTCCGAAATAAATCTTCCAACTTAGCGGCAAGGTCATCCGCATCTTCCCTCACTTTAGATAATTGGATTTTAAGATTCCCGATTCATAGGAAGATTCAAGAAGAGAGCCACACTCTCCAAGGAGAAAGTTATCTCACCCCATCTACATATGATCAGTATGGGTGTCCGAACACCATCCGGAGATGAAAGCAACCAAGCCCTAGATATCCTTCCTAATCGGAGATTTCATCAAGCCTACGACATCAATGTCTGCGCTCAAGTCAAGTTGGTATTTATATGCTCCTTACTCACCATGAACTCAACCCATCTATCAAAAGAACGCAATGGGCTTTGGCACATCCCGAAATCAATATTGGAAGAGGGATATACCCCTTTATGAAGACGAGAACCGTATGGTGTTCTCCCCGGGCGAACCGAACGTGTCTTCTTTTCATCTTCACCAGGTTAACAAAATTGGGACGAAGCACGGGTGATTTTTTCCCGAGCAGAGGCAAGTTTTTGGCGAAGAACTCATCATCCGTGTTCGGTTTGGAACTATGGACATCTTTCGATGAGGCGAAAGGCGCATACATACAATGTTTTCTACAAGAGGCACGCCAAGAAATTATATGCGCAATATATAAACGCCTACTCTTAGGGTTTACACCTACATAAGAAGGGAAACAAGAGAAATCAAGACATACCAGGAAGGTGGTTTTCTTTGTGAATCTGCCGCATTAGTAGGAAAGGATGAAAAGATGAAAGTGCAAGATGGGAGAAAGGGACTTTGCATATATAGGCGTGAAGATTAAAATAGGGAAGGATTTCCCTTTACCAAAATCGTGCGTGTAAGAAGACCCACAAGCAACTTCCCAATGTCGCCCAAGCCGCACCGGCCCCACCAATCACGCCGACTTCCCAATGGCCGCCTGTCACGCCCGCAAGCACGCATATCTTCCCACTTACCTTGCGTCCCGGTCCCACCAGCTAGCACACTCGGTTCCCAACTCACACCAATTTCCCAATATATCCCAAGCTGCACCGGCCCCACCAATTGTGCCAGCCTCCTGATTTGTGCAAAACTACCAGAGGCAAGGATTCCAAATCCTATTTATAAAAGGTCAGACAAGCCTCCTCAATTCTCTTTTACGGTTTGATGTTGATAGTTTGTCACCATCTTATGCTTACCTGTGACAAAGCCCCCTGTTCCGAGCTAAGCGGGGACTTAATCTTGATGGTGGTTTTTAAACAAGGGGTAAAATCGTAAAACCCCATGACCTAGTGTTACCCGCAACACATTAACTAAGAGCATTTAACTCAGGTGTAAATAATTAATAGGGGTATTTTTTCAAAATACCATATTAGGGTTTTCGACAGAGAACCCTAATTCCAAAACCAAGCCGCACACTGTGCACCATGGCAACAATGCCAAACCAAGCCGCACACTGCGCACCATGGCAACAATGCCAAACCAAGCCACACACTGCGCACCATGGAAACAATGCCAAACCAAGCCGCACACTGCGCACCATGGCAACAATGGCAAACCAAGCCGCACACTGCGCACCATGGCAACAATGCCAAACCAAGCCGCACATCTGCGCACCATGGCAGCAATGCCAAACCAAGCCGCACACTGCGCACCATGGCAACAATGCCAAACCAAGCCGCACACTGCTCACCATGGCAACAATGCCAAACCAAGCCACACACTGCGCACCATGGCAACAATGCCAAATCAAGCCGCACACTGCGCACCATGGCAACAATGCCAAACCAAGCCGCACACTGCGTACCATGGCAACAATGCCAAAACCAAGCCGCACATTGCGCACCATGGCAGCGACGCCAAAACCAAACTACATATCGCACTCATTGGCAACCATGCCAAACTAAGCCGCTATGCCATTGGCACATGCCAAATATAGCGCCCTAGGCTTGCAAAACGTGCAACTAGGTCAACATGGCCGTACGTGCCAATGGCACGTACGAACACGTACAACAAGCCATATTTCAAGCCGCTATGCCATTGGCACATGCCAAATATAGCGCCCTAGGCTTGCAAAACGTGCAACTAGGTCAACATGGCCGTGCAAAAACGTGCGTGCCATTGGCACATGCCAACACGTACCACAAGCCATATTTCCAAGCCGCTATGCCATTGGCACATGCCAAATATAGCGCCTAGGCTTGCAAAACGTGCACTAGGTCAACATGGCCTACGTGCCATTGGCACATGCCAACACGCACCACAAGCCATATTTCCAAGCCGCTATGCCATTGGCACATGCCAAATATAGCGCCCTAGGCTTGCAAACCATGCAACCTAGGCCAAGTCGGCCACGCATGCCATTGGCACATGCCAACATGCTCATTTGGTAGCTTTTCCTACCAAGGCCACGGCCCTAATAGCCACGCATGCCATTGGCACATGCCAACATGCTCGCCGGTAGCTTTTCCTACCAAGGCCACGGCCTAACGGCCACGCATGCCATTGGCACATGCCAACATGCTCGTTTGGTAGCTTTTCCTACCAAGGCCACGGCCCTAACTGACCCACGCATGCCATTGGCACATGCCAACATGCTCGCCGGTAGCATTTCCTAACAAAGCCACGGTCCTAACGGCCACACATGTTATTGGCACATGCCAACACGCTCATTGGTAGTCTTCATCACCTAAGCCGTGCCCCTTAATGCACGCCTGGTAGCCTAACTCGCAAACCATGCAACCTACCACCAAGGCATTCCGCACATGCCATTGGCACATGCCACGCACGCCACTAGCAGCCTCTGGCATTGCCACTTGCACTCAACGTACAACCTACCACCAAGGCATTACGCACATGCCATTGGCACATGCCACGCATGCCACTAGCACTCGGCATTGCCACTTGCGCTCGAGGTACAACCCGCAACAAGGGCATTCCGCACATGCCAATGGCACATGCCACACGCGCCACTAGCAGCGCCACTTGCACTCAAGGTGCAACCAACACTCGAGATATCAACACAAACCGGGGGATGCTTTCCCGGGTTTTGGTTTGGCGGTCACTGCTTGCAGCGTACACTACGCTCACATTAAGAAAGCGTGAAAAGGAATAAAGCGGTCAAATAAATGAGGAAATAATGGTGAAAACGTTTTCACCCATTAACACCATGCGGTTACCACCTCCTCTCATTATTTCACCCTTTACTCTCTTTCCTTCATGAGGCCGAGAACGTTTCAATCTCGACTTGTATAAATAGGTCTTACCTATTTCCACCATACAACAAGTCTCGGTGGGGAGAAAAATACTACACTCTCGTAAAAGGCAACTTTGCAAGCTCTCCCAAAAGCTTTCATCTCTTGCAAGCTTCCCAAGCTTTTACTTTTCGATACAAGTCGAGATACTACTCTCCCACTATTCTGGGTCTCAACACCTTTCTTTGCTTCCCTCCCCAAATCAACCCTTCTCCTCCACTTTATGACCGAAGCAAGTCCGGGAACGGCCATTTCTTGGTTTAGGCCGGACTTGTACGATTGATCTCTCGAATCTATAAAGTGCTCACGTGCAAGCACATTTGTTTAGGGTTTGAACCAGTTTCTCACTCACATACCGAATTTACCGAAATCGGCAGAAACGATTTTTACCCATAAACACCTATATAAAGGGTTGAGTAAGTCTATTGTTGAAGGAGGAGTTCATTTTGGAATTGTTAAGCAAGTCATTAAGAGAGATAAAGTTTTAGAGTGATTGTAATTCTATAACTCATTTCTATTTCATGTTGTAAAGATTCAAGTATTTCATCAATAAGAATCATAATCATTCATCTTAAAATGACTTAATTGTGTATATTCTAGTGAGGGGTGTAGTGTAGGATTTCGCAACTACAAAGTTAAAATCAAGAGGCTTAAAGTAGGAAAATAGCATGTTATGCTATTAGGCTTGTCTTGGCCGGTCGCCTAAAATTTACCACAAGTTTGTTAGTTCGGTGGCGAACTTCGATGGCTGAGATCGCATCTCATGAGGAAGGGTAGCCGTTGATTATGGCTACCTTGTGTTGGCACCTGATAATGGCGCAGTGACGTTTTGGTGTATGCCAGTGGCAATGTGGCTAGGATCGTGCATGCCAGTGGCACAGTGGTGTAAGTGGCGCCTGGCGTAGCCATGGCCACCAAATTTAGATAGTTGGTCGCCTAAAACTTGCCACGAGTCCCATCGGCTCGGTGGTGAACTTGGATGGTCGAGATTGCATCCCATGAGGAAGGGTAGCCGTTGATTATGGCCACATTCATTTGGAACCCGTTAATGGCATAACGGCATAGCCGTGGCGTAGTGGCATGCGCCTACATCATGGTGGCATAGCCGCGTAATGGCGTTGTGGCATGGCCACGCTTTGTGGCTTGGCGGCGTGGCCAAGGCTAGGATTTGGCACCGTGGCCAAATTTAGGGCTTGGCGACATGACCAAGGCTAGGATTTGGCGCCGTGGCCAAAGTTAGGGCTTGGCGGCGTAGCCAAGGCCAGGATTTGGCACCGTGGCCAAAGTTAGGGTTTGGCGACATGACCAAGGCTAGGATTTGGCGCCGTGGCCAAAGTTAGGGCTTGGCGGCGTAGCCGAGGCCAGGATTTGGAGGCGTGGCCAAGGCTAGGATTTGGCGTCGTGGCCAAGGCTAAAGTGGCTCGTGGCATGTTGTGGACTATGACCAAAAATTAGGGTTTCGGCTAAAAAGTCTTTGTTTCGATCACGAAATCCTAATTGGAGTCCGTTATGGCATTGGCCACGAATAGAAAGTGCATTAGCACGTAGTGGCGTCATTTGTGGCATATTGGCATGTTACTGCGGCAGAGTGGCATGTTGGCATGTTACTGCAGCAGGGTGGCATGTTGGTATGCCGATTAATATGTTGTTGAGACAGGGCGCGTTTGGCTTGCCGGTTAGTATGGTGGCGCGGCAGGGTGCGTTTGGCCTTTAATGTATGGTGGCGAGTTTAGAGCGACTTGATTGGTCAAGAAAAGGGGCCAGCCAAACATAAGACGCGGCCACACCTCTAGTGCTCGTGGCGCATTTTAAAGTGACCTGATTGGTCGGTAGGAAGGAGAGGGGCCGACCAAGCATGGGAGTGGCTACGCTTCTGGTGTGAGTGTGGCGGCTTTAGAGTAACCCGATTGGTCGAGGGATATGGTCCGGTTTAGGATGGGGCGTGGCCAATGGCGCTGGTTGGCCTAAGCATGGCCAAGCCTCCCTTTGCTGCTTCTCCTATCCTGCGGCTCCTTGTTTTCTGATTCTGGGCAAGATTTTGCACCTGCTAATCCATGGCGGATTAATTACCTAGTTTGTCTATGCTTAATTTCAACAAGAAAGGTCTGATATACTGCGCAAGGCGCAAAACCCTAACTTTTGAAAATTAGTCAAGATAATTGATTGAATTCTATGTGTTGACACAGAGTTCTTTTAAGTTCATTGCCAGAGAGCAGCATGCTTTTCGATTGAATACCTTATGCAAAAACCTTATCATTGATACTTAGAAATTGTGCTACTTCATTGAGTGAACACAAATTGTCATGCCATATCAACATTAAGGGTTCCTTTGGGAACATAGCACCAAAGTATTCAATGGAACTTATATTAAGTGAATATAGGCAAGGCGCCGAAATTTACAGAACATCTGGGATGGTTGCTACATGCGCCAGTCTGGATAAATTTCATGTAAATATATTGAACGGCTCAATAAATATGTCGGTGGAGAGGTTAACACTCACGGCTTCGTTTCCTTACAGAGTGACGTCACATCAGATGCAAGGTTTTTACAATTTTAACCATAAGCTAAAAACCACCATCAACATTAAGTCCCCTGCTTCGCTCAGAACAGTGGCATTGTTGCGGGGTAAGCATGAGATGGTGACAGACAAGGATAAAATCGAAATGGCAAGTCATGAAGAGATTGTCAGGAAGATTTGGCTAACCTTTATCTGGATGTATGAAGAATTTGTGATCCTTGCATTGGCGACTTTGCATAAATTCAGCTTGGCCATGGGATGTTGGCATCAACGCTGCAGCTTTGGCTACTGATCGGCAGAGGTGGCACTGCAATTTGGTCCGCGGAGCGGGCGCTATCTGGCTAGGAACGGTGAAGATGGCGCTGCTTTGGGTGTGGAGCGAGTGAGGATGGAGCCATGGAGCGTTGGCACTGGCTTGCTTGGTACGCGGACTTTGGCACGGGCGTGGTATTGCTGGCTTGGATGCGGAACGACAGAGATGGCTACTGGCTTGGACGCGGGATATTGGCATTGTCTTGGCCGTGAACTGTTAGCGCCATGGAGTTGCCTGCGGGTCCATTTGCCTTCTTCAGCCGCATGTCCCAAAAAAGGAAACCTCCTCCTACTCAAACTCCATAAGCACTTTGCATATAAAAGGCGTTGCCTAACTTTTTTTTTTTTTTTTTTTTTTTCGTTGGCTTTGTTTGTTGCGTCTTCATGTTGGCAGTAAGGTGCGTCGATCGTGAGCCAGTCAATTGGAAGGATAAAGGCATCAAGAGGAAGCAAGCATATTTCGGGTACGTATTCCAACGTTTCTTCCTTTGTTTGCCCCTCCATGTTGGTGTAAACCCTAGCCATAGGCACGACCTCCATGAACTTGTAAAAATACTTCAATATGAATGATTCATCTTTGCTGGTAGTATTGTAATAGCGTTAGCCACAGCAACGAAACCAATTATTGTGTTAAGTAAGCATGTATGGGCGGACGACTTCGTTTGCTCTTTTCTCCATCAAAACCTAGATGTAGGGTTTCCTTTTGTCCATGTGCACAATTAGGTGGCCAAGCGTAACTTGGCCGAGGGCATACTTCCGTGGCTTTACATGTTCCCCGCGGCATTGTCTAGTTTCGGCCAAGAGCATATCTCCCGCGACATGACATGTATCCTGTTGAGCAGGCATCAGTCCCCATTACTTTTAGCCGTGAGTGCCATGACATGGGGCCAAAGGAAAATCTTCCCGTAGAAACTTTGTTGTTGGCTCTTGATTATTGTACCCAGACCCTGACAAAATCTCCATGTATGTTTCTCTTCAAAGTAATAACTTTTGTTTTGCTTTGTAGTAGTTACCTCGAAAGTGGAAATAATATAAGGAATTTTGTTAAGATGTCACCTGAAAGCAGTTCTGCCGCCGCACCGAGGAGTGCTAACAACTCCAAGCCGAACTCAGATGATGAGTTCTTTATGAAGTCTACTACAGTTACAAGGACCCATCCCAAATTCGTGGCAACTCTTCTGACTGATTCATAGAACGATGGAGAAGTCCCATCAGTCTATCCATGGCGTATAATGAGGTTTTGCCTTCAGAAGAAAGAGTATCTAGCTTCTCCCATAGACTTCAAAATCTGTCATAGTCTTTTTTTTTTCTTTTTTTTTTTTTTTGATCAATACTGTCATAGTCCATTGCGCTCTTATGACAAATGGATGAAATTCATGATGAGCCGAGACCATGTAAGAGTTAATCTGACTGGGGCGCAAATCGTGAATGCTGTCATGGCTTCTGCAACACTTCAAATCAGGAAAGACGCTGCAGGCTTGATTACTTTCATCTCCGGATGGTGTCAGGAAACTCACACGGCTATATGTTGATGGGGTGAGATGACTATTTCTTGGAAAGCGTGGCCATTCTGTTGAGTCTTCCAATAATTGGGAAACTTGACGTTTTCTTGTCTGAGGAAGAAGAAGAAATACATGCCGCTTTGGTCACGAAAGCAACAGGATATGTTCGAAAGAATTATGAGGAAAAGTGCTTCTATAATCGGTGGGTGTCCGAGTGGTTCCCCGATGAGCCTGAGTCGGATCAAGTGCTTTGGATGATACACTCTATGTTCCGCATTTTTAGTTCAGTAGCTATCCAGAAACATTTTTGATGATGGCTCGGCAAGAAGGAGATAAGGCGTAAGCTCATCAAATTTGCTATCAAACTAGCGAAAGGAGTTGCTCTTCCCATCGGTAGTTTTTTTCTTGGCTCTTTGTACACCCATCCGGATCGCTTGGTAGCGGACATGTATGTCTCTAATGGGTACATGATAGCAGACTCGTATATCCATGTCGCCTTTCTCCAAGGATGGTTGTGGGAGCATTTCAAACATTACGCTCCTAACCCGAAAACCTCATTTCCTGATACATATGGCGGCTCTAGGATACTCCGTTGGTTGGATAGGGGTCCAAGGCCTGGCTCAAAGCTCATTGATTTTCTTGACAACACGCATGCAGTTAACTTTCGTCCCTGGGCTCCGGTCCACGCCTCTATAGTTCAACCAGACACTTTTGCTTCTGCACCGAAGGTGATATTGCATTCTGCTGACGGGAATATGAGCATTGAGAAACTGTGTTCTTGCGAAGCCGCATACCGGGTATGTGCCATCTTTTTCAGAGGATCTTGTGGAGTAGTCTCTTACAACATTAACAGGGCTGCTCGACATATGGGATTTGATCAGGGAGTCCTATTCTGTCTCCCACTGACATCTCCAGATGAATTTCTACCCACCATTCTTGATTACATCATTTTTGCACCGGGTAAAAGTCTTCCCTTCTTGCTCTCCGAACGAAAACCTGTGACGACTCCAAAATATAACATCTTCTGGCAAGATGAGTTCCTCACCATTCATTAGTTCATGCAGGATGTTGTGACCAAGCCACGTGGAAAACCTTCCTCTGCGGTTCTAGCAAAGCATAAATTGTTGAAACAGCTTCCTCCGGGCAAGCGAAAATCCTCTAGCTCGGATGCAGACAGTCCCCAGAAAAAGGAGCAAAGGTCGAAAAATCGTGCAGGTGGCTTCCAATCGGATTCGACGGCTCTTGTGACTTTCAGTTCTTTCAACACACAGGTGTGTATGGTTCCCTCACTGACTTGGCTGAATTACACAAATTTTTCCATTTCGTCATTGAATCTTTTTTTTTTGTCTCAGGGTCTTGAAAACTCGAATATCTTTGCCAGACTTGCCCACGGCTAAAAGACGGCGCCTCTTGAGGAAGGAGACGACAACACTGATTCTCTTGAAGAAGAATCCGAGGAGGAAGAAAGTTCGAGATCCGGTGGCGAGAGGAGCACTTCTGAATACAATAGCGAGTTTTCTTCCAGTAGGCCCACAAATGAGTCGGTGAGTTTGCCACACCCCCTTTTCTTAGGCTATTTATTTATTTATTCGAAATAAATACTCAATCGGTGTTATCACAGGAAGAAGCCATCGAAGATAAACCTGAGATGGAGATTCGTCGCGATGAAGATGTGTTTTTGTCTCCAATCATGGAAGTCGTACCTGATAGCAACCCGGAAATGGAGATTGATCGCCATGAAGATGCTGCTGTGTTTCAGATGACGGAAAACGCTCCCATGGCTGCATGTGCGATTGTTGCCAAGGAATCCCTGCTGGTCGCGGAATCAGTTACAGGCGCCACTTTCGACCCTCCATTTTTGACTCCTCATGAAGATCATGTGCTGATCGGAGGCTTCAGTGTACCATCTAAGTATGCGGAGTTGTATACCGAATATGGGAAAGATATGGTCATATCGCAACAACCAAAAAGATCACCAGCCGGTTTGCGTTGGTTAAGCGGGTGGAAGAAACATTATCTTCAATTCATGATATGTGCAACGTGACTGGTCACACTGTTTCAGGAGATGTCATCTCAAGCTAGAAGTTTCACCGGGATATGTGTGTAAACTTTGAGTTTAAAGCCTCCTGGTTCTATGAGGGATTTTTCGAGATCCAAAGGCTGCAGGCTGAAGCGGTTGATGGTCCTTCCGCGGATTTGATTAATCAACAGGAGGCAGAAGTCGAGAAGTTGTCCCAGGAGTTAAAGCTGAAACAGGCGGCTCTTCAAAGCATGAAGGACATTTTCTCCAAGGAGAACAAGCGTTGTTAGGCAATTTTCCTTGAATGCTTTTATTTTCTGAACTTCCTTTTCTTAGATTTTTTTTAAAGGGAAAAGAAACGCCTAGTTTATGGTTTGGTTTTCTAGTTTTTGGATTGATAGGTGATTGTTTCTTATAAGAGTTTTTGGATTATTTTGGAATAATGGCCCTTTGATCAATCAATATGTCAAAATCTGAATTGCGAATGTAGGTGGCAAAGTCATTCGGGAAAATTGTGAAACCGTGAATGTTGCATGAGAAAAGGAAATATATGAAATCTTGTGATGATTGGGTTATCGGCTTCCATTGCAAATGTGAAAACCCAAACAATAGATCGTGTAACATTGTCTGACAAAACTTACTCACTTTAGGGTCTTTCACCAAAAATGAATCTTCAGGGAGTAAATCCGAGTCTTTATGTGACGCCCTCCTTGCCGCGAGAAGTCCCCAGTCATTCTTTATTGTCCGTGGAACATCTTTATGTCGATCTGCGGTAGGCGGAGAATCTCTAGTCCCCAGACTAATTCTCCTGAATCCATCTTTTCTTGGATGATGCGCTTCGAAGCATTGCATGTTACTGGTAGGATGATGGAATTGAGAGTTGAATTTGCAACCGAGAGATTAATCTATCACTGTGGTAGCCAATTGTTTGTGGGTGAAAACCGTTTCTGCTGATTTTGGTAATTTTGGGTGTGTGGATGAGAAACGAATCTAAACCCTAAACAATGCACTGCACGAGAATACTTTTAATTCGAGAGATCAATCTGTACAATCCTGACCTAAACCAAGAAATGGCCGCCCGGATTGCTTCGGTCACAAAGTGGAGGAGAAGGGTTGGTCTTAGGGAGGAAAGCGAAGAAAGTGTTGAGACCAGAATAGTTGATTCTGAAGATGTGGCTTGTTTTATGACTTGTATCAGAAAGAGGAACTGGAATGAAAGGTATCAGTTCTTTGGTGATTTCTGGATACTGTGATGTTGCTGACCCAAAACTTGTGTTTGGTAGAAATAGGTGAAGCCTATTTATACAAGTCATATTGTAACATACCCTGGTCTCGTAGGAAGTGGAAATGATTGGGTGGTGGAATAATTGAGTAACGTATGACCCCCAGAAACCCATGCTTCCATAATGAAGGAAGTGTATCCGTTTACGCCCGTTACTTATTGCCGCCATTAATTGTCCTACTTCATGACACTTTCCTATAACGGGCGTATTGCACGCCGCACGCTGTAAACCGCCAGACCAATACCCTGATGAGTATCCCCCAGTTTGTGACATATTTGGTGTCTCGAGTGTTTTCGTGTAAAACATGTAGCATTTTGCTACGTATGGCAAGTTAAAATCAAGAGGCTTGACGTAGGAAAATAGCATGTGATGCTATTAGGATCGTCTTGGCCGGTCGCCTAAAACTTACCACAAGTCTGTTAGTTCGGTGGCGAACTTCGATGGCTGAGATCGCATATCATGAGGAAGGGTAGCCGTTGATTATGGCTACCTTGTGTTGGCCCCTGATAATGGCGCAGTGGAGTTTTGGTGTACGCCGGTGGAAGTGTGGCATGGCTGGCATGGCTCGTGCATGCCAGTGGCACAGTGGTGTAAGTGGCGCCTGGCGTAGCTAAGGGTGCACACGGTACGGTTCGGCTCGGTTCTTGCCGAGGCCGAGTACCTGTACCTCCCTAGCCTCGGTTCCAAAATTTTGGACCGTTACCTGTACCTCGGTTCCGGTACCATTCGGTACACGTACAGTACCAGGTACGGTTCCGGTACCAATCGGTACTTTTCCATACATATGTTTCTGTCATTTTCCCAGAAAAGAAAAAAAAAGTAAAGCAGATCAAGAAGATCAATCAGACACATTAGTCGAGGATCCTCCGGGCGTTCAACGTATCTTCAAACCAACTACATGAATGAACTCTCATTTCCGTACTCATATCATCTTCGGTGTCGGATAGTAATTTTCTCTCAACCGCACATAAGATTGTGTGACCTCGAACAGGTATTCCATTTTGTCTTGCAAACTCTAACATGGCATCTCGGTACGTAGTAGTCCTCTTTTCCACCCATGTTTTCAGTGGCATACCATTTCACTCATTCTCAAAAACAGTCCAAAGTGAACCTAGATGTGAACCAGCTTTGATAGGCTCGGTTTGTTAGGATATCCTTGTGTATAACCGATCCAATTGGGAAGCTTGGTTTGTTACGCCTGGGCTCGAAGTGGATCTCTCTGCCGTGGCCAAGAATTTCACCCTTTGAATTGGTTACATGAACTTTTACCTCCTCTCGAGATTTGCATTTCTAAGAAGAAATGACAACCAATGTTCATGAGCGATTCCATGGATGAAAAGCTTCCTTATAGTTGCACACTCAGTAACAATCTAAATTGTAGGAAGAAAATGACTTCTCGATTGACATCTCTATCCTGTGGTGGCCGATGTCGAGTTCGTTCAAATTCAAGTAGTCGATTCCATTGGTAAAATCTTTCCCATAAATCTAACGGCTATTATTGATTTATTATCCCCTAAATCTAACGGCTACTACTACTCGGTACATTCGGTCCGGGACGGCACGGGACTTGGGTTGGACCGTGTACCTGTACCCACAGAGGTCGGTTCCTATTTTTTTGGACCGGTACCTGTACCCCCTTCCTCGGTTCGGTACAAAAACAGGTACGGTTCCACCGGTTCCGGGACGGTCCGTCGGTCCGGCTCGGTTCCTGTGCACCCTTAGGCGTAGCCATGGCCACTAGATTTAGGCAGTTGGTCGCCTAAAACTTTCCACGAGTCTGTCAGCTCGGTGGTGAACTTGGATGGATGAGATTGCATCTCATGAGGAAGGGTAGCCGTTGATTATGGACACATTCTGTTGGCACCTGTTAATGGCATAACGGCATAGTCGCAGCGTAGTGGCATGCGCCTACGGCATGGTGGCATAGCCGCGTCTGTGGCGTTGTGGCTAGGCGGCGTTGTGGCATGGCCACGCCTGTGGCTTGGTGGCGTGGCCAAGGCTAGGATTTGGCACCGTGGCCAAAGTTAGGGCTTGGCGACATGGCCAAGGCTAGGATTATGCGCCGTGGCCAAAGTTAGGGCTTGGCGGCGAGGCCAAGGCCAGGATTTGGCGTCGTGGCCAAAGTTAGGGTTTGGCGGCGTGGCCAAGGCTAGGATTTGGCGTCGTGGCCAAAGTTAGGGCTTGGCGACGTGGACAAGGCTAGGATTTGGCGCCGTGGCCAAAGTTTGGGCTTGGCGGCATGGCCAAGGCTAAAGTGGCTCCTGGCATGTTGTGGACTATGACCAAAAATTAGGGTTTCGCCTAAAAAGTCTTTGTTTCGATCACGAAATCCTAATTAGAGTCCGTTATGGCATTGGACACGAATAGAAAATGGATTAGCACGTAGTGGCGTCATTTGTGGCACATTGGCATGTTACTGTGGCAGAGTGGCATGTTGGTATGCCGATTAATATGTTGTCGCGGCAGGGCTCGTTTGGCTTGCCGGTTAGTATAGTGGCTCGGCAGGGTGCGTTTGGCCTTTAATGTATGGTGGCGAGTTTAGAGCGACTTGATTGGTCAAGAAAAGGGGTCGGCCAAACATAAGGCACGGCCACACCTCTAGTGCTCGTGGCATATTTTAAAGTGACCTGATTGGTCGGTAGGAAGGAGAGGGGCCGGCCAAGCATGGGCGTGTCTACACTTATGGTGTGAGTGTGGCGGATTTAGAGCAACCTGATTGGTCGAGAGAGATGGGGCCGGTTTAGGATGGGGAGTGGCCAATGGCTCTGGTTGGCCTAAGGCATTGCCACGCCCCCCTTTGTTGTTGCTCCTATCCTGCGGCTCTTTGTTTTCTGATTCTGGGCAAGATTTTGCACCTGCTAATCCATGGCGGATTAATTACCTAGTTTGTCTAGGCTTAATTTCGACAAGCAAGGTATGATATACTTCAAAAGGCGCAAAACCCTAACTTTTGCAAATTAGTCAGGATAATTGATTGAATTATGTGTTGACACAGAGTTCTTTTAAGTTCATTGCCAGAGAGCAAAGATGCTTTCTGATTGAATACCTTATGCAAAGACCTTATCCTTGATACTTGGAAATTCATGCTACTCACTGTAGAGTGAACACAAATTGTCATGTCATATCAACATTAAGGTTTCATTCGAGGGACATAGCATAAAAAGTATTCAAAGGAACTTATATTAAGTGAATATAGGCAAGGCGCCGAAATTTACAGAACATCTGGGATGGTTGCTACATGCGCCAGTCTAGATAAATTTCATGTAAATATATTGAACGGCTCAATAAATATGTCGGCGGAGAGGTTAACACTCACGGCTCTGTTTCCTTACAGAGTGACGTCACATCAGATGCAAGGTTTTTACAATTTTAACCCTAAGCTAAAAACCACCATCAACACCTTGAAACCGATTTGCCACACTTCCAAACAAGTTTAGAATTGGTTCATCTGACTTTCAAGAACTATGTGATTGATAAAACAAATATTCAATCATGGGTTTAACGGTTCTACCAAAATAAGTTTCGGTTCTACCTTCCATGTGAGTACTTGTGCATAGTCACACTAGCTTTCCAAAATTCGGTTGACTAGGTACTAGGATCGGTTCCCCACATATATATGGTATCTAACTTATATGTGTTGCACATGTCCATAGGATCGGTTCCCCTTTCTGCTATAAACCTTGCTGCACCCCATACAAGGATCGGGTCCCCTTTGTGATGTACTGCACCTCTTACTAGGATCGGTTCCCCTTTCCCATATTTGGTCAGACATAAAATTATAAACCCGATCATACCATCTCAGGTGATTACTTAAGATCGGTTTCACTAATAAAAGTCATACCAATACATAAGTCAGGCCTTTGTGAATAGTTCTACCAAGAGCGCAAAGTTGTGAGCGATTATACTCAATCACACATATTGGTTGTTCATAAGATATGCAATGAATTACAAAACCAATAACACCTGGCAATTTCCTTTTCGGTTAACAAACAAGTTTATGATCTTACTTCCTTAGAACACATGTAGAACATTGTTCCCTAGGATGAAATCCTCACCTCATACCCATACATAATCACAATAGCATTCAAATGATTATGGCGATGTCTTATATACAAAGTTTAAAAGTTAAGCAATAAACCTCGTATTGTATTCCATAATACTATGTCTATCTAGAGTTCAAATATGCTTCGTAGTTTTGTTTTAAATATGCACGACTTGAAAGATACGTTAGGGAATGAAACAGTTCAAGTTAAATAACACTAACCTCAAGTCGAAGGATGATGGTTGTCGTTGTAGCTCCTTGCTTCTTCACATCTTCAAGACTTCGCAATACTTGTAATGTCTCATATCCTAATACTTTCAAGCTAACCTATACGAAGTTGACTCTAGTACATAATCAAGCGACTCTTAACATGAGTTTTGATTCACTAAAATATGACAACCAAACTTGACATACCAACGCTTGGTGGGTTCAACCGAGCCATGCTCTAACAGCATGCACTTCCGAGAGAGCGATATGATCTTTAGACTTTTTTCGAGTAACCATAGTATGACTATTGGAGACGAAGTAAAGCATCGAGAGGGACCAGCAGAGAGTTATTTGTAGGCAACATTGTAGACATCAGACAAGGGAACATACTTGGCATGAGCGGAAGTGGGTGTATTTGAACTGCTTGGGGAATGAGATCCAAGCGTTGACGAAGTAGTATCAATTTCTGTAGTATTAGGAGAGTGAATATTTGGTGGAGGAGATTGAAATCCAGGTGATTGTGGAGTAGTGTCAGGTTCAGGACCCAAATTAAAGTCTATGGATGACGGTGTCATACTACTTTCTAAAGAAGGTAAAGATACCTGGTGGTTCTGAGCTGGTGATATGGGGGATTGAGGAGATATATTAGGTTGAGCTTCTTGCTCAGTTGGAATACTAACATTTTGGTCGGTGAAATTAATTGTTGGTTGTATAGCTAATGGTTGTAGCATTTTGATGTAGTGCACGAGATGGCATTATGTTGGCATGAAGAAAGGGAGCGTCGAGCAAGCGCTCTCAACTAATATTGGGTGTTTAGCCTAGTTTGTTATGTTTTGAGTTATTTTTAGCTAGAGAATAAGGAATACGTCCCAGCTTTTGGCAGGAACTTATATTCCCTTTATTTGGTTAGATTTTCTAGTATTATTATCTTTATTTATTTAGATTTTAGGGATCTTATTCTTTATTTTCTAGGCTTCGACAAAGAAATTTGTAAGCCTTTATAAAGGCTGCGTTGTTTAATTGTGAGGGGGAATGAAAGATTATGAAAATCACTTCCAGTTGAGAAGTTTTATAAAGTGTGTTGTTGTTTTCGTTTACCGATACTAACATCCTATACCATTTGGTATTCAGAATCTGGGTATCGATCCTTCAAACATGGTTCGTGGTAGAGGTCAGGGTGGTCCTCGCGAAGCTTTAGTTGATGAGGTGATGGAGAGAACTAGGTACGATGAACTCTCACGCGCGGTTGAGCTGCTCGCCGGTCAAGTAGATACTTTACTGCAACGACATGAGCGCCGTCGTTTTCCTAATGACGGATCAGACATCGAAGGAACCGATGATGATGATGTTGAAAGCCCCTTTGTTGATCGTGAAAGGGAGAACTTGCATCATGAACGTGACTCTAGAAGGTGGGAATCTGCATTCCGTGTGGATATTCCTGAGTTTCATGGTAGTTGGTTGACGCCGGAAGATTGTATCGACTGGTTTTCTACCGTGGAAGAAGTGCTTGAGTTTTAGAGGGTACCGGCGGCTCGTGTGGTTCCTCTTGTTACTACCCGTTTTCGAGGAAGGGCTGTTGTTTGGTGGAGGCAACTGAAGGCAACGCGTATACAACAAGGCAAACCAGCGATTTCATCTTGGGCTAGGCTTGAAAAGTGTATGCATGCAACATTTTTACCTTTTAGTTACACTCGAGAGATATATATTCGTCTTCAAAATCTTCGCCAAGGTTCTCGTTCTATTGACGAATATACGAAGGAATTTTATGATTTGGTTACTAGATTGGGTATTATGGAGCCTGAAGAACAACTTGTCTATCGCTATATAGGAGGTTTGCGTCAAATCTTTCAAGACACTCTAAACTTGTTTGATTATTTTTCTGTCTCTGAAGTCCATCAGCGTGCGTTGCGCTTGGAAAAACAATGGACCCGTCCAAATGTTACATCTGCTGTTAGTCACCCTCCTATGGTCCCATTACAGCATGCTTCCGCAGTACAGGATGTTAGTTCATCATCAAAGGCATCTGTTAATTGTTATCGATGTGGAGAGGCAAGTCATATTGCGAAATATTGTTGCAAAGCTGGCAGGCCTAGTAAGTCTTTACTAGTAGACGGTGATGCAAAGGATGAATCTGTTGCTGATCCAAAAGAAAAAACGGATGTTCTACAAGAAGTATTTTTGCCAGGAGATCAAGGTGAGTGTTTAATGGTTCTTCGTCGTTCGTTTTTGTCTCCAAAAACTGATGAGCCATGGCTGCGAAAGAATATTATTCAGACAACTTGTACCATTGATGGCAAGATTTGTCGTGTGATAATTGATTCAGGTAGTTGCGAGAATGTGGTGTCGGAAGAAGTTGTCCGTAAGTTGAAGCTACATACGGAAAAACACCCCCAACCTTACTCTCTTCATTGGCTCGAGAAGGGTTCGAGAGGTAATCGACTCAAAACGTTGTCTCGTGAAATTTTCTATTGGCTCTTTGTATGAAGATAGTGTTTGGTGTGATGTCGTCGTAATGGATGCTTGTCATCTACTATTGGGAAGACCATGGAAATATGATAGGGCAGTTGAGCATGATGGTAAGAATAATTCTTATTCATTTACATTTGATTCCACGCGCATTACGTTAGTCCCGACTAAAGAGCCGTTTTCAACAACTACCTCTATTGTTGCTTCTAATATGCTGTTGGGACGTAATTTTGAGACAGAAATAATGGATATTGGTTCATGCACTCAACAACGGGATCAACAAGTATTTCCACCTATGCCCGGCTTGCAATTTATGCATGTTACGGTCCAAACTTCAAGAAAGAAACCCCAAGGAGTTCTCATTGCTACTGACAAGAATTTTTGTGCATCTTCCACCAAGAACAAGTCAGCTGCGGATTTTGATATTGGTGATTTCGTTTTCGCGGTAATTACTAAAGAACATTTTCATAAAATTGGCCCTTTTGAAGTTATTAAAGAAATCAATCCCAATGCTTACCGATTGAAGCTTCCAAGCCATATTCATATTGCGGATGTCTTTGATGTACGTCACCTTATTCCTTACAGTGGTGACTCTTATGACGACGACCCGCCTAATTCGAGGGCGAATTTCCTACTTCCAGGGGAGAATGATGTAGTGCACGAGATGGCATTATGCTGGCATGAAGAAAGGGAGCGTCGAGCATGCACTCTCAACTAATATTGGGTGTTTAGCCTAGTTTGTTATGTTTTGAGTTATTTTTCGCTAGAGAATAAGGAATACGTCCCAAACTTTTAGCAGAACTTATATTCCCTTTATTTGGTTAGATTTTCTAGTATTATTATCTTTATTTATTTAGATTTTAGGGATCTTATTCTTTATTTTCTAGGCTTCGACAAAGATTTGTAAGCCTTTATAAAGGCTGCGTTGTTTAATTGTGAGGGGGAATGAAAGATTATCAAAATCACTTCCAGTTGATAAGTTTTATAAAGTGTGTTGTTGTTTTCGTTTACCGGTACTAACATCCTATACCACATTTGGACTTCAGCACCAGGGACAAACGGATTGTTTATAGGTATTGACGGTGAGGCTGAGGGTGATGACGGCGGTATCTAGTCGTCGTACGTAGTAATACGTAACTCCGATCCAGTGGGAATTTTTTGTGGTGTTATCTGATATGGAAAACAATTTTCATCAAAAACGACATGACGAGAAATATATATACGCTTCGTCAAGGGGTGAAGGCAGCGACACCCCTTGTGAATTTGACTATATCCAAGGAAAACACAAGGATATGACTTGGGGACAAACTTATTTTTGGCATAATCCCGAAGGTATGGAAAACACCTGCAACCAAAGACTCTTAAAATATTATAGTTAGGTGAATTTTTAAACAACTTCAAAAATGGTGTTTCCATTTTCAATTTAGAAGTAGGAAGTAGATTAGTAAGATATACCGCGGTGAGAAAAGCATCAGCCCAATATTTCAGTGGAACATTTGCATGAAATAACAATGTAAGTCCCATTTCAACAATTTGTCAATGTTTACGTTCTACTACCCCATTATGTTCGGGAGTGTGCGGACATAAAATATGTTGAAGCACTCCGTTTTGACGAAGATAATCAAGAAAATGATTAGAGGTGAACTCACCACCCCCATCACACTTAAATACTTTTACCTTATGCTCAAATTGTTTTTATACCATCTTATGAAAAGTGAGGAAAGCATCATAAAAATCAGATTTTTGTCGAAGAGGGTATAACCATATAAATCTTGTGCAATCATCAACAAAGATAACATAGTAACGAAAATTTTGTTGCGATGCAATTGGTGCTGGACCCCATAAATCACAGTGAATTTTGGCTAAAGGATCAGAAGAAATCTTATTAGAAAGTGGAAACGGTAAGAGCAATTCCTATGGCAATGGCCAAACACAAAAATTTGTTCAGCCAGGTGGATGGCCAAACTAGGTTTTACACTATGGGAAAGCACTGGGCGTTAGAGTAGTAGACGTGCGTCATTAAAAAAAAACGGTGGCACTCAGTAGCAGAACACTGGTGTCAAGGACGCAAACGCTGGCGACAGGAAGTCTGACGCCGCGTCGCGGATTGTATCGCCAGCGGTTTTCCTGGTGACGCCAACCGGTAGTTTTTAAATTTTCGAATTTCAATTTTTCCCTCTATAAATTGTCGCCATCTTCGAACAATTCAGTCACACCAAAATTCACTTGAATTTTCTCTTATAAAAATGGCTGAAAAAGCGATCACACTTTTCTGCGATGCAAAACTTGAAGCTGCTGTTTCTAAGATATGTGGGAGTTTTATAAAGATTGAAAATTGTAAAAGGGAAGTGAAAGTTTTAGAAGTTGCTCCAAGAAAATGTTCCGCTAAAAGGCAAAGAAAAGCTCTTGTTTTGAAACTTAACAACAAAAAATTCAAAAACAAAGGTGAAACTGTCAAAGAGCGCGTTGAATGGAAAATACGTCAAATGAAGATAAACAGGAGGCCGAAACTTGTACTTGATTTTTATTAAAGTTTTTATTATTGTCGAAGTTTATATCTTGTAAAATTGGCAGTAATATCAATGAATGAAAATGTTTATATTTTAAAATAGATTTCCACTTCAGATTACGTGAAATTTATTACCATTTATTTAAACTTGCAAATAACATCAAACTATATTTTAATAAACCACAACAAAAACATCAAACTACATCAAATCCAGCCACATTCTCTCTGTAAAGTTCATAGCATTCAAAATGCCTAAAATCTCTCCCGCTTTCTTCGGTAAACTTGGTCAGAGCGATGGTTTTCAGTTCTTCGTTGGATAATCCAGAATTGCTACGATGAACCATCCACAATATTTCCGTATAATGTTTGACTTCATTACTGATGAATGCAATTCTTAGTTCTATGCTCTTACTGTTTCTTATTGCTTCGTTCCGCGAAAATACAAAATGTCCCAATACTCTTTCCCACAAATGGTCATGGTTCATTGGTCTCGCCATACGATGTAACCAACATCGAACTAGAGCAACATCTTCTTCCATTGTAAATTCCGGCAACGGCACTCGAGTGCAGGAACGATGTACTTGAGATGGACCATCTTTTAGAATTATGAAACACGCTTCGAAACGAAAAGGCTTACCGTGAGCTTCCTCCCAATTATCAAGAGTTGTTTGGATCACTTCTTCTTCAGTTACACCGATGAACTTTTCTCGATCAATTTCCATTACCTGAGCAAGAAATGGCTGGACTGCAAACCTAATATGCTGAAAACGAGCACGCAATTGACGAGCATCTCGGTTTCCTGGGTTTCTCGTCAATGAGACGAACATTGAAAACATTTTCCCCCAAAAAGAACTATCATGAGAAATAACAACACCAGTGATTACCCTATGAAAGAAATATGCTTTGCATAGAGTTATATCCTCTTCTTCGGTAAACTTGGGACCACGATTTCTAAGAGACATTTCTGCAAAGGAGGAGGAGAGATATGAAGAAGAAGAAGAAGAAGAAGTGATTTTGGAGATACAATGAATGAATTTTATAGGATTTGAGAACGAAAAATTTGCCGTTGGAAATGGAAATTTAGCCGTTGGCATTTGCTATAAAGTCTCGGGCGACATTAGTAAAGTCGCCCAAGAATTTCCTATGAGCGCCCGTTTGAATTACCGGCGCCTATTTTCTATTATAAATACATCACTAGATTTTATTCTAAACCAAACCAACCGATTTCTCTCTCATCATCCACCATGTTTTCTAAAGGCAAAGCGAAGCAAATATTATGTGTCGAAGAAAAAGAGGTTTGCCCATTATGTTTCATGGATAACCACAGTCTTATGCAATGTCCTTGTATGTATTCAAAGTGTCCGCAGGAAAGTTGTTCACGCATCAGAATGGTGATTGAATCACAACCGGAAAAGCTCAGGTATTTGCAATGTCAAGATCCCAATTGTCCAGAGGAACCACATATGCTAGATGATGCTATGAAGATTAAAAAAGAAGAAGAAGAAAAGATTGCAACAATGTGCAAAAACTTCAAACTTAAAGCCAAATTGAAGAAGGAGTTATTACACTGCAATCATTGTGGATATGGAAATCACGAATACAAACATTTTCCACAGAGAATCATTTCATGCTCAAAGCCCGGTTGCAGAACTTTTATGCATTTGTGGACTTCTTCTGAAGAAGACACATATGAAAGGCATTTTTGGGAATGTCCCAGGTGTTTTTTGGTGGAGTGGGTTGATTGAAGTTGTAGGACAAATCGATTCACTATGGTATTATGTTATTTAATTTGTTGTTTATTAGGTGTTATTACGATTATCTAAAACCATCAATATCAAGTAATTTAAATTTCACTTCGATTAAACATTGCACCATCAATTTCATAAATAAAAACATACTGCATTGAACAACCACATCATACATGAGAATAAAAGAAATACATTAAATTAAAACAACTACTACATATGCGTCAATTCTCAGCGGGTGGTGGAATTCCTAGGTTGATGTAGGGATCGTATCTGTTGAGCACCCTAAGAATGTTGAAACAAGCATGGAAGGTGAAAGGACGACCGCGGTGAGATGCTAGCCACATCGCTAGAGTTCTGGGCAACACTTCATGTTCGGCTTCACCTTTCAGCTTATTTTGGTGATTCAACATTAGTTGGGCAACAAACTCCAATACATTCGTACTAATTACACTAAAACGATGATGCAATCCGTGAGAATCACGCCCACGGATGTTCCCAGTTTCAGTGGTGAACATTCTGTAACATTAGTCCCGGAAAGTGAACATCGAATCGGGTACATTATGCATTACAGCTTCTTGTGTGTGAAAAACAAAGGCTCTACAAATAGCTAAATCCTCTTGTTGAGAGAATCCAACACGAACTCTAGGAGGCATTTTTGAGAGTGGAGAAAGTGTAGAATGTGTGAATTTAGAGTTGAAAGTAGGAGTATTTATAGAATTCAAAAACTATAGCCGTTGGATCAACATGTTTTCCAGCCTTTCAGATGGAGCCGTTGGCGCCATCGAGTCAGACGCTGGAGTCTCAGCATAAGTCGCTAGCGTTAGCATCTAAAACGCGTGTTTTGGTGGAAAACGCGGGCGTCGCCTATGCTGTCGCCAGAGTTATTGATCATGGAGCGCGCCATTTCAACAGACGCGCGCCTGTTGGAGTGTCTCGCTGTTCAAATGAACTAATTTGTTCACTTGAATATCCATTTTCTTGGTTTGTTCATCCCATAGTGGGATCAAAATGAACAAACTCTAGGTTTGTTCATTCCATAGGAATTGCTCTAAGCGACAGCTTTTACCAATTTGACAACTACTGCAAACATTATAAATCTTGTTCCAACAAAAAATAGAAATGAACTGATTATTGTTTCAAATACTCAAAAACTTAGAGTTTGTGTGACCTAGACGTTGGTGCCACAACTCAGCTGGCACATGCTCGGTCTTAATTGCAGATATGGATTCTGGTACCCCTGTGTCCAAAGCATACAAATCCCCTCTTCTAGTTCCTGTTGTTATAATCTTACCTGTCCTCAAGTCCTTTATTTTAAAACCATTATCAAAAAATTCAAATGAGCATGTATTATCTCATCAATAAATTTACTAACTCATAATAGATTTTTTGTTAGATGTGGAACAACAAGAACATTCTTTAAGGACACATTTGTACCAAGAGATGATGTGATATTCTTGGTACCAATGTGAGAGATTTTCCAACCTTTTCCATTACCGACAATTACCTTGTCAGTACCTTGATAAGGTTTTAATGTTTTAAATGTACCTGAGTTTCCAGTCATGTGTGAAGTAGCACCGCTGTCTGTATACCAAGTTGGATTCGTGGCTTGATTTGATAGAGTTGTGGCAGCCAATGCATTTGAAAGATTTTCCACTGCATCGTAAGCATGGACATATCTGTACCAACACTTTAATGCTTCGTGGCCTAGACGTTTATAGATCTGACACTTCGGAATTTCTTCTGAGGTATGTTAGGAGGATTCTTTGTTATGAGGTGCTCGATTTGGAGTATGCGGTTCACGGTATGGGGATTGTCCTGCTGGTGTAAAACCACTACCCTTTGAGCTAAACTGACTATTACCACCTCTTTTGAAATTTCGACCACGACCCGAATTAGTTGTTGCAAAGGCAAAGTTTTGATCGATATTTCTGTTGTTCGTTGAATGACTTTGGTGCCTTAACTCGTATCCTTGAAGTGCTGAAACAAATTGACTAAAATAAGGAAACGGAGGTTTAGATAAAATTGTTGTACTGAAAATTTCATACCTGGGTCCAAGACTTTCTGATAAAGCCAAGACTTTGTTAGGGTTCTAGACCTTTAACACTGGAGAAAGCCTTGCAAACAAGTAATAGAGCCGGATAAACCCTTTGATTGGGGTTAGCCACCAGCTCTAATAAGAAAAAAAAACTAAAGATAAACTGAATTGTTATTAATTGATTGTCTTTTCGTAAACAAGGCTAGAATATTTATATGTAGCATAACTTGTTAACCAAGTCACAGTAATTAAACAGAACTAAAAGACTTCTAACTAAACTAGATGAATTAAAGGCAACTGCCTATCTAAGGAAAGTAATAACTAAACAGGGAAATACTAAATAAGGTAGTAGAGACTAAGGTGTTGGTACTGCAACATCCCATCCCGCCTGAAAAACGACTTGTCCTCAAGTCTGAAAGTATGGAAAACGCTCAATAAGTGCATCCGCATCTTCCCAAGTTGCTTCATCATTTGAATGATCTTTCCATTTAATAAGCCATCGAGTACCTGCAGCATTCCCTTTTTTGAACATCTTGCGATCCAATATTAACTCAGGTTCCCACTTTTCATAATCCAAAGTAATTGGTAAATTAGTGTTGACAACAATGGAAGAACCAAGTTTCAATTTTAGCTGAGAAACATGGAAGACTGGATGTATGCGACTGGATGCTGGCAATTCCAATCCATATGCTGTTGTACCAATCTTCTCCAGAATGCGAAATGGTCCATAAAACTTTGGAGATAGTTTAGAAAATGACTTTTCACGAACTGTTGTCTGTCGATAAGGCTGAAGACGTAGGAAAACCCAATCATTAACAACAAAAGAACGTTCAGTTCTGTGCTTGTCTACATAATTTTTCATCCTGAACTGAGCATCTTGTAAGTTGGAGTGAAGAATTTTCAAAATATGATCTCTAGCTCTTAGTAAATCATCCACAGCATGCACAAGAGTTGTGCCAGGCTGATAAGTAGAAACTGTTGGAGGAGCTCTACAATATAAAGCCTGATAGGGAGTCATTTTTATGGCTGAATTATAACTCGTTTTATACCACCATTCAGCCCATGGAAGCCATTTAGACCAATCTGTTTGTCTAATACTAGTAAAACAACGTAGATAACATTCTAAAGTTCTATTGGTTACCTCAGTTTGCCCATCGGTTTGAGGATGATAAGCTGAACTCTTGCAAAGCTGAGTATCTTGCAGAGTAAAGAATGTCTCCCAAAAATTACTCATGAAAATAGGATCCCGATCACTAACTATTGTTTTAGGCATACCATGCAGACAAACCACTTCACGTACAAAGACTTCAGCAATATTGGAAGCAGTATAAGGATGTGATAATGCTATAAAGTGGGCATACTTAGATAAACGATCCACTACCACCAAGATGGAGTTCTTCTTGTTGGATAAAGGAAACCCATCAATAAAATCCATAGAAATATCAATCCAGACATCAGTAGGGATAGATAACGGATGTAGTAATCCAGGAGGTGCTGAAGCTTCATATTTATTGCGCTGACAAACATCACAATGCTGTATAAATGTCTTGATGGAAGATTTCATACCTTTCCAATAAAAGTTTTGTTGAAGGCGCTTGAAAGTTCTCAAATATCCAGAGTATCCACCAATTGGAGTTGAATGGAACTCATGATGTAGTTTAGAACACCATTCAGAAGTAGATACTATAACAACTCGATCTTTAAAACGTAAAACTCCATCAACATATGAGTAATTACATTTATAAGTTGGGTCTTGGCGCAAATTTTGAATAAGAACTCCTAAGACAACATCTGTATGACATTCTTGAACAATTTCATTGAGTCCAGAAAAAATGGGAGTAGAGATGGCCAAAAGTTGAGGATTAGCCATTCTTGATAAAGCATCAGCAGCTTTATTTGTAGCTCCACACCGATAGATGATTTCATAATCATATCCTAATAGTTTAGACAACCATTTTTGTTGTTCAAGAGAAGACAATCTTTGATCAAGGAAATATTTAAGACTTCTATGATCTGTGTAGATTTTGAAATGTCTTACAAGCAAATAAGGTCTCCATTTGTTTACTGCAGAGACAATAGCAAGCATCTCCTTATCATAGACTGATAAATTCAAATTCTTACCTGACAAAGGTTTGCTGTAATAAGCAATAGGCTTGTTAGATCGCATTAAAACAGCTCCCAATCCATTACCAGAAGCATCACATTCCAAACAAAATTCTTTTGTAAAATCTGGTAATGCTAAAACTGGAGTGCTGGTTAATGCACGCTTGAGTTGATTAAATGCTGTTGAAGCTTGTTCAGACCATTTGAAAGCATCTTGTTTTAACAACTTAGTGAGTGGAACACAAATTTTCCCATAATCTTTCACGAATTTGCGATAATAACCTGCCAAACCTAGGAATCCTCTAAGATCTTTAATGGTAAAAGGAATAGGCCAATTCTTAATGCTTGAAATCTTATCTTCTTCCATAGCAACACCTTCAGCTGACACGGTATGGCCAAGATATCCGATAGAGGGTTTTGCAAAATCGCACTTAGATTGTTTTAGAAAGAACTTGTGTGTTCTTAGTAAGTCAAACACAATCTCTAAATGCTGGAGATGTTCAGATAAAGATCTACTGTAAATCAATATGTCATCGAAAAATACCAAGACGACTTTTCGAAGGTAAGGTCGAAACACATCGTTCATTAAACTCTGAAATGTTGCAGGTGCATTAGATAATCCAAATGGCATTAATAAGAATTCATAGTGGCCATCATGTGTTCTGAAAGCTGTTTTATGAATATCTGCATCGAATAATCTGATTTGATGAAAGCCAAAGCGCAGATCCACCTTTGAAAAAATTGTCTTGCCATTTAGTTCATCAATCAACTCATCAACAAATGAAATTGGATATCTGTCATTGACAGTAACTTTGTTAAGTGCCCTGTAATCAACACACATATGCCAACTAGAATCCTTCTTTCTAACTAGTAGCAAAGGAGAAGAGTAAGGGCTAGAGCTTTGGCGAATGAAACCAGCTTGTTTTAGTTCAGACACAATTCTCTCAATTTCAGCTTTTTGAAAATGTGGATATCTGTAGGGTCTAACATTTATTGGTTTTATGTTAGGAAGCAGATTTATGCGATGATCATGAGCTCGATAGGGTGGGAGAGATGTTGGGGATTCAAAAATATCTTTATAACGCAAAAGTAATGCTGAAATTTTAGTAGGTACCTTATCAAAAGATGTTGTTGGCAAAGTAGGGTTAAGCTGAAGAAGAAATCCATTGTGTGCACAATCCAAGAATTTCTGTAGGGGAGAACTATCCAAAAGCATGACTGAGGATGAAGAATTGCCAACCAATAAATAATTACTATTGTTTAACTGAAATTTCATGTGAAGTTTATAAAAATCCCACATTATTTCACCCAAGGTTCGTAGCCATTGTACACCCAACACAGCATCGCATCACTAACATTCAAAACAAAGAAATCAGTAGTGAATGTATAGTCTTGTAATTGAAGAGATACATCTTTACAAAAACCACTAGTTTCGAGAAAACCACCATTACCAACCATAACATGTAAGGCAGCATCACTAGATTGATGAGAAAAACATATTTCTGAGCAATGGATGGATGTAAAAAATTATGAGTTGATCCTGAGTCAATGAGAACTGTAATGGGTTCTCCCTGAATATAGCATGTGACTCTCATAGTATTAGGAAAGGAAGATCCCAGAAGAGAATGAAAAGAAATTTGAGAATCCTTAGGAACCTCAACTTCACTGTGAATTTCTTCTGTAACCTGTAGATCATCTTCCCCTTCAACAATATTGGTAATCTCATCCTTGTCAGCAGTCATATCTAAAATTAATAATCTTGGATTATCACATAAGTGACCAGGTGTGTAGAGCTTATCACAATTAAAACATAAGCCTTTTGCTCGTTTTTCTCTTTGCTCTTTTAAGGATAACCTTTTAGCTCCTGGAGGTAAGAAGAATCTATTGTATGGGGTAGGTTGTAATGTTGCAGCAGGTCTGAATTGAGGAGGACGATAAGGTTGCCTTGTAGCAGCCTTATTAACCGCTGCATAAGCTTCTTCCTGATGAATGGCTTTGGTAAAAGCCTCAGTTAAGGTTTGTGGTGCCAATAATTTAACCATAGTGCCAATGTGAGGTTTCAAAGAACGGATAAAACAGCTGATCAAGAAATCTTCAGGAAAATCAACCAAGTTCAATAGATGTTCAAACTCATGGATATGTTCATGGACAGTACCTTTCTGTTCAATGGTGCTTATAGCCAACCTAGCATCCACGAATTTTTCTGGAGAAAATCTTGCACGAACCAAAGTGCAAAATTGTTCCCATGTAGTAATCACAGTTTGGGTTCTTCTCCATCGAAACCACTGGTTTGCCTCACCTTTAAGATGTGCAGCGGCAAGAGTAAGTTTAAGAGCATCATATACATTGTAAACACTAAAGTATTGATCTGCATTGAAAATCCAGCCGTCAGGATCATCACCAGAAAAGTTAGGAAATTTGATATTAGGGCGTAGCTACTGTTGTTGACCATTATTTGGCGGTGGGGGTGGTGGAGGAGGTGGTGGAGGATTCGCAGTACCAGGACGCTGTTGTAGAAGTGGAACAAATTCTCTAAATATGTTGCGGAAAGAGGTTTCTATGGTTGTAGCAAGAGCAGTACGTTCTTGTTCTCGGAGCAACAACTTTTCTGCAAGCTTCTTCTGTTGAGTCTCTTCATCACTAGCATGAAGGTTTGTAATAGCGTCAACAAGATTGTCGACCTTGTCTGCTAAGACTTCAAGACTTTCATGCACGTTTTTCAAATTTTCTGTGTAAGACATTGGAAGAAAGAAAGAACCCTAAAAAAAAAATTGGTGGATTTTTGAGATTAAGCTGAACCTGCTCTGATCCAGACGTTAGGGTTCTAGACCTTTAACACTGGAGAAAGCCTTGCAAACAAGTAATAGAGCCGGATAAACCCTTTGATTGGGGGTTAGCCACCAGCTCTAAAAGAAAACAAACTAAAGATAAACTGAATTGTTATTAATTGATTGTCTTTTCGTAAACAAGGCTAGAATATTTATATGTAGCATAACTTGTTAACCAAGTCGCAGTAATTAAAGAGAACTAAAAAACTTCTAACTAAACTAGATGAATTAAAGGCAACTGCATATCTAAGGAAAGTAATAACTAAACAGGGAAATACTAAATAAGGTAGTAGAGACTAAGGTGTTGGTACTGCAACAGACTTTATCTTCATCAGGGACTAGTTTTTAAATGGCATCAAGATCATCACATATACTTTTAAACTGTTTCAGAAGATCATTTAGATTGAGACTTCCTTTCTTAAGAAACTGGAGTTGTCTCTTGAGTTGCATTTCACGGTCTTTATTGGCTTGCAAATAGGTTCCTTCTAGCTTGGTCCACACTTCTTTTTACGTGCTCATTCCTAGAACAGGACAGTACGATTCTTCGGTGAGTGACATAGTTAACCAATACTTCAAAAGAATATCAATATTTTCCCATTGAACAAACGATGGATTTGGTTCTTCCACACCATTTTTGATGTTGTTCTTTTGAGGTGCGTCTTCTTTGATGTGATCCATGAGTTTCATACCCTGGATCAGCTGAATAATTTGCATACGCCAGAGGAGATAATTTGTTTCGGCCAATTTAATTGACACCATCTTCATAAGATTGGGTAACGATTCTGCAGTAAGAGCAAGGACACTACTGCTGGATGTTTTCTTTGGTCCCATTGTAGCAAGAATATGAAATAACAAGGATCGAATACTCGTTTGAGCTTTATGGCTCTGGTATACCAAGAAGAATTTCTGAATGAAAAGACTTCTTATTCAATTGTATTTTCTTGCTTGATTACATCCAAGGAAGCTTTACACTATATATAGTTTTACAGAGAATATAAGAGACAATCAATTATGTGCACGATATGCGCAATACCATTGCTAGAATATCTTCTGACTTGCGTTAATTGATTATCTTCCCTAATGTAGCCTTTGCTGATTTATGCAGCATATATATTCTTTCCTTTTATATTGATAAGTGCTTAATTTACATGTTTATAGTGTCAATTCCGTACTAGTTTTAGTTATATTTCTTGCATATTACCTTGTATTATGATTGTTTTCTAGTTTATGTGTTTTATTAGATGAATCATTCAAAAGAAGTAGAAATAGCTACAAAAGTGAAGTCACAAGTGAAGAAGGGCCAAAGACCCAGTGGACTCGTTCAAATGGAGGATTTCTAATCATCATTTCGTAGAGGACGAGAAGATGAAGTCAATGGAGAAAGAATGGAGTCATTATGAGTTCGTATGAAGAAGTTATGAGCAAACAAGAACTTGGAAGACCAAAGGGCAAAATGGTTATTTTATAGAATAAGTGCAATTGGCACCCCACTGTACGTCAAGGGGCAGTCATTATGTTAAGGGGTGGATTATTTCAAAGGAACTTCTAAAGGAAGTCATGTCATTTACCGAGGGGAAGTTAGAATTCAAATAGTGTTAAGGGCACTCGGCCATTCAGTTCAGGGATGCCACTATCATCTTTTTTACCTCAACAGAACACGATAAGGTACTGCTGTCAGTGATGATGGGATGATAAAATTCTGAGATTTTGTCAATTTCGAATGGTTCATTGGGTTGCTGATGGACTTAGAAGACATGGGTTGTTGGATTTCGATAAGCTTGGTGGTTCAATCGGTAACTGCTGGAAGAATGCTTGAGGCTCGATATATTGATACTTTCTGCCATTAACGAGAACCGGGAACCATTGTTGCTGGTGATGATGGCTGTAGACTAAGAAGAAGGATGTGTTGATTCTCGGTGATTGGGCTTGGACAACGAATGTGGTCGTTGCACTGACTGGTGGTGTTTGATATGGTTCGCGATGGGTTCAGCTCAGCTTGAGTTAATGGCAATCATAGTGATGGAGAACACGAGTAGCTAGCGAGGGTGGAGAAGAAGTATGAAGTCTTAATGGATGCTGTCGATCTTAAATGGCAGTGATGAAGCCAAGTTGTGGTCGTGGGTGACTGTCGAGAATCGAGATTAGTTTTTGAACAAAATCAGGTCGAAGAGATGCTCGAGATGATAACAGGAGATGATAAAGTTGGCAGTGATGATACTGCCGATATTGATGGATCTCGAGTCTGTCATGGCTGTAAACTCGAGTAGCAAAACAGGTCGATGTTGCCATTGACGATGGTGACTACTGATGGTGATGCTGGCATTGGACATGGACGGTGTGGAGAACATGGGCTTGCTGCCGTCGATTGAAGTTTATGGAGTTCGAGTTACAAAATAGAGAAGATGGTCAAGCTTGGAAGTACTGAAGAGGAGATGGCTCGAGTCTGTGTTGATGCTGTTGTTGACTGGTGGGAATTGATTGTCTGTGGTTTTATGGGTTGAGAAGAGCATGGGAAAGATAGAGAAGAGTTTGGTATGTTTTGGACTTTTAGAACTTCAACGAGAAGTCAGGGAGAAAGAGTTTATCTCTTGGAGAATTTTCTGACGCGTAGAAGACGAAAATGAGAATCCAGTACAACGGTGTACATCGGGTAGGATGTATAATCCGTGTCACAAGATGACACGTTGGTATACAAAGTCCCCACTGAAGTTTGCACCCATCAGAAGCCTTGTTTACACAACTACAATGTTCCTTGTTACAACGAAACAAAAGCACAAGTTTTCCAAAGATTTAAAACTCTATTGACCGACTTGTTGTGCTTAATTATCAATTGAGGATTTGTCGCATAAGTTAGGTCTCGTCCAAACCTATATAAAGGCTTGAGAAGCCGAGCTACAAAATTAACTTTTGAGAGAGAGAAAAATTCAGAGAGAAGGAGAGAAAGGTTTTATTCATATATTTTTAGGGTTTACCCCTTTAGGGAGAAACCAAACTATTTTCTTTTCTTCCATATATTTTTATGGATTTTAGTAAATCCATGTGTAGCTAAATTTTCACTGATTATGGATGATTTTAAAGTCCTGATAATGAAGTCTTAATTTCTTTTTACAAGTTTATTTTGAGTTTAGTTTTCTTGTCGATTGTCTCTATTATTTTTAGTGTCTAACATTATTACTGGGTTGCTCAACTGGCCATTTGAATTAACCTAATAATAATTCTTCTACTAGTATTGGAGTTAGTGATACGTGTAATAGTCACTCATTTCCATACACAAGTAGTACATCGCAAAAGCTGACAAAGGGATTTTGTTAAGTAATTGTGTATAGAGACGACACTAGTAAGCAGACCGAGCTTATGTGTCTGATGCTAGGATCAACCTAATTCACAAAACGTAATGCATTCGACTGGGTTACACCTTGAGAGGTTATTCATGGTGGCTCAGATTGATAAAATCTGTTAGTCGAGCGCTTCCGTATCCGGTGACAATAGGAATTCCGGGGATAACAGTGCTTAATGCTATTCTACGGTTGGTGATAATAGAAAATTAACAAGGAATAAACGAGTATTTTATGTTCAGTCGCGGCGAATGATTCCTTAATCATCTTTGGTTTCTTATTATCTTTTTATTTTACTTTAATCAAACAATCCCCCTTTGTGTTTTCCTTTTATTACAATTTTGCTGATCAAATAACTTATCAATTACACAACTCTCTGTGGGAACGATCCTTACTACCGCTATATTACTAGTTAATTAGTGAGAAATATATCGAGTAATTTGTTGCACTTAGGACACGCATCATATATCGTTGGTCTAGTATCTTTTAAGCTTGGGGAAGATCTTCTGAGCTGGTGAGTCTTCCAGCTATTGGACAGCTTTATTACTAGTATTGGTGAGATCTTTATCAACGGCGCGGTACAAAATATTTTGGGATTTACAACTCTCTTTTCTTTGTAGATTTTTGTTAGAGATTCCTGGCGTCGTATGTGGTATTTGATAGACGCATTTATGTGTCTATTTTCATCTCGATTTTCTATATTGTTAGTACCCATTTTTGTTCTTATTATGGTGTTTTATGTGTTTGTAGGTATTTTTAGGCAATAAACGTTTTTGGAGAAATCGGCTCGAAAAGTTGCACCCGGAGGACACCTACTATTCGGACTCTCATTTTGGATAAGGGGTACCCAAATTACTAAGGGGCACCCCCTAGACAGCTGCTATTTACACTCCAGCCGAGGATAGGGGGCGACCAGCTTCTTCCCCAAAATTCAAATCTTTTTCTGGCAGGGAAAATGGCAGCAGCGAAGCAGAATTTGTGTTGGATTTCTCGGCGAGTTTTGACGAGATTCAATGGCTTATTTTTGGTGGGATGGACTTCCTATAGTATAACAGAGTTGGTACGTTTGATTGGATCGAATTAGTTGGGCTGGATAAGCCGGAAGAAGAAATCATAGGTGTGGAGTTTCATGGGACTATTGAGGTTTTCTGTATCGGCCAATGGGTGATATTATGTCGGAGTTTGACGTGGCTTTGGATTGATATGGTCCTGTCACCACTAAACAGGATTGGTATGTTTCTCAGATTCGAAGAAAAAGGAAGATTTCACTCGGGTTCAAGAAAAACAGAGTAAAGGAAGTTTCAGGATTTTCTATAACTATAAATGGCAGTTGCGTGAAGGATGGAGAGTATGTTGACGGCTAGGATTCAGGCTATCACATTTAGGAGAAGTTTGGAGTAATCCAGAGCACCGCGTAAAGAAAAAAAATAAGGAAATAGCCGAGACTTTAGAAGAAAGAAAAAAGAAGATTTATGTGGAAGATTTGAAGACCTGTTGGCTATATATAGGTTGGTTGCGAGTCAAAGAGGGGTTACGCAACCTTAGGAGAAGTTTAGAACCCAACAGAGAAGAATCAGTCGAGTTGCAGAGCGAGTTACACCAGCAGGAGAAGAAGAAGAAGCTGAAGAACAAAACACCATTCAAAACAGTCGTTGCTCGGTCTTAATATCTCAACACTTAAGCATCTCAATTTGTAACACTGCTGAAGAACCAACGAGTTCTCAGAATGTGGTTCTTTGTAATGTGACTTCTTTGTAGCGCCAATACAACGTTGCAAATAGCCTATTTTATTATCTCCCTTCCTTTTAATCAACTTTTGAACCATAAACCAATATTTTGAGAAAGTGATTAATATGAGGAGCTAAACCCCATTACTGAGGCGATAGAGGAAGCCATTTTTCCAATTATCATGTGGTAAATTCTACTTCGATTAATTTTTGCAATTTCTTTTATGATTATTTGCATTGAACTAATATTTAATAATTGATTTTTATTGAATGATTGTGATTAGTTTTGATGGAGCATGCTTAGTATATAACTCTTGATGTTTCATGCTTGGTGTTTACAATTATTACTTTGAAAATATACTAGAGGCAATAAATTAGAATCACTTTAACGTAAAGAATTGCATGAATATTGATTAGATTAAATCACATAAAAATTGGAGATTGGTGGAATCTTGAGTCTCAGTGTTTTTAAAATCTTCATACAACTTATTTTGAGTTTTCTAGTTTTATTTGAGTCTAAAAAAATCCTTCACAAGTTCGAGAATCGAATCACTTTATTTACCACATCTACAATCACATCAATTTTTGGCGCCGCCGACGCGGACTTGTTTTTAGGGTTTTAGATTTTTTTATTTTTTTTATTTTTTTTGTTCTTTTTTACGTTCTTGGGTATTTATATTTTGTCTACAGGTTCTGGAACATAAAGAAAATTGAGCCAAGGAGTTTGGTGATTTCATAAAGACTTGGAGCTAAAGATTAAAGCGAAAAGAACGGAAAAGAAGACAATTTTATTTTAGTTAATTTTTTTTTAGGGTTTATCTATTTTTGTAATTTTTCTTTTCTTTTTGGACACTTTGGACTTTTGGACTTTGGGACATTATTTTTATTTTTACCCTACGGAAGGGTACTTTAAATATAAACTGTTTGCAGAGAAGGAGGACAATTACGATATTGTCTCTGCACCTTGGGTTCGTACACCGACATAGGAGTCGGTGGCCCGAGTCGACTACAACCGATTCATCCCCGTCCGGAACGGAGGTAAGATTCTAAACACTCGTGAATCCCCTGTCAGCGAGTTACTGGACTCCTTCGTATGCATATATGTTGAGGACTGAATACGGAATTTAATTTCCTAGTAAAGGGCAAGGCCTGGCCATACAAGATAAGGGTTCGGATTTCATCACCGTTCTCTTCTTTCCCGCCTTAGGAAAACAATACCAAACACGAACCCAAGCTTAAAATTTTGACTAGAACGAGACCGATAAGGTAACGAGCTTGTAGGAAAGTCGTTCAAAAGGACTGTATTGGGTATCTTATTAGCTTAACTCGTTCTTTAAAGGTTTGCTAAAATTGTACCTAGTTGCCTTTCGGAAGATTAGAAGCTGGTCTAGAAACAATCTAAGTGGAGCCATCATGCTTTTTGTTTGCTAGAAATCAATAGGTTTGATTTGGTTGAGTCAGCCTTGTTTTGTGATTGCATAGAATCCCCTTCCTTATTCTTTTGCATGCCTGAACGTAAAAGACACGCCCTAGGTAGATTTGTTAAAGAGAAACCTAGTAGTTCTAAGCGTCTCGATTACCTCAATTTAGAAAGTCCGATTTTTGAAGAGTCCGTTTTTGAACGTCCGTTTGAGGAGACAATCCCTAATATTCCGATAGTGCCAGAAATGGCAACTTTGAAAGCTTTGTTGAACCCGACTAGGACTACTCGTCCCTCGTGTATCAGGTTAGCTGAAACGGAAGCAAATTATGAACTTAAACCTGGGACCTTGCAGCTTCTCCCAATCTTCTTATGAAAGAAAATGAAAACCCCTATTTCCATGTTAGGGACTTTGAGGAAATTTGTAGTACCCTAAAGATTAGAAACCTTGATGATGATGGTTTGAAACTTAGGTTATTCCCTTTTTCCTTGAATGATAAAGCTAAATCGTGGCTATATAGTTTGGCTTCCGGGTCAATTGAAACATATGAACAACTTACATCTGCCTTTTTGAACAAGTTTTTCCTTAGGCACAAAACATCGTCTATTAGGACGCAAATATGCATGTTTTCTCAACAGGAGGGAGAATCTTTGTATAGGTATTTGGAAAGGTTCAATGATCTATTAGCCCAATGTCCTCATCATGGTCTAGAAAAGGTTAGGTTAGTTCAGATCCTTTATGAGGGTTTAGATTATTCCACTACGACCACAGTAGAATCTATGTGTACATGTGGGTTTGAAAACCAAACAATTGATGAGGCGATGACATATTTGCATGAAATCGCCGAAAAGACCCAACAATGGGAAAATAATAGGGAACCGCAGAAAACAATTCTTCTAGGCAGAGAAAACGTTAATGGGGTAGAAGGAAGCTTTGAATCAGATGCCAAAATTGCTGCAATAGCAAAAAGGTTAGAAGCTTTAGAAGTGGGTCACACTAGTGGTAGATTGGAGCCTTTTTGGGAAGGCCAGAATAATGAAGAGCAAGCCAATGCTCTCTATAATAACACTAGATTTGATAACCGTCAAAAGTTTGACCCATATTCAGAAACCTATAATCCTGGTTGGAGAAACCATCCTAACTTTTCGTGGTCTAAGGGCCAAAGTCAAGGTCAGTTTAGTAATTCTAATGCTCCCCCAGGTTTTGGTTACACTAAGAATTCTTCATGCCCAGAAAATAAAACGACTAGCTTAGAGGAATCTATTAAGATGTTAGCAAAAACTCAGGATATGTTAGCACAGAACCAAATTAGTTTTCAACAGGAAACCAAGCAGAACTTTCAAACTAATGCTCAGAGCCTTGCTAAGTTAGAACTTCAAGTCGGCCAAATATCTAAGACCTTAAGTGAGAGAGATAACGGAAGGTTCCCTAGTCAGACTAATCCCAATCCTAGAGGAGTTCATGAAGTACGTATAAAACCGTCGAACCAATTAAATGCTATTAGAACCCTTAGGAGTGGTAGAGTAGTAGACAATCAGGTAACCATGCCCGATAGTGAACATACTGTAGTTCACCCCTCAAGATCTCACCCCTCAGGACCACCACTAGCTAAGGGGACTGATAAAATTTCTATGATGCGAATTCGATTCCTGAGAGGTATGATTCTGTGCCTAGAGCCCCATTTCCCCAGCTATTAGTACCAACAAAGAAGGAATCGAACTTTAATGACATATTGGAGGTTTTTAAGCAAGTTACCATAAACCTTCCTTTATTAGATGCAATTAGGCAAATTCCTGCTTATGCCAAGTTCCTTAAGGATATGTGTACGCGAAAGCGAAAATTTAGCGTCCATAAGAAAGCCTTTTTAGCTAGTCATGTAAGTTCAATCATTCAGAACACCACAACTCCAAAGTACAAAGACCCATGTTCCCCTACCATTGCTTGTACAATAGGTAAACACCGGGTAGAAAAAGCTTTACTTGACTTAGGATCCAGTGTGAACTTACTTCCGTACCATGTGTACTTATAGCTAGGACTTGGTTAAATGAATCCTACTCCGATAACATTGCAGTTAGCTGATAGGTCCGTTAAAATTCCTCGAGGTGTTATCGAGGATGTTCTCATTGAGGTCGACAAGTTTATAATCCAGTTTATTTTGTTGTGCTAGATACCCAACCTGTCCCTGACCCAGAAAACCAGATACCTGTGATATTAGGTCGCCCATTTTTATCTACGTCTAATGCGATCATTAACTGTCGAAATGGTGTGATGAATTTATCTTTTAGTAATATGACTATGGAGATGAACATTTTTAATGTCAGTAAGCTACCTTATGAGCTAGATGACACGTGTATTGAAGAGGTGAACATGATAGAATCCTTAGTTCAGGAGTCATTATCAAACATTTTATCTGAAGACCCATTAGAAAGTTGTTTATCCCATTTTGGTTTAGATTTTGATGACGATAGCACTATTGAACAAGTGAATGCTCTATTAGATTCTACCCATGTGTTAGACACTCGATAGATGGAAAGCTAGGTTCGAACCATTACCGATTTCGAGACTACCTTAATTCCTTCTTTAGAAGAGCCTCCTAAGTTGGACCTAAAACCACTACCCGACACTCTAAAGTATGTGTTTTTAGGCCCATCTGAGACTTTACCTGTGATTGTAGCTTCCGATTTGGATAGTGATCAGGAAAGTAGGCTAGTAAAAGTACTTCAAGACAATAAGGAAGCTTTAGGGTGGACTATAGCAGACATTAAGGGTATAAGTCCTACTGTGTGTATGCATCAGATTCATTTAGAAGAAGACTCCAATCCTTATAGGGAGATGCAACGTCGACTGAACCCTAACATGAAAGAGGTAGTTCGAAAAGAGGTGCTTAAGTTGTTAGATGTGGGTATTATCTACCCAATTTCAGATAGTAAGTGGGTCAGCCCCGTTCAGGTTGTCCCCAAGAAATCAGGTATCACTGTAGTCCAGAATGATAATAATGAGTTAATCCCAACCCGAGTGACCACGGGATGGCGTGTATGTATCGACTATAGGAAATTGAACAAGGTCACAAGGAAGGATCACTTTCCCCTTCCTTTTATCGACCAAATGCTAGAGAGATTAGCTGGACATAGTCATTATTGCTTCTTAGATGGCTACTCCGGTTATAATCAGATCGTTATTGCCCCAGAAGACCAAGAGAAAACCACTTTTACCTGTCCCTTTGGTACCTTTGCGTATAGACGCATGCCTTTCGGGCTATGTAATGCCCCTGCGACTTTTCAGCGTTGTATGATGAGCATATTTTCCGATATGGTAGAAAGGTTTTTAGAGGTCTTTATGGATGATTTTTCAGTGTTTGGTTCATCTTTTGATGAGTGCCTGCGTCATTTGACATTGGTGTTGACTAGGTGTAAGGAAAAGAATTTAGTGCTTAATTGGGAAAAATGCCATTTCATGGTTAAATCAGGAATTGTGTTAGGGCACATCGTTTCTTCAAAGGGTATAGAGGTAGATAAAGCCAAAGTTGACCTTATTAAGACTTTACAGGTCCCAAAAACCGTAAAAGATATTAGGTCATTCCTAGGGCAAGCAGGTTTTTACCGTCGATTCAGTAAGGATTTTAGCTTAATTTCTAGACCTCTTTGCAATTTGCTTGCAAAAGATGTTAAGTTTGTCTTTGATGATGCTTGTTTAGAGGCTTTTGAGAAGCTTAAGAATTTACTCACTACTGCCCCGATAGTCCAGGCACCTAACTGGAACCTACCCTTTGAAATTATGTGTGATGCTTCAGATTATGGTATAGGTGTTGTGCTAGGTCAGCGAGAAAAAAAATTACTTCATGTGATTTACTATGCTAGCAAAACTCTGAATAATGCCCAAATGAACTATACAACTACCGAGAAGGAACTGTTAGCCATCGTGTTTGCCTTGGATAAGTTTAGATCCTACCTATTAGGTTCTAAGATCGTAATCTACACTGATCATGCTGCTTTGAAATACCTTTTGTCTAAGAAGGATACCAAACCTAGATTGATTAGATGGATCCTTTTATTACAAGAATTTTGTCCAGATATTAGAGACAAAAAGGGTGCAGAAAATGTAATAGCAGACCACTTGTCTAGGCTAGTTGTTAGTTCCCCTAATGATTGATAGGTGTTGTAAAACACCGTAATATCTATCTATTGTTTATGCTTTTTTTGCGAGTTTTCTTGTAAATTATGTATCTTATGTTTGGATTTAAGTTTATTAGGTGTGATGGAGTCATATGAGCGAAAGAAGGAGAAATTAGCCATTTGGAGCGAAAAAGGCAACAAGTTCAATTCACTGGCAATATTTGGAGCAAGCTAGGTTGTGCAAGTTGAGTTGAACTGGGAATAGGTTGTCAATTCTCAGAAACTGACAGGTTAAATGAACTAAGGTGGTCCTTATCCAATAACGTGGGGTGCCAATATAAGTTCATATCATTACCTACCCCTAAAGTCGAGAGAAATGTCTTCCATTCTCATTACTGTTCCCATCTAAAGTTCAGAGAACGAGAGAAACGAGTGTGGTTGCTGGTGGATCTTAGATTGGTGGTAATTCAAGGGTACAAGTGTGGGTTTGAATCTGTCGAGGATTTTATATTACTGCTGCTACAGATCGAGAATGAAATGGGGAATAAAATGGAAGCGATTAAATGGGTTTTTTGATGAGAAACAAGCAATAAATGGTGGAATTGAGGTTAGGGTTTCACTGTGATGGTGATATTCATGGGCTCAGATGATGAATTAAGTGGAGGTTGAATCTGAGATGGAATTGAAGATGGGTATGAGTCTAACTCGGTTTATAAGAAGCTGTGCTATCTAATTAGGGTAGCTGAACCGCCATAGATGAAGGTTGGAATTAGAAGATGGATTTGTTAATTGAAGTTGCAGGTGGTTGACGTTGTTGATTTCACAGATGGTGGTTGCTTGTGTTGTTGGTTTGTAGAAATGAAGAGCAGATAAAGATGGTGTTGCCGGAATCTGTTGGTGGTGATTACAGAGAAGAAGAAGCTGAAAGAATGGGACTGGTGGTGCAGTTTGCTGAGATAGTGGTCGAGTTTGAAGGCTGAGATGGTGATTATCATGAGTTGGAGCAGTAAGGTGTTGTTTAGGACAACAGGGATTTGATGCATTGCCGGAAGATTAAGCTGGTACTGAGCAGGAGTTGCTGATACTGCCAGGGACTTAATGGGTTAGTGGTGGAGTGAATGGCTGATTCATGGTGGTTGTGTTGCAAGTGAACTGACTCAAGGTGGTACAAGGAATGGCGAAATTGTCTTGGTGCTGGTGTTTGAAGTTGAGATGAAGCTGTCACTGATGTTGTGTATGAGCAATTGCAGGCTGGACTTAGAATTGTGGAAAGTGCAGTTAGGATAGATGGCAGATTAATTGGCAGTGGTGTTTTGGTTTCAAATTGTGTAGAGTGCCAATTGGTTATGCCGCTGCAATGGGATGTAAAGCTGCAGGTGTTGACAAAATAGTTCACTGGATGGGTTATGTGCAGGTGGTGTTTGAGTTATGTGGTGTTGGTTTTGAGCTGGAGGTTTGCAGAGGAGAGACTCAGTGGTGCTAAGTTAATGACAGAACAACAAGGAGCAAGAATGAATGCTTGACAAGAAGTGCGGATGAATTGGTGCTGCAGATAGCTATGGGTCAGATGAGAAGACAAGAAGCTACAACACTGAGGTACTACTATGGAGTTGAAGCTACAGAAGATTGGTGAGACCTGCAAGTGAATGGGTTGAGCTGAAATGATACTGGTGGCTACTGAAATGAGGCAAGATAGAGCTGAGCAAGACAATGGCTCTGGTGTTGCTGATGGGATTGGCAGATGAACTATGTTTTGCAGCTGGTGAAGCTTAAATACTGGGTTGAGCTTGAACTACATAGTTGTTGAGGCTGTTATGCAATGCTGATTCGAAGTGCAGATAAAGCAGAATTGGTTGGAGCTGAATTGAAATGGAACTGCAATTAGTTTTGAGGACTGGTAGAGAAGCTGAGCTAGAGTTGGAATTCTGAAGCTAATGGGCATGCTACTTCCATTGTGTATGGTTGTAGGCTGAGCTGAGAATTAAGTGAAGCAGTGAACCTTAGATGTATGCTAGGAATTGCAGGAATGAAGTGTAAATGGCCTGGAATCGGCCGGAGAATGTTCGAAAATGATCATAGCTCAAATGCGGAATGGGAGTCCGGCGAGTTAACTCGATGATCCAGAGTGAGTTGACCAGGTAACTGCACCGTTAAGAAGACTGTCAAAGATAACAGAGACTTGAGAAGACCGTTAGTTTGACTCAGGCGATGGAATAGCATATTCCAGTGACCGTCAGGGTATATTCCGGCCAAATTCCGGCCTATGATACCAGTTTCCCGGTGACAGTTTTTGGGCATAATTCTACATGGGTTTTCTCACACATGGGCTTGGAGGACTTCTATCTAGTGGACTTTTGAAGAGACCTAATTTTGGAAACAAGAGAGTTATTTAAAGGAAAGACTTTTAGAACTATGATATCTTATCTCATATCTTTGCCTCTACTTTGTGCTCTAGGGTTTAAAAACATGAAGTCTTTTCTTTTTCTCCTTGTTATGAACTCCTATGACATGAGTACTTAATTTTTCTATTGGTTATGGATAAAGTTGATTTCACATAACATGAATCCTTGTTTGATAAATTAGTTTTGTCTCGGTATTATCGTTTATGATTCACCATCAATATTGTTACATGATTTGAGTGCTTGTTTAGTCGAGTCACGAATCGATTGAGTTTGCTTTCATCTTTATTGCTAGATTAGGGTTATTATACGCAAAAGTGATAATTCCTGATTGCAAGTAGCATAAATATGATTATAGTTTGTAGTGATATATTCTTATGATCATATGTGAACCATAACCTTTGTTAAATCGGATTAGTGCTTTTACACGTTCGATTGCTTTGATTGGCCTGATTTCATAGAACCTAATGCATCTAAGGAATTAAACTTGCTTAGTGCTTTTACACGTTAGGTTGTTCTTTTAGATAGAATTCATATTCGCATCTTTTAATGTGTTTCTTGATGACAAGAGGAGATTTGCGGGATATACTTGCGATCAAGGTATTCTAGGGCCTTTGATAAAATAGAGATTAAAATATCAATTCTAGTTATTAAGACAAGAATATGTTTGTGAATGAAAACGAAATCCTTAACCAATGCTTTCACATCTTTGATTTGATTTGTTTACCTTTATTATTTGCTTTTATTTAGTTTATTATATAAAAACCAGAAAATCCCCCGTGTTACTTATAAGATACCGAAACAATTTGACAACCTTAGTCCTCTCTGTGGGAACGATCCTTTCTTGCCCTTGCTTCATTATATATTTTGAGTAGTAAGAAAGTGTAATTTATTTTTGACGCCTACGACAACGATCAATGATTCCCTTCCGATAAGGGATAGCTTTTCTGATGAACAATTGTTCTTTGTTTCCCAATCACCTTGGTATGCGAATATAGTGAATTATCTTGTTACTGGTTGAATGCCTCAACATTGGGGTAAGCAAGATCGTTCTAGGTTTTTAGTCTAGGTTAAGCATTTCTTTTGGGACGATCCTTATTTGTTTAAGTATTGTCCAAACCAGATTATTAGGAGATGTATACCTGAGAGTGACCAGTCTAGTATTATCTCCTTTTGTCATGAACATGCATGTGGGGGTCATTTTAGTGCTAAGAAGACTGATGCTAAGATATTGCAGTGTGGTTTTTATTGGCCTTTGTTGTTTAAAGACTCCCATAGTCATTGTGTTTCTTGTGAGCGTTGCCAGAGGTTAGGAACCATTTCCCGTAGAAATATGATGCCTTTGAACCTTATTTTAGTGATTGAGGTCTTTGATGTGTGGGGCATTGATTTTATGGGTTCATTTCCTAATTCTTTTGGTTATCTTTACATACTTGTCGCTGTAGACTATGTGTCTAAGTGGGTTGAGGCGGTTCCGTGTATAACAAATGACCACAGGGTCGTAGTCCAGTTTTTGAAAGAGAACATACTTACACGTTTTGGTACGCCGCGAGCTATAATTAGTGATGGAGGTTCACACTTTTGTAATAGACCGTTTGCTCTTTTAATTAATCAAACATATGGTATTACCTACAAAGTAGCTACCCCATATCACCCACAAACTAGTGGTCAGGTAGAGGTCTCCAATAGGGAAATTAAGCGTATTTTAGAGAAAACAGTTAATCCCAATAGGAAAGACTGGTCGTCGAGGCTTACTGATGCCTTATGGGCTTATCGTACTGCGTTTAAGACACCCATTGGAATGTCACCTTATCGTCTAGTATTTGTCAAGGCATGTCACCTTCCTGTTGAGTTAGAGCATAGAGCCTATTGGGCTATTAAGCAGCTAAACTTTTCACTTGACAAGGCAGGAGCTCACAGAAAGCTCCATCTCAATGAGTTGGACGAGATTCATAGAGATGCATACGATAGTGCTAAGGAGTATAAGAACAAAATGAAACTTGGGCATGATAAGAATATTTTACGAAAGTAATTTTCTCCAGGTCAAAAGGTTCTTCTGTATGACACTCATTTGCATCTATTCCCCGGGAAGTTGCGCTCTCGGTGGATCGGTCCTTTTGTGGTTCGTACTGTTTTTCCTCATGGCGCTATTGAGATTGAGACACCAGATGGTAGTAGTTCTTCAAAGTTTAACGGTCAGCGATTGAAGCCCTTTTTAGAGCCTTTTCCTACAGGTGATGTTGAGGAGGTCCCTCTGGAGGACCCTGTTTACCTTGATTGACCATCGAGGCGGTTTATATGTTGTATATTATTTTTGTAGGTTTTTGGTTACACTTCACCCAGGTACTATCTTTCCAACTTCTCTCTTTACTATTTCCTCATGTTACTTATATTTTTGGTACTGTTCTTTAATTAGAAACATTGAGGACAATGTTAGATTTAAGTTTGGGGGTGGGGTAGAAACTTTTGTTACCTTTTTGTTACAATAAATAAACTCCAGGGCCTAGAAATTTATGCTTATTAAGGATGGCACTAACCAATCTAAGTGGATGGAAGCATTTTGGTTGTAGGAGTTGAGGAACCAATCTGATTAGATGGAAACATCTAAAGAGTCTATTCATAAAAGCACATAGCTCAGGTGTTAGAATTAAAGAAAAAACATGGTAGTTTCGCCATATCTCGTTGAATCCTTTTCACTTTTATTTTTATTTTGTTTTCTTTAAAATATGTTTCTAAGTGATTTGGTGGGGCTCACAATTCAAGTTGTTACCACTGCTAGGGTGAAATAGAGTGATTGAGATTCCAAAAAAAAAAAAAAAAAATAGAGACCAGACCATTAGACCAACCGGAATAAATTCAATAAAATCGACCACTGGTTCCCTTGTATATGCCAGCTGAGTTGATCTAGAATTAGGGTTATCGACTACTGGTTCCCTTGTATATGCCAGTATGTTGATATTAGTCCAGAAATGTATCTCAGTCCATTAGGATAGGTTTATTTTGGCAGTGGCCTTCAGACAGATATGGGAAACACCGTTCACCTTAGTCAACATCAAAACCATCTACGTTTTTCTCTACATCCATCTTCTTAATCTATCCATGTGATTGGTTGACTCCGGTTATGATGTCCAGAAACTATCTGAGTAGAGCTCTGTCACTTATATATGAATTTTAGTATGCTTGAGTGAAAACTCGTGTACATCAATTGGAATTTCGCATCAGGGTACTTCCTCCTGTAGTCAATAAGTATGCCAACCAAGGAGATTCTTTAGTGCCTTCCAAGGTTCTGCGTAGATAGTTAGGGTCTGGAGTAAAATAGGTTTTGTGGGTACACCTCTGGTAAACCCTCCCGAGACTATAGCTCGGCCACTAGGGCCACCTAGGGGTTTAAAGGCTTGTTGCATACGCTAAATGCAACCGACGATGCCTGCGACAATGATTTAGGATTTTATTTTGTAGATTTGATTTGCTCGGGACTAGCAAATAATGAGTTTGGGGGTATTTGATAGACGCATTTATGTGTCTATTTTCATCTCGATTTTCAATATTGTTAGTACCCGTTTTTGTTCTTATTATGGTGTTTTATGTGTTTGTAGGTATTTTTAGGCAATAAACGTTTTTGGAGAAATCGGCTCGAAAATTTGCACCCGTAGGACACCTACTATTCGGACTCTCATTTTGGATAAGGGGTACCCAAATTACTAAGGGGCACCCCCTAGACAGCTGTTATTTACACTTCAGCCGAGGATAGGGGGCGACCAGATTCTTCACCAAAATTCAAATCTTTTTCTGGCGAGAAAAATGGCAGCAACGAAGCAGAAATTGTGTTGGATTTCTCGGAGAGTTTTAACGAGATTCAATGGCTTATTTTTGGTGGGCTGGACTTCCTATAGTATAACAGAGTTGGTACGTTTGATTGGATCGAATGAGTTGGGCTGGATAAGCCGGAAGAAGAAATCAGAGGTGTGGAGTTTCACGGGACTATTGAGGTTTTCTATATCGGCCAATGGGTAATATTATGTCGGAGTTTGACGTGGCTTTGGATTGATATGGTCCTGTCACCACTAAACAGGATTGGTATGTTTCTCAAATTCGAAGAAAAAGGAAGATTTCACTCGGGTTCAAGCAAAAAAAAGTAAAGGAAGTTTCGGGATTTTTTATAACTATAAATGGCAGTTGCGTGAAGGATGAAGAGTATGTTGATGGCTAGGATTCAGGCTATCACATTTAGGAGAATTTTGGAGTAATCCAAAGCACCGCGTAAAGAAGAAAAATAAGGAAATAGCCGAGACTTTGGACGAAAGAAAAAAAAAAGATTTATGTGGAAGATTTGAAGACCTGTTAGATATATATAGGTTGGTTGCGAGTTAGAGAGGGGTTACGCAACCTTAGGAGAAGTTTAGAACCCAACAGAGAAGAATCGGTCGAGTTGCAGAGCGAGTTACACCAGCAGGAGAAGAAGAAGAAGCTGAAGAACAAAACACCATTCAAAACAGTCGTTCTGTCAGTCTTAATATCTCAACACTTAAGCATCTCAATTTGTAACACTACTACAGTAACCAACAGTTCTCTGTAACAGTTCGTCCTTTGTAATAGCTTCTTTGTAGCGCCAATACAACGTTGCAAATAGCCTATTTTATCGTCTCCCTTCCTTTTAATCAACTTTTGAACCATAAACCAATATTTTGAGAAAGTGATTAATATGAGGAGCTAAACCCCATTGATGAGGCGATAGAGGAAGCCATTTTTCCAATTATCATGTGGTAAATTCTACTTCGATTAATTTTTGTAATTTCTTTTATGATTATTTGCATTGAACTAATATTGAATAATTGATTTTTATTGAATGATTGTGATTCGTTTTGATGGAGCATGCTTAGTTTATAACTCTTGATGTTTCATGCTTGGTTTTTACAATTATTACTTCGGAAATCTACTAGAGTCAATAAATTAGAATCACTTTAACGTAAAGAATTGCATGAATATTGATTAGATTAAATCACATAAAAATTGGAGATTGGTGGAATCTTGAGTCTCAGTGTTTTTAAAATCTTGATACAACTTATTTTGAGTTTTCTAGTTTTATTTGAGTCTAAAAAAATCCTTCACAAGTTCGAGAATCGAATCACTTTATTTACCACATCTACAATCACATCAGTATTCTTCGTAATGATCAGTCATCATCTCACCTGAATTTAAGAGTAATATCCCCTGAGAAGAGAATGATCATATTTTTTGCTTGTATTGTTGCTGATTTCGATGCCTCTATACCTCGACACAAATACAGCTTGGGAAAGGAAAATGAATCTTCAGAAGAAACTTCGGAAATTACTACGACTACCATTTCTGACGAAACACCATCCTCGTCTTCGGGCAATGGAAGTATTCCCTCTGGCACAGTTGTTGTCACACAAGATAGTGATAGTGAATATCCAAAAGTCGGAGCTTTCTTTGATTTCAAGTTTGACCGAATCCGCCCTAATTACGAATGCATCGGCGCTTTCATAGTTCCTTCTCTATATGATGACTTGTATTCTAAAATATGGAAGAAATTCGGTCATTTCTTCGTGGGCGATTACGACAGGTATTGGTCCTTGCAAATAACATCTAGGATAATGCACATTTTAATATCGAGCAAATGAACTTTTGCAAGGGTTTTAAGGTTACTGAGTAAATTTTAGGACGTGTTTGTTAGAGCACTGCTCGGTCGAACTCGCAAGCGTTGCTATCTCAAGCTTGTTGTCAAGTTTAATTGCCAAAACTATAAGTCTTGATTTCTAGTCGACTTATAGATAAGTCTCGGACTAGGATAGTAAGTGTAGTTGAGATCTAGACTTCACGACGTTCATCATATGAAGACGAAGAACTACTCAGGGAACTTGTGGAACTTCATCGACAAAAAGGTATGTGGAGACTTGAACTTATCTATCACTCAAAAGTTTATCTATTCTATCTCTTATTTTGAGACAAAAGTCATATAGCTATATAGACTTTTATTATACACATTTGTTATTTCGAGACGAGTTTATCTCGCTTATCTATTTCTCGAAATATGTGTTGGTAAGCTTTCGCTTTGGCCAAGTTCATCTTTACTCGTGACGAAAGTCATGTTGATTATTTCAATAACTTGAAAATAGCTTTGATGAAAAATAGTTTGTGAATAACAACTATATAACATCCTCTAAGAAAGTTTCAATGATTGAAATGAGAGTTTAGAACATGTAACCATCTTTGGATATAAACATAGTGTGTTCTCACATTTGTGTAAAAGTCCAAAATCGGGAACCCAAAGTATGCGTACCCGTACGCGTACTGGCGGAAAGTTCACGTCCGTGAATTTCTGCTGGAGTATGAAAGTGAAAAACAAACTCAATCCGGTTACTTAAGTACACGTACCCGTTCACATACTTAGGTAGGTTACTTTCTAAAATCGGTTTGTTCGTGAACTAAAACATTTATATAATAAGGAGTGCAATATTTGCAAACCGTGGCTATAATGTTCATGAATCGATTCGAGTGAATCAAAACCGATTTTCTTCGATTGTGTCTTGTATACTTCTATAAGATCTAAGCAGTTGAACAACTCTCTAACTAGTTCATTTGAACTAGATATGGTGAAGATGAATAAGGTTGATATGAAAGTGCTCATATGGCTAACCATTGGTTAACTATTGTTGAACCAACTAAGTGTACACGTTTAGGTACGGTTACTCAAACCTAAATAAAGTTACATTTCATTTGTGTATAACAAGATAAGTTCGATCTAACGGTTGAAAGATATTAGCTTGAATCTAATCAGGTTTTCATCTAACGGTGAATGTTGAATGCTTTGTTACCAAGGTAACATAGAATGCAAACCCTGATTTGAAGACTATATAAAGAAGAACTCTAGCAACTGGGAAACCTAATCCCCACACCTCCTGTGTGATACTAGTTGTATAAGCTAGACTCGATTCTCCTTTAACCTTAGGTTTTTCACCAAACCCTGTAGGTTAACGACTTAAAGACTTCATTGGGATTGTGAAGCCAGACCCAACTATTTTCTCTGTAGTTGCGTGTTCTGATCTTGCTTCTTTCATCGTGATTGAGTATTATCTTTGCTAAGATTTGCTTGAGATTTATCTCCGATAGGTAAGATTAAAAGTAGCCACAAACATCTTCGTCTCATCGTTTGTGATTCCACAATATCTTGTTTCGCTACAATACGATAAAAATTATTTTGAGGTGATTGATATTTCTAGGCTGTTCTTTGGGAATATAAGTCCGATATATCAATTGGTTCATGTTCACCTTGATTTATCAAAAGAAGGAACAAAACTCGTAGGTATTTCTGTGGGAGACAGATTTATCTATTCCTATAGACTTTTCTGTGTGAGACAAATTTATTAATCAAGTCTTCGAATTTGTGTCGTAGAAACTCTTAGTTGTGGGTGAGATCATCTAAGGGAATCAAGTGTGTAGTATCCTGCTGGGATCAGAGACGTAAGGAACCCAATTGTACCTTGAATCGGTGTGAGATTGATTAGGGTTCAACTACAGTCCAGACCGAAGTTAGTTTTAGTAGGCTAGTGTCTGTGGCGGCTTAATACAGTGTGGTGTTCAAAACTGGACTAGGTCCCAGGGTTTTTCTGCATTTGCGGTTTCCTCGTTAACAAAACTTCTGGTGTCTGTGTTATTTCTTTTCCGCATTATATTTTGTTATATAATTGAAATATCACAGGTTGTGCGTTGAATCGATCAATTGGTAAATCCAACCTTTGGTTGTTGATTGAAATTGATTGATCCTTGAACATTGGTCTTTGGTACCGCAAATTATTATGTATTTGATTGCGGATTGAATTAAGAGATTGAGATATAACTCTTTGATTTACTTTTCTTAAGATTGAGTCTGACTGTCTAGTTGATTCTCTTGAAAGTATATTGGAGTTAGTGCATATAGATTCCTAAGCGAAATATTTGGTGTGGTTGTTGTACGCCCGCTTTTTCAATTGGTATCAGAATAGGCAAACACGTTAAAGACCTTATAAGTCTGTGTTTGTAGCAATCTAAATATGGACAGTAGTGTTATCTCAATAAATGCACCACCAGATCTAGGGATTTCAGAATTCTCTTCCATGATTAATTCTGTAGAAGAAATTCTATCTAAACCTCCACCAGGTTTAAAATCCCTTGAAGTTTTTTCAGGGATTGAAAAGAAACTTGAAAGCTTATCTTCTGATGTTGATTTATTCTCCAAAAGGAACAAGAGTCTCTTAACAGGCTAAACCAAGTTATAATGAATAATACTCATGTTGAGGTTGATATTGATTTGATAATCAGTAAGAGCAATGCTCCTCCTCAGCGCAACCCAATTAGTTGTAACAAACTAAATGGATTACAAGAGGAGTTTAAATCTCAGTCATCTGAGTATATCACCTCAAAGCATGAATCGATTCATTTCTCAATTCCTGATTCTTCCTATCAAGATAGTAGTATTGTTTTACTTTATGAAGAAGCTAGGACGTCTTCTTTCACCAAAAGAGTTTCCCTTCACAGTACTAAAAACTATCTGCAGAAACTATCTCTTATAAGTTGGAAAACAAGAAATCAGAAACACAATTTTTTTTGAGGTTCTCTTGATGTTCTTTGACAGACTTATAAAAACAGTTTCTTGGGTGTTTTCCAACACTACAAGATGTAAGAGTTGTTGAAAAGAAACTCTCTCTTGGTGTCATGGTATGAGTGGCTATTTGTTCTTGTAAGTTCTTAAAAGAATTGCCCATGAGAGTCTTGTTGAGCTTTGCTTCAAACTCTCGTTCGTATTTTGTCCAGTCAAAATATGTAAAAACAAACGTGCCCTTATCTGCACACATACGATTCTTATACTACGTGCCTAAACCATGTTCCAGAACTGATTGATTCCAGTACCTGAATTAGTTTTGCCGGTTCAGGAACTGTTCGGTCGGTTGCACATAAAAAGAGAGAAAGAACTCTTGTTTTTTTCACCTTCATCTTCTCTTTGACAGTTCATGAACAAAAGAGGAAAACTTCTGGTTCACAAACTCCTCATCACCCTTCTCTTGTTTCTTAACCTTTTTCAGTTTGGTTTACACCATTGAACTCAGAAGAAGAATTTGCACGTTGGGTCAAAAACCATTTTTGTCCTTCTCTTCGTTTTGGAACTCCACCATCAACAACAGTTCACGGACCAAGTAAGTAGTTCATCCTCTATGTTGTGTCTTTTCTCAAAAATGGCATCCAGAAAAAGGTTAAGTCGTGGTGAAAGTTCGGGTACTCAGCCTAATACTGCTAGTAGAAAAATTGATAGTGATAATGAGTTTGATGATGATGAAATTGGTTTAGACGTTCTACAACCCTTTATGATCCTACCCTTCAAGTTAGCTTTACTAGTCTACTTGCTAGGAACAAATATGTCAAGTTTCTTAAAGGGAATTTCGTCACAGAAAGGGTTTATAATCGAATTGTTCAAGAACCTGAGTTTCATCAGTTTATGGACCAATATGAATGGGTATATATTCATGACGGTCTTGGGATGTCTCATCCTGAGATGACCTGCCGGTTTTATGCTAACTTGCATGGAGCCAACAAAGATAGCTGTTGTTTCAAAACAATGGTTGGAGGAATATATTTTGAGGTAAATCGAGGAGTGATTGCATATATGTTAAACCTATCACTTGATCGCTCTTTCATTGTTCCTCAACCTGAGCATCTCAGACCATCTCAGAGTCAACTATCTGAAATGTTACTGAATAACAGTGAATCTTGGGCTGGTGGCAAGCTATCTGTTGACAACATTAGCTTTCATTTGAAAGTTTTTAGCAAACTGGTTGTTGCTAATTTGATTCCCAATACACTGGATAAGAATCTATGGAGCAGGACCCTTGTTGAGATGATTTGCTATCTCATCTTTGGAGAAGAGATTGATTTCTGTGGCCTGATTATTCGATAAATGATTCATATGTTTTCGCAGAATAAAAATCTTGGGTTTCCGAGTCTTATCAGCAGAATTTGCAGTCACTTTAAGATTCCTCCTATTGGTACTTGCACTGGTCGAGCTACTCCTCTATCTCAGACAGACATTTACAAAATGAAGAAACCTGCCAATCCTGAAGTCGCTCGTCTTCTTCAAAGGAATGAGTGCTTGGAAAGACAATTGACTCATGCTGTGACAGTTCACCCCGACCTAGCTGAATTAATATATAAGATTTCTGAGAACTTAATCACAATCTGGATTAGTGTCTTTACCTTCATTTGTGTTTAAACTCTTTCTTATGTTATTTATGTTGAACTTCTTATGTTAAAACTGTTATAGTTGTAATGCATTTAATGGTATTGTAGTCTTGAATGAGTTTACTCTTCAAGTAAATTGCTAAATGTGTTAAATCCATGAGAAGTTCAACTAAATAATTGGTCAAAAGTTAAGTCTTTCATATGTCGATATGCAAGTATTGATAAAAGATTGAATGAACTTTTGATAAACAAAAGTTAAGCCTATTATGTCATTATGCAAATATTGATGGAAGATAGGATGAGCTTTTGTTTACAAAGATTAAGTCTATTATATGTCATTGTGCAAATAGTGATAAAAAATAGAATGAATCTTTGTTTATCCCGCATTATTGATCTTCCCTGATCCATATTTTTATGTAAATACTGTGCGGCTCCGAAAGTTTTCTTATGTGAGCATTTCCGATTAAATTAATCATGGGTTCTCTTGTGGTTAATTTAATTGATATTTTTGGATACAAATTCATATTCTTATGTGATTTGTTAATGTCCAAAGAAATCCTTATTTACTTGTGAAAGTAAGGTCGCTCTTGTTGTTCTTTCGGGAATGACATTTTATCGGGGAGAGTTCTTAATTGAACTTGTGCTTAATTGTCAAATCTTTGTAGGGAGTGCGGCTATGGAATATTATAGGGGTTATCTTGTATCTTTATAAACTCCTTGATGAATGCATTTAGTTTTGGCTAAATGATTGCATCTAAAAAGTTGATATGTTCTTTTCTTTTGTTCATGGTGTATCTCTATGGAAATTTCATTAGGATCCCACTAATTTGCGTACCTTTGCCAATTTTATTGACAAAAAGGGGGAGAATTAATGTATAGTTCACACTACAAATACATATGGTTTTCAGATCATTATGTGAGGGGGAGTGGTTTTCATGTGAGATGAAGTATTGACTAAGGGGGAGTGATACATATCACCATAGTATTGTTGTCGAAGTTGTGATACAATTGAACTTTGATGATGTGTAATAATACTATGACACTGTATAACAATGATTGAGAGCAATTGTTTTCTCATTGTTATGGATACGGAACTTCAACAACGATGATCCTGAATTGAATACCTTTAGAATCATTGGAGTACTTGGAAGTGACGAAGATTTCGAGTAATGTTGAAGAACCAAAGAGATCAAGCATTTTGATGAGAAGCTACAAAGTTCATTTATTTTGTATTCCATATGTATTGATAGTTTTGTCACTAAAATTGACAAAGGGGGAGATTGTTAGAGCACTGCTCAGTCGAACTCGCAAGCGTTGCTATCTCAAGCTTGTTTGTCAAGTTTAGTTGCCAAAATTATAAGTCTTGATTTCTAGTCTACTTATAGCTAAGTCTCGGACTAGGATAGTAAGTGTAGTTGAGCTCTAGACTCCACGGCGTTCATCATATGAAGACGAAGAACTACTCAGGGAACTTGTGGAACTTCATCTACAAAAAGGTATGTGGAGAGTTGAACTTATCTATCACTTAAAAGTCTATCTATTTTATCTCCTATTTTGAGACAAAAGTCGTATAGCTATATAGACTTCTATTATACACATTTGCTATTTCGAGCCGAGTTTATATCACTTATCTATTTCTCGAAATATGTGTTGGTAATATTTCGCTTTGGCCAAGTTCATCTTTACTCGTGACGAAAGTCATGTTGATTATTTCAATAACTTGAAAATAGCTTTGATGAAAAATAGTTTGTGAATAACAACTATATAACATCCTCTAAGAAAGTTTCATTGATTGAAATGAGAGTTTAGAACATGTAACCATCTTTGGATATAAACATAGTGTGTTCTCACATTTGTGTAAAAGTCCAAAACCGGGAACCCAAAGTATGCGTACCCGTACACGTACTGGCGGTTGTTGGAAATACGAGTGAGTATGCGTACACGTATGCGTACTGGCGGAAAGTTCACGTTTGTGAATTTCTGCTAGAGTTTGAAAGTGAAAAACAAACTCAATCCGGTTACTTAAGTACGCGTACCTGTTCGTATACTTAGGTAGGTTACTTTCTAAAATCGGTTTGTTCGTGAACTAAAACATTTATATAATAAGGAATGCAATCTTTGCAAACCGTGGCTATAATGTTCATGAATCGATTCGAGTGAATCAAAACCGATTTTGCTTCGATTGTGTCGTGTATACTTCTATAAGATCTAAGCAATTGAACAACTCTCTAACTAGTTCATTTGAGTCATTTGAACTAGTTATGGTGAAGATGAATAAGGTTGATATGAAAGTGCTCATATGGCTAACCATTGGTTAACTATTGTTGAACCAACTAAGTGTACACGTTTAGGTACGGTTACTCAAACCCAAATGAAGTTACATTTCATTTGTGTATAACGAGCTAAGTTCGATCTAACGGTTGAAATATTAGCTTGAATCTAATCAGGTTTTCATCTAACGGTGAATATTGAATGCTTTGTTACCAAGGTAACATAGATTGCAAACCCTGATTTGAAAACTATATAAAGGAGAACTCTAGCAACTGGGAAACCTAATCCCGACACTTCCTATGTGATACTAGTTGTATAAGCTAGAGTCGATTCTCCTTTAACATTAGGTTTTTCACGAAACCCTGTAGGTTAACGACTTAAAGACTTCATTGGGATTGTGAAGCCAGACCCAACTATTTTTCTCGTAGTGCGTGTTCTGATCTTACTTCTTCTATCGTGATTAAGTATTATCTTTGCTAAGATTTGCTTGAGATTTATCTCCGATAGGTAATTGTTTGTACCATAAGTAAAAATACCACTTAATGGGCCAAATTGATACTTGAATCATGTTTTGGTCCTCATCCAAGCCCACTAACCAGTCAACCAAGGCATCCCACCCGATGCACGGATGGTCAATGGTCAAAGTCGGTCAACTATCAAAGTCAACTTAGGTCAAGGTCGATGGTCAAAGTCGGTCAACTATCAAAGTCAACTTAGGTCAAGGTCATGGTCAACGGTCGGTCAATAGTCAAGGTCAACCGTCGGTCAACTATCGAAGTCGGCCGCACCCTAGCCAATTTTCGGTCTTGTAGCGCAAAGCCGCAAACCAATTCCCGACCAAAAACTCTTCCACGCCGCCAACCGAGTCTCCAACCATGCTTTTGCCGGCCCGGCCTCCATCCACACCGCCACCATCATGCACCGTCAACCATCAAGCCGGTCCCTACCCATGCGATCGCCTGTTCGCCAAACAAATGTCCACCAATATCGCCGACCATCATTTATGCGAAATTTATCATGGAAGCATAAATGTGCGATTTCATGCGGTGAATTCCAGCCGATTTTGACCATGCGAATTGAAGTCCAAAGCAGTTTTCGGCCATGCGAGTGCTAAATGCAAAGCTTTTACGCCATGCGGTACTAATTGCGCAGTTTCATACATACAGAATTAACTCCAGCTGTTTCATACAGAATTGATGATGGAGACATGAATGAGCAGTTAATGTAATTTATATTTATATTTAGATGTGGAACTGTATAAAGAGGAGAGGGCTGAAATCAGGAAGGGAGAGGTAGCCAATAGGAGATAAAACATACACTGTAATTCTACATATCAATAAAGTATCACCCCCAAGGGGATTCGTCCGTGGATGTAGGCAAATCATGTCGAACCACGTTAAACCTTTGTCTCTTTATTTGTTCTTCAATTCGTCTCCTAACCCAAAATACACACCAAACTATCCATTCATTGTGTTTCGTGCCCAAAAGTAATTTTGGGTACAAACATTGGCGCCGACTAAGGGGGACATACGAGAAAAGAAATCGTGTTTTCCCATTGAGAAAAGTTGTAGAAAATGGTTCGAAATCTTGTCCGCGAAAAAAGCAGTCTGAGCGTTTTGAAAAATCATGCTTGACCGAATCGCCCAGCTTGGATCGATTGACCGCAAAGCTGCCCAGTCGATTTGATCATAACGATCATGATCGGTGATCGCGATTCTTCGCCGACCGTATAATCGCACATACTACAAGATCTGATTGATCGCAATCGCCGCAATCAAGATTCGCCGTTTGCATTTGTTGAAACTATTACTGCGGATACTGCATGAAAATCGCGTCACTACAAAAATCGATGATAGTGTTCTTTGGGACGCTTTCGGTTCGCGGCCAAAGATGTAGTGAAATACCATCAAAAGCTGTTGTAGGAGATTCGATCCACAACATGGTTGGATCCGATTTGATTTCTATCACTGGTCCATTGATCGCAGAGCTGGCCATTGATTAATCACAATTACTATAGCCCAAAGATCACGGTCGGAAGCCACCAAAGTCGACTCACCTGCGAACATCGCTAAGATTGTTGCCAGGATGTTCGATCCGCAGCATGTTCATGGAGAAAAATGTTGCAAGGAGAAAGGACAACAGTACTCAAAACTGTTACAAAGGGGAAGTCAGCAAGGATAACACTTCAACCATCCGTTGCAAGAAGGCATGAAAGAAAAGACAACAGTTCCCCAAAGCTGTCACCAAATGTTCGGAGTAAAGGTCACAGTTTCGTAGCACTGTCACCAAAAGTTTAAAAAAAAAAAAAAAAACGGCCGACCCGGCGGCGGCAGCGGCAACGGCGGCAACGCTCAGATCTGTTCACCCTCTTTAGGGGTTTCGTTCACCTACATTTGTTTTGACTCACCCACGTCAAGGGTGTCCATCACCCACGTCAGAATTCTTCGATGCTTCCAGATATATCAAAGTTCGATGCGCAGCAAATTACCACCGTGGATTTTCTAAGGTACCAAAGTTCGATGCGCAGCAAATTACCACCGTGGATTTTCTAAGGTACATCAAACTTCGATGGTCCGCGATACATCAAAATTCCATTCTCAGCAACAGTTCGATGCAACGGTGGTACATCAACCTTCGATGCGCTGAACACACGCACCGTTGATGCTCCCCTCGGTACATCCATTTTCGATGTTCTCAGAAACATCAAAATCAAATTCAACAAAAAAAAAAAAAAAAAAAAAAAAAAATCAGAAAAAGCCGGGCCGCTTAACAAATGGCTGCCATCACGAGCGGCGGCGGCGAGCGGCGCCAGCGGTCCAAGCCGGCGGCCTCCACGAGCGGCGGCGGAGAACGGCAGCGACGCCGGCGGCCCAGGGCGGCGGCAGAGCCTTATGGCCACCACGACCAAGCAATAGTAGTCGAGTAGTCGACGATTAATCGCCGATTAATAGGAGCCTCTGATTTGTTGCAGCTCGGTACAACTTAATCCCGTAGCCCTCGGATCTTTCCGCCCCGTTCCTCTTGCCTTGCGGATATGTACACCCCACTAGGGCTTGGCCTAAAAAATTGTTTCTGATATCTTCTTCGTCTCACGTCCGAATTGGATGATTTTTGGCTCTTTGCGATCGCATTTCAATATCCTACGACATGAAGGAAAAATTTTGCAATTGGAGAATAATATTTTTTGGGTACAATCACGTCATCAACATGTTTGGAGCAAGGGGCTAACCAACCAATTTCGTTTCTTCGATAACTTCTTCTTCATGCATCCAAATTGAGTGATTGTCGAACCGATGAGATCGTATGTCAATTACCAAGGTCGTGAAGGCGACATTCCAATTTTCGGAGAAAGTTAAAATTTTTAGAAACGGACACCACCGAAAACACTGCAGTCCAGTTGATCGAACTACTGCAGTCTTTTTGCACATAACTATTATAGTCAGTTGATCGAACTATTGTAATCCGTTTTCACAGCAACAACTGTTGGCATGTTGATCGAACAGCCGCAATCCTTTTAATTCCTCTGATCCTAGTGGGTCGAACTGCTGTAGTCCGATTTTCCCCAAAAATTATTTCAATACTGATTTTCCTCACAACCGGTTGATCGAGTTTTGCGCATAATCATTGCGGTAAAGCTGATCATCATCACTTTGAAATACGATTCGTGGCAACTGTCTTCGATCCGACTTGGACTTAATCTGGTGCATTCGGTCCACAGACAAATCAATTACTAAGTCGAGACGAGACGCTAAGGCAACTATACTAATCATCGTCATTTGGAAAACACCGACATAGCCAAGTGGGCACCCTAATCACTTCGTAAGCGAAGTCACGGTAACATTTTCAATAAGGTAAGTATACAATTTACATATTTTTGCATCTTTTCATATATTCATGCATACTTTTGTTCAAGTAAGACACCTTTAATGTGGCAAGCATCTTCTCACGAGGGGATGCACACATTTCATTCCGCGCGCATCCGGAATAGTGGGATTGGCCCCCCGCGCGAATTCCGGATAGCGAGACATATTCAAAATCCCATGCGCGAGCAAAATGCAAGCAAGGAAGTGCACCCTTGTGCAAGCATTGAGCAAACATGACAATTACTATCTTAGGGCGAGTTGCATATCACTTCAACATGGTGACCATCACTTGGGGCGAGATATGTAACACCTCATGGTCTAAAATTAGTCTTTTGGGGCAAGCTGTGTAACACTTCATACGCTTGGGGGCAAGTTACATAGCACCTAATTGCAATGCGGAATTAAGCTTCTGAAAATCGAAACTTCAGGTAACCCAAACTTCTTAATCCTCCAACGAGTTGCGAGGATTAAGAGGGGGCGAGCGTACACCCTAATATTTTTACGTAATTTTTACAATCGGTAATGTTAAACTGCTATAGTTATGTTGATTGAATTATTGTACTCAGTTCAAAAGCAAGCTTTTTCGGTTGGACGCGACCGATGCGATCTTTTGCCTATGAATTACGTACTCGGTTGCTGACCCAACCGATGCAAGGCCTAGTTGCACTCGATTGGACAACTCGATGTCCAAGTTTTATTTGTAATCGCTTACACCTAGGTTTATCGAACTATTTAAATCCAGTCCCTCAAGAAATGGCCGCTTGATCTAGCCGATTGAGCTACTGCGGTAAAATCTCTCGTTTGTACTCATCTTGATCGGTGATCGTTAAATGGGCCGCAATGCTCGATGCCGCCGAACTGCCGACGAAGCCGTCGCTAGTCGGCTGCTCGCAACTCCTTGATCCGGTGATCGCAAAATGCCCGATGCGGTTGCTGCGTCACCCTCATCGGTGATCGACATTCGCCGTAGTGTGATTTGCTCGTTGCTCCTGCCTGATCTAAATTGACGCTTGTTCCGCAATGCCCTCGATCTTCGGGCAACCGGTGATCGAAGCCGCCGCGATCAAACCGTTTCAACTCAATGATCCAGTGATCACAGTGCCGCAATGCGATTTTTTCGTCACTCCTGCCGATCCGAGATGATCGTGCAGTTCTTTGTAGTGCGATTTTGCTCGTTACTCCTGCTGATCCGGTGATCGCGATGCTTGCGCAATGCTCGATCTTTGCTGCGAACCGGTGATCGAAGCTGCTGCGATCGGCTACGTTCGCAACTCCTGCCGATCCGGTGATCGCATTCTCTGCGGTGCGATTTTGCTCGATCTTTGCTACTGAACCGGTGATCGAAGTGCTGCCGATCGGCTACATTACGCCAACTCCTGCAGATCCGGTGATCGCGATTGCTGCTGCGGTGCAGATTTTGCTACGATCTTTCGCCTACTGGAACCCGGTGATCGAAGGCTGCTGCGAGTCGGCTACGTTACGCAACTCCTGCTCGATGTCCCGGTGATCGCGATGAGCTGCTGCCGGTGCGATCTTGCTCATCACTCCTGCTGATCCGGTGATCGCGAGTTCTGCTGCGATGCGATTTTGCTCGTCACTCTGCTAGATCCGGTGATCACGCAGCGATGCTGCCAGACGACTTCACTCAATGTTGTTAATTGCGCCATTTCCAACATCACTTTGCTCCATTATCAAGCTTCCGCTGCATCACCTCAGTCTTGTTTTTGCAGCACTTGGGGGCGACTTGATTACGATCTCCACAATCAACGAAGGCGTTTCTATTTACGTCAAAGAACATAAATGTACTCTTGGGGCGTCTTGATTTCCGCAAACAACAAGGGAAGTTCGCCAATCACCTCAATATCAATAGTCCACACTTGGGGGCGAGTTTTATCATTGACTAAGGAACACGAAATTTTTTCTTAACCCTGACAAGTTGGAGGTTAAGAGGGGGCGATGTTTGTACCATAAGTAAAAATACCACTTAATGGGCCAAATTGATACTTGAATCATGTTTTGGTCCTCATCCAAGCCCACTAACTTGATCAACCAGGCAGCCCACCCCGATCACCGCACGGATCGGTCAATGGTCAAAGTCGGTCAACTATCAAAGTCAACTTTTGGTCAAGGTCGATGGTCAAAGTCGGTCAACTATCAAAGTCAACTTCCGGTCAAGGTCATGGTCAACGGTCGGTCCTGGCCGGTCAACTATCGAAGTCGGGGTTGCACCCCTAGCCAATTTTCGGTCTTGTAGCGCAAAGCCGCAAACCAATTCCCGACCAAAAACTCTTCCACGCCGCCAACGGTCTCCAACCATGCTTTGCCCGCCGGCCTCCATCCACACGCCGACCATCATGCTGTCAACCATCAAGCAGTCCCCTACCCATGCGATCAAATTTGTTCACCAACAAATGTCCACCAATACTGCCAGCCATCATTTATGCAGAATTTATCATGGAAGCATAATGTTGATGGTGGATTTTCATTTAAGGTTAAAATTGTAAAAGCCAGAAAACTATGCGCGGATATCTTGTAAAAGATAAAGCCATTTATAAGTGTTGGATACTCCCTCACTTAATTCACCAAGAATGGAGCATGTGGCAACAATCCCATTATGTGAATACATGAAATTCCTCCAGGTTGGAGCATGTGGCAACAATCCCTTCCGTGAATTTCATATCGGCCTTGTATTTCCAAGTACTCATTATCGGTGTGGCATGACGGCGAGTGTTACTCTTCTGAGTAACACGAACCTCCAAGCACTATAATGAAACCATGTACGAAATACCCGTACAGTGACTCTCGGTGTGTTATACTAGCCCGATTGAGCCCTCTTGGTGTGTTATACTAGCCCGAGTTGAGCATCCGGACTGATCCGTATCGGTCGGATATGATCCGATGATCATCCAACTCCATAAGCATGATTGGATGACCCCGGATCAATTCCATCACCCCAAGCAGGTATGGAATACCCACGGCCCGACCCCGCATGGTCGGTTATTGGCCTAGCTTGCCAAGAAACCGTTCATACCAAGCATTATGGACGGAAAACCCTAAATTAGGGTTTGCGGCATATTACATGTGTTGCAAAGCAGTCTCAACCATCCATCTTCGCAGGTATAGATGGAGGGTGTAGATGTAGATTCAAAGGGCCCAGAGCATGTCAACACGATCATTGTGGGCCCGCCTACACACTTGACCAATCGGTCAAGACCAACCATGCTTGGTTGCAACAAATTAAATACGCCCAAAAGAGAATGGTCACACGGCTATGAAAGTCAAAATTAGGGTTTCAAGCCATCACGAGCGTCCATCTTCTAAAGCACGAATGGAGGGTCACAGATTAGATTAGCAGTCCGGTCATACCAAAGATGAACACAAGTGGGCCCGTCTATCCCCTCACTTGATCGGCCAAGGCATATCATGCCTGGCCATCCCAAAACGCACGTCCAAACTTGCGTGGTCACACCTCCCAAACCGCAAACTAATCTCGACCGCTCAACTTCGCCGGACGATTTGAGTGGTTCGGATCACGTTTTCATGGGATAATCAGTGTAGGCGTGAACACCAGCCTACCACCTTCACGCCAAAGCCAACCGACCAAGTCCGACCAAGATTGGTCGTCTTGGAACGCGCGCTGAAGAGGGCGTGACGAGCGGCCCTTGCGGCATTGGTTTTCTATCGCAAATTGATCCCACCACTCGATTTCAGGATGAATTGAGTGACCCGGATCATACTTTCGTGAGGGAATGGAGTACGGGCGCCTACACCGTCATGCCGTCTACACGCATGTATGATCGGCTGGACAAAATTGTATCCCATGCTTGGTTTCGACCAAGTCGAAGAGTGATGCCTGCGCACCTCTTCAAAACCCTAATTTCATTAACGGTCGCGAGATGAGTGTCTCAAGGATCATCTCATCCGTCCAACTTCTGACTTGGTTATACAACCCTCGGTCGAGTTAATTGGTTATTAAGGTGTCATTACCCATCACTTTACCACACCATGATGCGCAGTGCACCGCATAAAATACACACGATACTTCACAAGTATCGACTTCTGAATAACTTGTGAGTTATTCAATTCAACAGATACATGCTATCTTTCGTGGATCCACGATCCACACATTCCGAACATCAATCATGTCACAAGCAGGGGGGATACATACTGGGGTATTGGTGCAGCGGTTTACGGCGTGCGGCGTGCAACGCGCCATCACAAGAACGTGTTAGGAAGTCATGGACGGTTAGAGATGAACAGGAGAAGTGGAAAGACGCGGTCGTGTGGCACCGACGCACAACTCCACTACTCCATCACTCCACTTCCTCCACTTCCCACGAGAGACGTGAATAAGACTCAGTGACTTGTATAAATAGGTTCTCCGCCCTATTTCCAAACAACGGGAGAAAAACAGAGAAAAACAACAAGAAAACACCCAGAGTCTGCTTACACCAATCGTAAGCTTGTTCACTTTCCTGTTGCAAGTCACAATCAAGTCTACACCTTCACAATCTCAACACCTTCTTCGCTTCCCTCCCTAAGATCAACCCCATCTCCTTCACTTTGTGACCGAAACAAGTCCGGAACGGCCATTTCTTGGTTTAGGTAGGACTTGCACAAATTGATCTCTCGAATCTACAAGCACTCACCGCGCAGTGCATTTATTTAAGGTTTAAATTCATTCCTCATCCACACCCCAAATTACCAAATTCTGCAGGAGTAGTTTTCACCCATAAACAATTGGCGACCACAGTGGGAGGTTGATCTCTCGGTTACAAAAATTGAATTCACAATTCTTCAGTTTTCATCTCGCGATGTATCCTCACTCGGAGACCACGGGTGGTTCAGATATCATGGGAAGTGTAGCTAGAATGTTGGAGGATGTCTTGGAAAATCAAGCCGGTATCGCTAGAAGACAGAGCGAGACATTCCGCCTTTTGAATGATATAACAGCGCAATTACAAGAAGGGTCGGCAGGCATCTACTCAAACAGTGTAAGAAACGCTGGATCCTTAGTCAGGAGTCACACCTTTACCAGTGGAGATGCAGAAATAGCGCATAATCACAGGGGACTCAGGAGAGACGAACAACATGGTCCAGCCGACAACGAAGACTCGAGGCAACCCCACAGAGGAAAAAACTTGTTCGGGGTACCACAACGTCTACCGGATAAAGAAATGGAGCATGTAGCTTACGGATCCCTGCTGGAAGATTTATATCTCAAGACCCTTGTCGAAGCCCGGAAGACTGTTCAATCCGCATCGACCTTTCAACTAAGTGAAGAAATGCTTGAGGAAGGAGAGATCAATCAAGGAACACGTGAGTACAGAGGATGGGAACGTTCAATTCGATCACTTGATAGGGTGTAGAATACACCTAATTTACTATCTAGTAGTTTATGCTTTCTTTGCTATTTTTCTTGTAAATTATGTATTTTACGCTTGTTTTGAGTTTTATAGCTATTTTGGAGTCGTGCGAAAGAAAAGAAGAAGAAACCATCCAAAGTTGTGCTAAAGGGCGTAATTGTCATTTCACAAGCAAGTAATATATGGAGCCCAGCCACGGTTAAGGGGCAACTCTTATGGAGGAGCACTGAAGACAGCCGATATTGTTAAGGGGTTACCATCCAGGTAGCCCTTATCCGAAAAAATGTGTGTGTTATTAGCACCCGATGGGGGTGTAGTCGTCTAACCCTAATGACTATACCCTAAAATCGAGAGGATCCTACCCTAAAACTAAAAGGCATGAAAAGCATTGTTCATAAAACCGAGAGAACTAAAATGGAATCGAAGGAAGAAGAAGATACGGGTGAGACTAATGATGGTCACTGCAATTGAAGGATGAAGTAATGGGTTTTGATGGAATTAATTAGGGTTTGCTATGTTGTTGGTGCTGCTGTAGAGGAAGAAATTAGGGATTGATTCAAGTCCGAAAAGCGGCAAGCGAGAGATGATGTTGCTCGAATATGAAGATGAGTGACTCGGTGAGGAATTGAAGGAGATGCGAGTGGCGGATGGAGGCAACAGAATCAGAGAAGATTTTCAGAGGAAGAACACAGCACGGATCGAGAACAAGAAGAAGAGAAATTGGACCAAGTATGGGATTGCGGCCAAGATTAGGTGGTTGTTGAATGGGGTTCTGGTGATAAATTTAAGATGGGTAGGATCGGATTTAGTTGCCGTAGCAAGAATTACAAAGGGAAGATTGAATCGAGTCTGTGGCAGGTGAAATCGATAATGGAAATGAATCCGCTGCAACTGGAGTAGAGATGGAGTGGATAGGAGTGGTTTGCCATTGATGTTGGGAGTTGTTGAATTCTAGACTCAGGTGATGCTGTTGATTTGTGTTGAATCGAGAAGCGGCAATGGTCGAATCTGTAATGTTTGCAGCTAACGAAGGTGGTAATTGGAGTACGGTTGCTATTGGGGTTTCTACGAATGTGCAGGTGGGTAATGAAGCCGAGAAGCAAGAAGGGGAAGTGAACCGAGTGATGTCGCAGATTCTTGATCGAATTAGTTGTTGAATGAAGGGCATTGCAGATTGCGGTTGTAGTTGGCTTTCGCAATGAATGGTTCCGATGGTGCTCGGCCAGTTTGTGTAGTATGGCGTGAAGCTGTTTAAAAGCTGAACTGGTGAAGGAACTGGAGTTGAACGTAAGAGGGGCATCGCAGGTGCATCTTGTGCTTGAGATGATGAACTGGACCCAGTGAAATTGGTGGTTTGCGGGTTTTGCGGGTTTTGCAGAAGTGCACTGCAGATTAGCCTGGGAAGCCGAATGGTGCCGCTCATGAGTTCGAAGGACAGACGTTGGATGTGCAACGAGCCGGGAATGATTGCTAATGACGTATATGGTCACGTCGACAGGTGGGTTGCCGAGACCGTGGAGACTGCACGAGAAGAAGCAGTCGAGCTCGAGCACCGAGAGGTAGAGCTGAGCATGAAATGACGAGGGAGTCTCGAGTTGTAGCACTTCAACGATGAAGAATGAAGCGATCGATAATGATATATGATGATGACGATCCGAGTTGCCATAGTGACTATCGGACGGATTATTGGTGATGGCAACAAAATGATGCCGCCGATGACTTGTGCATGCTTTTGTTGTTGTGCTTCTCGGTGATTCTTTGGAGTCGTGGAACCGAGAGCTATGGAGCCGAGATAGAGTTGGCAGAGCGGAAACAAGTTTTGCGGTGTGAAACCAGCTAGAGTTGTAGTGCTTGGATTGTGAGGTCGAGATGTTAATGGGAATGGAGTTGAATGGAGCGATCTCTGAAGTCTTGTTGGCTGGCTTGAGAAGGTTGAGTGGTTGGCTGTTGTTGCACTGGCAGAGGGAACTGTTGGTGGAATTGGAATTGAAGAACAAGGCATGAATCTGAGACTGGTGTTGGCAGAATTGAATGGTTACAGGGAAGGAATTCCAGGGTTGTGTTTTGTTGGGTGTTTAGCCATCTTGGCTGAACATGATGGCTGAAGCACAATGAATGTGCTACAAGTCCTGTCCAAGTGCAACTAGCCCAGGCCAAGTTCACTCAGCTCAGCTGAGTCTGACTTGGGTCTAACTGTGACTGATCGGTTTCGACTCATGAACTGGAATCGGTTTGACTCGGCCCAACCGAGTTGACCCGTTGACCCGACCGATCCGACCCGTTGACCGGTGGACGGGTGGACTTTGCCTGGCCACCTGAGTACTTTCCGGGACTTTTCCCGTCGGATTTCGGCCATAATACCGTATTTCCGCGAGCAAAAATTCCAGAATTTTCTATGGATTTCTCTCATGGGTGTGAAGACTTGGACTAGGAATTGGATGGAGAATTGGACTCAAATTTGGAAAGAGAAGATGGAAAGAGAAAGACTTGAATTTGGAAATTGAATTGCTAAAGGAAAAGGATTCTATTCCTTGGAAGATTTGGAGAATATTTAAGCCTATAAATAGAGAAGTTTTCTACATCTTTTGACACACCTCTCAAACACTTTTCTTTTCTTATTCTTTGTGTGAACTCTTTAACATGAGTAGCTAATTTAATTATTGATTGAGGATGAATTCCTAGTTCTTAATTTATGTTTTGAGTTTTTGTTTTCAATTCTATCTTGAAATTTTTCACATGATTATCGTTTGTTTTTACTAATAGGAATGATCTTAAAGACATTCATGATTGATTGATAGATTGTTTAGGTGGCCAACTAAATTGATTTGTTAATTTGATCTAAAGCTAGTGAAAGTTAGGAGATAAGTAATCGTTTCTTGACTCTTTACATAAGTAGCAAACACGAGACCTTGCGGAGGGATTCCGTGGAGCAATTGTGTGTAGAAACAACGCTAGAAAGTGAACCAAGCGAACCGAGTTTAACTACTAGTACTAAACCTAAATTCATAAATCTTAATGCATTCGGGAATTACATCTTGTAAGCGAACCTCAAGGTGGTTCTTTTGAATAGAATCGATAACTAAGCGGACTTGTTACTCGGTGAAATTAGGGATTTTGGGGCTAGCTAAGCGGACCTGCGCTATCCTACGGTTGGTGATAATCTGTGACTAATAACAAGTAGAAAAGAACATAACTTGATTCATTGTTTTGCAACGAAGAAGGATTCCTTGATCTTATCTCTCTTATTGCTTTCAACTTTATCTTTTAATTGTTTTGCTTATTTTCTTTTGCTTTTTACACCCCCTTTCGTGACAATTTTTACAACTAGAATCTCTTGCTCCTCGTGGGAACGAACTTGACTTCCATTATATTATTTTTAATTGAGTGGAAATAAGATATTAATTTGATTGCACCTACGACACGCATCAAATTTTGGCGCCGTGCCGGGGAGCAACGGGCGATTTTTAGTTTTTTTTTTTTTTTTTTTGCTTTATTCTTGCTTTGTTAGATTCTTTACCGTATCTAACTTAGTTTTTGAGAATCTTGTTTGGTGTTATACCTTTGGTGAATGCTTAAAGAGGGCGTGACCCGAGTCCGATACGTCTTCGATCCGGCACTCAACTAAAGGATTTCATTCGTGCGATTAACACTCCACTTCCTCCTTCTTCATCAAGTGATTCGGACAAAGAGGAAGAAACAATGCTGAACGTACACTCAAGGACCTAGCTTCTCACAAGCTTGATACACAACAATGGTGTATCCAAACTAACTCAACCTTCGAGATCAAGCCGGGGTTGATTAGAGAGTTACCAAAGTTCCATGGCATGGTGAATGAGGACCCAAACAAACATCTTATGGACTTCTATACCATAGTTATGGCTATGCTTCCACCGGAGACTAATGCGGATGGAGCAATGTTGAAAGCTTTCCGTTTTCTTTGGCGGGTAATGCTAAGGAATGGTTATATTATTTGCCTTAGGAAGTATCACAACATGGAATGGGATGAAGAAACTTTTCCTCGAGAGATATTTTCCCGCATCCAAAGCTACTCAAATTCGCAAGGAGATTTGTGGATTGAAACAACAAGTGGGAGAATCATTGTATGAATGTTGGGAGCGATACAAGAGGTTGGTGGCAAGCTGTCCACACCATCAATTTAGTGACGTTATGATACTCCAATACTTCTATGAAGCTCTTCACCCAAGTGATAGGTCTCTTCTTGACGCCGCGGGTGGTGGTGCACTAATGAACAAGACGGTGACCCAAGCCACCGAGTTGATTGAAAGCATGGCGGCGAACTCGCAACAATTCTACACAAGAGATGAACCCATGGTTAGGCGAGTGCATAAAGTTAGAGATTCATCATCACATCTCGATCAAAGAATGAGTAACATGGAGATAATGATTCAAAGGATGGCCGCGGTGATTATTCCGGATAATGAGACCGAACAAGTGAATGCTTTATATCCAAATCAAAGGCCAAGGTACGATCCATACTCGAATACTTACAATCCCGGGTGGAAGGATCATCCTAACTTTAGCTATGCAAATAAGCAAGCGGCGGCTCCTAATCCATATGAGCAACAAGGTGGTTTCCAACAATCACGTTTCCAACCTCAACAACAATTCCAACCTCAAGTAAAGGAACAACGATCTTCGATAGATGATAAGCTTAATGTCATGATGCAAAGTATTACGTCATTGTTTCAACAAAATCAACAAAAGACCGATTCGGCAATCAAGGATTTACAAATTCAAGTGGGGCAATTAGCGACCGATGTGAACTTATTGAAAGCGCAAGCGTCCACAAAACTTCCTTCACAACCATTTGTTAATCCAAGAGAGAGCGTTAATGCGATTACTTTGAGGAGTGGGAAACAAGTGGAGCAACCAAATCAACAAGATAAGGTGTATGATGAGAAAGAGGAAATTGAAACCGCACCAAAGGAGAAAACATCTCCAACCAACCAACCCGAGGAGACGGTTCCTACTTTCACAACTCCACCCCCGTTCCCTAGCCGATTTGCTAAATCAATGAAAGACTTGGAATACATGGATATTTGGGAGATCTTTAAGAAAGTACAAGTCAATATTCCACTCATAGAAGCTATTCGTCAAATTCCTCGTTGTGCAAAGTTCTTAAAGGAGTTGTGCATGAAGAAGAAAAGGTTGAAAGGGAATGAAGTCATGAGTGTGGGGGAGAATGCTTGCGTTTATTCTCAAGAAACTCCCACCAAAATTAAAGGACCCCGGTAGTTTCAATATACCTTGCACAATTGGTAAAACAAGGTTTACTCGAGCTTTGCTAGATTTGGGAGCATCGGTTAATGTTATGCCTTCCTCGATTTATGATTCTTTGAATCTTGGTCCTCTTAAAGAGACCGGGGTAGTTCTTGAACTTGCTAACCGATCTAATGTTTACCCGAAAGGGATTGTTGAGAATGTTTTGGTGCAGGTTAATGAGCTTGTATTTCCGGCCGATTTCTATGTCTTAGACATGAATGATGAGAATTCTTCCAAGTCTACACCTTTGCTATTGGGTAGACCATTCTTAAGCACCGCCGGAACAAAGATTGATGTCCAAAATGGCACCTTGACTATGGAGTTTGATGGTACACTCATCCACTTCAATATCTTTGAGACAACGCGATACCCTAGTGATGTGAAATCATGTTTTCCTGTGAAAGAGATTGATCCGGGCTAATGAATCTTGCAAAAGCTAAGTCGGGCCGTCGACTTTAAAACAAGCGCTTAATGGGAGGCAACCCATAGGTTTTGTATTTCTTATCTTTTTGCTTTTTTTTATTTCTTTTTCTTTCATATCATGTTAAAATTTCCCACCTTGACTTTACTAGGAGGATTCAATTACATTGAGGACAATGTAAGGTTTAAGTGTGGGGAGTGGTTAAGCATGTATTTTAAAAAAAAAAAATTTACAAAAAAATTAAAAAATTTAAAAAAAAAAAAAAAAAGTTTTACATAAAATCTCCAACTTTTAAAGATTTTAGAGTCACTAGCATACTTCTAGGTATGTTTACATAGAGATTTTGACCGACATAATTGAACTTGAAAATGTTAGAGAACTACATTCGGATTTCTTGCTTGTGTGAGTGTTAAATAATGGATTTAATTATGCCGGTGATGCGAATTTGGTGCAGGGAGAAATGCATTATTAGAGTTTTGATCAATCATTAGTGGAGACTACCCGTATTCATATCATGTGAGGCACCACCAGAAATTTTTTCCATCTACTAAAGAGCTTTCTTTTGAGTGTGTGTCACCGTACGTTAATTCCGGGTAGAATGGTGAGCTACCCAACCTCCCACCAATAGAAGCACTACTCTTTGATCTCTTGAGTGCTAATTTTGTCAATCATGAGGGTGACGTCTATAGATGAAAGCTTCCTTCTTGTAGTTCGATTTGCAGTTAGCACCATTCTCTCTCTCGACAACAACGGATCCATAGAAACACTATCATCATCAACAAGGAGCGACATCAAAATCTACAAGGAAAGTTGGAAAAGTTCAAGGTTTACAAGCAACGGAACGAGAAAAAGAGCAAATTTCAAATACAAGTAAAGCAACATACAAAGAGCGGATTTTTACATATATGTTGAAGACTTACATTACAATGAGGTAATTTTATATCCAAGTATGAAGACTTATTCATGAAAGCGAAGAAAATTAAAAGGTGAGAATTTTTGAAGTTTATGATTTCGAGACGATACAAGTTGTGAAGAATCAAGCGGTAAAATACTTCTCCCACGGCCATGGTTTATTTTTTTGTATTTTATTTCTCTTGTTTCAAAAAAAAAAAAAAAAAAAAAAAAAAAAAATTGAAGAAAAGAAAAAAAAAAAAAAAAAGAGAAAAAAAAGAGAAATATTTGTTTTGTTAATAAGCCGTGGGGAAGGAAAATATATAAGGAAGTTTCAAGCGACAAGGATTTAAGGTAAAAGAGTTACAAAGTGTCAAGGATTTATGAAATTCGAGAGTTTATCATCAATAGTTGAAACCGAAGACCAAGAAGACGTTTCTATTGGATGTCGTGAGAGTGGTGTTATCATAATTGGCGATCGGATGTGAAGGTGAGTAAGTAATCTCATCCTCAATAATAAATGGTTGATTTCCTTTCTTAGAGATCGTCGGAAAAATGGTTTTTCAAAATATTAAAAGATGTGGGTTTTTAAAAATATTTCGGAAGTTGTCCTTCCCACCATTCAACGTGTTGCAGGATTTGTTTCTTCATTCCTACCTGCACACATGTGTGACCCATAAAAAAGCCGTTTTTTTTTAGTGCAATTATCATAAAATCCTATTTGGTGAGGCAGAAGTCGAGGCGAAATGCTTATTGATCGTTTCTCAAACACGCGTTCTCTCATTATGGTGTGGTTATTTCTCACTCAACATTTAAGAATGAGAATATGTTCTTTAGTATTTCTAACTTCTTATTACTAGCATGCGTAAAACTCTATGTTCTCATAACTCTTTGATGTTTGTGACGCTTGAACGCTTTGAAGTTGTAAGTTTTTAGTTTGATTTGCTCGAGGACTAGCAAAGTCTAAGTGTGGGGGAATTTGATAGGGTGTAGAATACACCTAATTTACTATCTAGTAGTTTATGCTTTCTTTGCTATTTTTCTTGTAAATTATGTATTTTACGCTTGTTTTGAGTTTTATAGCTATTTTGGAGTCGTGCGAAAGAAAAGAAGAAGAAACCATCCAAAGTTGTGCTAAAGGGCGTAATTGTCATTTCACAAGCAAGTAATATATGGAGCCCAGCCACGGTTAAGGGGCAACTCTTATGGAGGAGCACTGAAGACAGCCAGATATTGTTAAGGGGTTACCATCTGGGTAGCCCTTATCCAGAAAATGTGTGTGTTATTAGCACCCGACTGGGGTGTAGTCGTCTAACCCTAATGACTATACCCTAAAATCGAGAGGAGCCTACCCTAAAACTAAAAGCTGCGAAAGCAGCTGTTGCTGTTAAAACCGAGAGAACTAAAATGGAATCGAAGGAAGAAGAAGATACGGGTGAGACTAATGATGGTCACTGCAATTGAAGGATGAAGTAATGGGTTTTGATGGAATTAATTAGGGTTTGCTATGTTGTTGGTGCTGCTGTAGAGGAAGAAATTAGGGATTGATTCAAGTCTGAATCTGGTAGCGAGAGATGATGTTGCTCTGAATATGAAGATGAGTGACTCTGGTGAGGAATTGAAGGAGATGCAGTGGCGGATGGAGGCAACAGAATCAGGGAAGATTTTCAGAGGAAGAACACAGCACAGATCGAGAACAAGAAGAAGAGAAATTGGACCAAGTATGGGATTGCGGCCAAGATTAGGTGGTTGTTGAATGGGGTTCTGGTGATAAATTTAAGATGGGTAGGATCGGATTTAGTTGCCGTAGCAAGAATTACAAAGGGAAGATTGAATCGAGTCTGTGGCAGGTGAAATCGATAATGGAAATGAATCCGCTGCAGCTGGAGTAGAGATGGAGTGGCTAGGAGTGGTTTGCCATTGATGTTGGGAGTTGTTGAATTCTAGACTCAGGTGATGCTGTTGATTTGTGTTGAATCGAGAAGCGGCAATGGTCGAATCTGTAATGTTTGCAAAAGCCTAACGAAGGTGGTAATTGGAGTACGTTTGCTATTGCAGGTTTCTACGAATGTGCAGTTGGTAATGAAGCCGAGAAGCAAGAAGGGGAAGCTGAAGCGAAATGATGTCGCTTGATTGTAAATGAATTATTTGTTGAATGAAGGGCATTGCAGATTGCGGTTATAGTTGGCCTGCAATGAATGGTTCTGATGGTGCTCGACCGAGTTTGTGTAGTATGGCGTGGAAGTCGTATTTAAAAGCCGAATCGGGTGAAGGAACCGGAGTTGAACGTAAGAGGGGCATCGCAGTGCATCTTGTGCTTGAGATGATGAACGGACCAGAGTGAAATTGGTGGTTTGCGGGTTTTGCGAGTGCAACTGCAGATTAACTGGGAAGTCTGAATGGTGCTGCTCATGAGTTCGAAGGACAGATCATGGATGCGCAACGAGTGGGAATGATTGCTAATGACGTATATGGTGTCGACGTGTGGGTTGCCGAGACCGTGGAGACCGCACGAGAAGAAGCAGTCGAGCTCGAGCACCGAGAGGTAGAGCCGAGCATGAAATGACGAGGGAGTCTCGAGTTGTAGCACTTCAACGATGAAGAATGAAGCGATCGATAATGATATATGATGGAAGTCACTGCATACCCGAAATCTGTGTTCTTTGCCATAGTGACTATCGGACGGATTATTGGTGATGGCAACAAATGATGTCTGCCGATGATTGTGCATCTTTGTTGTTGTGCTTCGGTGATTCTTTGGAGTCATGAACCGAGCTATGGAGCCGAGATAGAGTTGGCAGAGCGGAAACAAGTTTTTGGTGAAACCGGCTAGAGTTGTAGTGCTTGGATTGTGAGGCTGAGATGTTAATGGGAATGGAGTTGAATGGAGCAGTCTCAAGTGTTGTTGGTCTGGCTTGAGAAGGTTGAGTGGTTGGCGTTGTTGCACTGGGCAGAGGGAACTGTTGGTGGAATTGGAATTGAAGAACAAGGCATGAATCAGACTGGTGTTGGCGGTAATTGAATGGTTACGGGGAGGAAGGAATTCCGGGGTTGTGTTTTGTTGGGTGTTTAGCCATCTTGGTCGAACATGATGGTCAAGCACAATGAATGTGCTACAAGTCTGTCCAAGTGCAACTAGCCAGGCCAAGTTCACTCATTTCAGGTGAGTCTCGACTTGGGTCTAACTCGGACTGATCGGGTTCTCGACTCATGAACCCGAATCGGTTTGACTCGGCCCAACCGAGTTGACCGTTGACCCGACCGATCCGACACCCGTTGACCGGTGACAGGCCGGACTTTGCCGGCCACCGGAGCCGCTTTCTGGGACTTTTCCGCCGATTTCAGCCATAATGCCGATTTCCGCGACCAAAAATTCTTAATTTTCTATGGACTTCTCTCATGGGTGTGAAGACTTGGACTAGGAATTGGATGGAGAATTGGGCTCAAACTTGGAAAGAGAAGATGGAAAGAGAAAAAAACTTGAATTTGGAAATTGAATTGCTAAAGGAAAAGGATTCTATTCCTTGGAAGATTTGGAGAATATTGAAGCCTATAAATAGAGAAGTTTTCTACATCTTTTGACACACCTCTCTAACACTTTTCTTTTCTTATTCTTTGTGTGAACTCTTTAACATGAGTAGCTAATTTAATTATTGATTGAGGATGAATTCCTAGTTCTTAATTTATGTTTTGAGTTTTTGTTTTCAATTCTATCTTGAAATTTTTCACATGATTATCGTTTGTTTTTACTAATAGGAATGATCTTAAAGACATTCATGATTGATTGATAGATTGTTTAGGTGGCCAACTAAATTGATTTGTTAATTTGATGTAAAGCTAGTGAAAGTTAGGAGATAAGTAATCGTTTCTTGACTCTTTACATAAGTAGCAAACACGAGACCTTGCGGAGGGATTCCGTGGAGCAATTGTGTGTAGAAACAACGCTAGAAAGTGAACCAAGCGAACCGAGTTTAACTACTAGTACTAAACCTAAATTCATAAATCTTAATGCATTCAGGGAATTACATCTTGTGTTTAACCTCAGGGTGATTCTTTTGAATAGAATCTGATAACTAAGCGGACCTGTTACTCAGTGAAATTAGGGATTTTGGGGCTAGCTAAGAGGACCTGCTATCCTACGTTGGTGATAATCTGTGACTAATAACAAGTAGAAAAGAATATAACTTGATTCATTGTTTCGTAACGAAGAAGGATTCCTTGATCTTATATCTCTTATTGCTTTCAACTTTATCTTTTAATTGTTTTGCTTATTTTCTTTTGCTTTTTACACCCCCCTTTCGTGACAATTTTTACAACTAGAATCTCTTGCTCCTCGTGGGAACGAACTTGACTTCCATTATATTATTTTTAATTGAGTGGAAATAAGATATTAATTTTATTGCACCTACGACACGCATCATCACTCACCAGTGATATTACAACACTTCCCATCACCAGAGCCAGAGCAGCCGCAAATCCTGGCATCTCATCAAGTGTAACACCTCTGGTAGTCACCAGAGCAACAACTTCCACTCCTTCATCGGGACGAGGAGCCGGAGGGACGAGAGGAGGACCATCCCCATTACCATTGTAGACTTGATGGAGAAGCGGGAAGTTCTTGCTAAGACCCAAACGGATATGGCCGCAACTCAGAAAGAGGTACTCACTTTTCCTAAGACATTAACTGATCGATTTCCACAACAGCCGTGACATCCCCTGGAGCAAAAAAGGAACGCATTCAACGCACCGGAGAAGGTACTTCAGCGGCGCGGACTTCCATGGACCTGATCAAAAAAGCGACATCGGATATGAGCGGTCCTGTCATGGAGACTCCTACACTGGGACCGATCCTCAACGATCCTCCTCAGGTCAATAGTTTCACTATGAACCAGAGGCCGGTGGATCGGGAAGCGTTTTCTCTAGTGGAAAGTTTATGCGAACTTTCACACCTCTCGAAGAATCAGCACACGGAGACATTTTGCTGCAATCAACCAAAAAAAGGTCACAACCGTGTTCTACATGTCACCGCACGCATCAAGGATTCAGAGTTCAAGACGGCCCTTATCGACACAGGAGCGTCTTCGAATGTGATTACTCTCAAGACTCTCAGGACATCCAAGGTTCTCCAAGGCAAGGTCGTACGGAAGCCTACCACAGTGACGGACTTCGAGGGAAACCAAACCAGCACATACGGGAGAAGCTCCGCAGAAAGAATCAGACAAGTTCGTTGCATCCCACTCCCCACGTGGGCGTCAATTCAGGAAGAAGACCGGCTTGCATCATTGAGGGCTAGTACCCACGATGCATCTTTGTTGACGAAGCATTCTTCTCCATCCTGTGAAGCCACGACCCATGTTCACACGAAGAGGGAGCGAACTTTTATGGCGAGTCGTGACCAGAAAGGGAAAACGGTATACCGACACTTCCATTATCAATTAGCAGGGGAGACTGTTACCCGGTCTCTCCACCTAATGGAATGCTACAACGGCAACGAACCATAAGAGCAAGTGCTAGATGCTCCACAACAGCTGCAAGAGGGCACCAACTCCACAACTGATGAGATTGAAATCGTTGGGGAATCTCCTAGGCCTATCTCCATCAGCTCAACCTTGTGTACGGATAAACGCACGAAGCTCGTGGAACTTCTCAAAGAGTACCAGGACATATTCGCTTGGAGATATGAAGAAATGCCGGATTTAGATGAAAATTGGTCACCCATCATCTACATGTCATACCTGGATCCAAGTCGGTTAAACGATTTTGTAGTTCGGATCGGGTCTTTGCATAGACTTCGGAGACTTGAACAGTGATGCTCCAAAACGATCCTCCTTTACCTAACATCGACATGTTAGTAGATTCAACCAGCGGACACGGCATGTTCTCCTCCATAGATGGATGTAGCGGCTACAACCAGATGAGGATGTACGAGCATGATGCAAGTAAGATAGCTTTTCTAACTCCTCTCGGAAATTTTTATTATACCATACTGCCATTTGGTTTAAAGAATACCGGTACAACATATCAACGCTCTATGACGGCAATCTTCCACTGGAGCCGATACCTCAAGGGAGCAGCCTCAAGAAGATAACGATGTCCACGCGTCATATCGAGCAAGATCCGGGCGAGTCACTTTATCAGACAGTGGTACATGTCTATCATGCTATGTTGGAGAATCCACGCTTTTGGTCATCCTCTGGAGCTGTTGAACGCTCATCTACAATAACATATGCCCCGATAGAATGAACCAGGCATGCCGTAATGAAGAGCCTCATAATGTTCGTAGGGCATATATCTCACCAACAAAGCGATACAACCTTTAGCCTTCGTAGGCGGTCCCCCAAGCGGCAAGAGGAAAACCACCGAGATACAACATCCTCGCGCGTCCGTCAACTCCAACTCCAGTACCACATGCACGACTCCCACAATGATGAAACAATGTCCAAGATATTCCATATCTGGCTCGACAACAACCACTATGAGTAAACCATGTAAACCACGCCTGGGGACTGAGGCTCAGCATAAAGTTCCTTCATCGTCAGTCAAGAACTTCTTCAACACGAGAAAGATGGTCAGTCAAGAATCATGGAATTCGCAATGGTAAATCGAACTGAAGAGGAAGCCACTTCAACGCTCCCTCCAGCAGAAGCTGCTTCAATGGTCTATTCAAGAGTCGCCTCAATGCTCTCTCCGGGACCCTATTCGTTTCAAAATCCTGCTTCAACACTCTCTCCATGATCCACCTCAACGTTCGCACCAGAAGCCACTTTAACATCCTCTCGAGTCGTTTCAACACTCAAGCTACATCAATAATCTGCGCTCTGGTCAAGTTATCTTTGATGTACTCATTGCTCAACATACGTCTCATCCATCCTTCATGAGGACCCAGCAGAGCATGAAAAACCCTGAAGTCGATAGGAGGAGGGTTATCTTGTGAAACGGATATTTTCATATAGTTGAAAGGGCGCGGTGAACAACTCATCATCAATGTTCGGCATATCTTTGAAGCTGACAACACCGCCTGACTTGGCACCAGCATTATCCCCAGAAGACATCTCAACAGGAATTCTTTTCTTTATTCTACAATAAAATACATGAGTCAGTACTTGTATAAAAACGCGTGAGATGTGTAGTCACACACGACAGAACACACATTCACGTTGGAGTACACAAGGCTGGTATTGGGTCCAAACACCGGTATTGATCAAGTCACAAGTCCGGTATTGCTCAAGCTTCAAGTCCGGTATTGATCAAGTGACGAGTCCGGTATTGCTCAAGCTTCAAGTCTGGTATTGCTCAAGCTTCAAATCTGGTATTGATCAAGTCACAAGTCCGGTATTGCTTAAGTTTCAAGACCGGTGTTGGTCAAAGGCGCGAGGCTGGTATAAAGGTGACATTCAGTCAGGCATACATGATGTGGGACCCACGTTCAATCAAGCATATATAGCGGGACCATATTTATTTGCACAACACGGTTCTCTTATGTCATGGGAATCATGTTCACGATATTCAAGCCCACGATCGAGCGAAGCAGGCGCAATAGCCCCTCGACCTAATCAGGCATAACAAGGTCGATCTGGTAAGACCGACATTCAAACGGAGCAAGCACGGAGTGGGCCCTCGACCGAAGCAGACATAGCAAGGTCGACCGAAGCAGGCAAGACCGACATCATACTAGGGGAATACTCTCCTAGATGCCTTTTGAACGTGACATACTCCAAGGACAGGATGACCCATCTCTCCCGGGTAACATCTAACTTTGTCTCATAAGTTTTATCTTTAATCTGTCACCATCTTATGCCTACCCCACAATAGTGTAACCATTGTGTGCTAGGCAGGGGACTTAATGTTGATGGTGGATTTTCATTTAAGGTTAAAATTGTAAAAGCGTAAAACTATGCGCCGACATCTTGTAAAAGATAAAGCCATTTATAAGTGTTGGATACTCCCTCACTTAATTCACCAAGAATGGAGCATGTGGCAACAATCCCATTCTCGTGAATACATGAAATTCCTCCAGGTTGGAGCATGTGGCAACAATCCCTTCCCCGTGAATTTCATATCAGCCTTGTATTTCCAGTACTCATTATCAGTGTGGCATGACGATCGAGTGTTACTCTTACAACTAATTGATGAAAGAAAAAGAAGACGAGAAAGAAGAGGGAGAAGATAATGAGCAGGAAGGTCAAAATAGGCACGTAGCGAAGAAGGAGAGAAGTGTAGCTAAAAAGACCCGCAGAATCAAATTCTCGAGTAAATGAACAAATCTTAAGAGAACTAGTCAAATAAATGAGAGGTCAACAATGAAGGGAAGGAGGAAGGAGACAACCGGAATAGCCGGCCAAGAATCCCTTCATGGCATTAACCAACATCTTTGATGGAACAACCTCGTACATACAACATATTAAGGCTTACATGAGAAAAGGAACACAATCACATCATTCAATCATTTACAAGCCACATTCCCCGGGAGCATACATAAGTAACAACTCTTACTGTATTGAAGATGTATTCAAGTTGAAACAAAGGATTGGCGAGAGCCAGATCGCGACCAACTTGTTATATATTCAAATTTTTAGAATCAAAAATACAATCACGATGGGAATCGAGAAAATTCGATGAGGGACAACATAAGATAGTAGCTATGGGAAGCCACGATCAAGAAGAGTTTGAACGTGAAAGGATTGCAATAATAAGATTCGTGAGGCCAGATCATGCAAGTTTGGTCAGACATTACCACCACCACCAGAGATGCCTGCTGTCGAAAGGAAAGGAAACATTTGTGATAGAAGTAGGAACAAAAGCCAAGAATTTGAACTGCAACTCTATTGTCCACTCCTATCGCACCATCGAAGATTTCCATGACAACGCATCGCAGAGAGTCTTTAGAGACGCTAATGATAAAGAAATAATGAGTCCCATAAAAACGACTCTCGCGTGAAGACTATTTCTTTCTCCGCATGAAGTACCAAAAGGAAGAAAAACACACTAGCCCGTTGGTTGTGAAACTAGAGATTAACCCGAAACCAATGATGGAGAAGATGATCGGTTGTTGATTAATCGACACCTAACTGGTGAATATTCTCTTCTACCATACTTACAAGACGATGGGGAAAAGATGAGGATTTGATTCTGACTTACAAGATATATGGCTTTAATTCGCAAACAAACCAAAGGGAGAAGTTCACATGAGCATACCTCTACGGCATAGGAGATTGGAAGGAGTCGCAATTGAGGCCGATATAGAAAATCAAGAAAGAATGCCAAAAGAAAGGGTTGGAAGCAACATGTGAGAAATGAACAAGAGAAAGGAAAAAACTAATGGTAGATGCCATCAGGTGAATGCCCCAATATTATAACAATGGAAGAAGCAAAAGATATAGAGGAAAAAAGGCATAAGAAGTGAATAATCAATAAAAGCAGGATGCAAAGTAACAAACTGGATAATGATAAAGTAGAATCTCGCAGCCAAGAGTAAAATGAGAATACGACTAAGAAAGAAAAGAAATGCAACAAGTGAAATGTATCAAAGCCAATAATGAAACATGAATGATTGAATGATTTAACAAATATAAATGCGCAAATGAATGGGACGAAATTTTCAGAAGACAAATGTAAGACCTAAAGTGCCATATAAGGGGGTATCCTTTTTCTCGCCGTGTTGTGGGGAAGGTTATCCCGAAGCCCGAACCATGAAAATTTGGGGCCCATGAAAGCCTATCCGGAAGAGGTAATTATGGGGCGGTGTCCATTAGGGGAGAGTCAAATGTCATGAGGCTTTGTTTTCGCAAGGAGACTTAGGCTTGTCATATTTGTGCAAATGATCCCATAGAGGCAATAATACTAACGTGAGGGTAAGGCGAGATCAACGGTCAGACGAAGTGTACGGACGTCCCCGCGATTGCCGCAAGACGGCGAATGTCATAGGACTTTATATTCGCAAGGATATCTAGGCCTGTCATATTGTTGCAACTAAAAATCCCGGCAGAGGCAAAAATACTTGAAAAATGATAAGGCAAGATCAATGGGTCTTTACATACAAGTGTAAAGACGTCCTCGCGATTTTGTCGCAATAAACTCCAGCGGGGAGGACTCTAATTAGGAGGTCTAACGAAGACCACACAAAATGATAAGGCAAGGTCAATTAGGCGGCTCGGCACCTTGTCGCAAAGAAAAAGAGATAGAATTCCCGATTCATAAAGATACCGCGATCTCGTCGCGGCTATACAATTAATAACCAACAAAATACTTGATGACAACTAAAATCTTCCATCTCAAGAAGGAGGCAAGTATGGGAATGGAAAAGATGAAATATTGTTATTCACGATGAAAGAATTATACATCAATAATGTTAATCAATTATATTTACCAAAAAAGGGGAGGAAGATCAATTTAGGAGAAAATCCAAGAAATACACTATAATAAGGATACGTAAATGTGTATACTACAAGCAGAGAAAGAAAACGGAAAAGTTATTTCTTTGGCAAGGGAGATATGAATGCAGAGGGATATTGTGGTCCTTACAAACATACTCCATGCTCTATTGCGTAAAGCGAACAAAGATCATTGTTAAAGTTCTCCACCGTCCGTTAGAAATTGTTTCTTCAACTTGAATATCTATTCTCAAGGAAGAGATTCTTGCGAAATGCTCTTTTTCGGTTTATAGTCTCAAAGTGAATTCATCATCATTATTTATAACAAGGAGCGAACGAATCTGATCTTTCGCTCACTAAGTAAGGAACATGTGTTGCAAAGCGGTCAATATTCAAGGAAAAGAGGCAAGATGTAGGATCATAATATCGCAACATCCATCTTCGCTAAAAATAAATGAGATGTATAGATGGAGGGTGTCGCGAGAATAAATGTAGATTTCAAAGGGTCATTGCCATCCACTATGTATCGCCCTATATAAAGGGTTGAGTGAGCTAGAGAGAGAGAGCATGGGCAAGTCATTAGGAGAGAGAAAGTTCAAGAGTGTTTTACGTAATCTATCTCGTGAAATTAATCAATAAACATTCTCAATTATGCAACTTTAATGGACTAATTAACCAAAATATAGTGAAGGGTGTAGGTGGGAAAACCTCGCATTAATAGCCTCAACCATCCACATAGATGGAGGGTGTGATTCAAACCAGCATGTCAACACGATCATCGTGGCCCGCCACACACTTGACCAAGACCAACCATGCTTGGTTGCAACAAATTGCGACGCCCAAAGGGAGCATGGTCACACGGCTATGAAAGCCAAAATTAGGTTTCAAGCCATCACGAGCGTCCATCTTCTCCGCACGTAATGGAGGGTCACAGATTAGATTAAGCAGTCCTGGTCATACCAAAGATGACCACCGTGGGCATGTCTATCCACTCACTTGATCGGCCAAGGCATATCATGCCCGGCCATCCCAAAACGCACGTCCAAACTTGCGTGGTCACACCTCCCAAACCGCAACTAATCTTGACCGCTCAACTTCACGGACGATTTGAGTGGTTCGATCACGTTTTCATGGGATAATCAGTGTAGGCGTGAACACCAGCCTACCACCTTCACGCCAAAGCCAACCGACCAAGTCCGACCAAGATTGGTCGTCTTGGAACGCGCTTGAAGAGGGCATGACGAGCGGCCCGCCGCGGCATTGGTTTTCTATCGCAAATTGATCCCGACCACTCGATTTCACCGGATGAATTGAGTGACCCAGATCATACTTTCGTGAGGGAATGGAGTACAGGCGCCTACACCGTCATGCCGTCTACACGCATGTATGATCGGCCTTGCCAAAATTGTATCCCATGCTTGGTTTCGACCAAGCTGAAGAGTGATGCCTGCGCACCTCTTCAAAACCCTAATTTCATTAACGGTCGCAGATGAGTGTCTCAAAGATCATCTCATCCGTCGTCCAACTTCACCGACTTGGTTATACAACCCCAGTCGAGTTAATTGGTTAGTAAGGTGCCATTACCCATCACTTTACCACACCATGATGCGAGACTGCATAAAATACACACGATACTTCACAAGTATCGACTTCGAATAACGCAGATTTATTCAATTCAAGATTACATGCTATCTTTCGTGGATCCACGATCCACACATTCTAGACATCAATCATGTCACAAATCGGGGATACATACGGGGTATTGGTGCGGCGGTTTACGGCGTGCGGCGTGCAACGCGCCATCACAAGAACGTGTTAGGAAGTCAGGGACGGTTAGAGATGAACAGGAGAAGTGGGCAAGACTGGTCGTGTGGCACCGACGCATAACTCCACTACTCCATCACTCCACTTCCTCCACTTCCCACGAGAGACGTGAATAAGACTCAGTGACTTGTATAAATAGGTTCTCCGCCCTATTTCCAAACAACGGGAGAAAAACAGAGAAAAACAACAAGAAAACACCCAGAGCCCGCTTACACCAATCGTAAGCTTGTTCACTTTCCTGTTGCAAGTCACAAGCAAGTCTACACCTTCATAATCTCAACACCTTCTTCGCTTCCCTCCCTAAGATCAACCCCATCTCCTTCACTTTGTGACCGAAACAAGTCTGGAACGGCCATTTCTTGGTTTAGGCCGGACTTGCACAGATTGATCTCTCGAATCTACAAGCACTCACCGCGCAGTGCATTTGTTTAAGGTTTAAATTCATTCCTCATCCACACCCCAAATTACCAAATTCTGCCGGAGTAGTTTTCACCCATAAACACATAAATGTGCAGTTTCATGCAGAATTGAATTCCAGCAGTTTCAGCCATGCGAATTGAAGTCCAGCAGTTTCAGCCATGCAGTGCTAAATGCAGCAGTTTCAGCCATGCAGTGCTAAATGCAGCAGTTTCAGCCATGCGGTACTAATTGCAGCAGTTTCATACATACAAAATTAACTCCAGCTGTTTCATACAAAATTGATGATGGAGACATGAATGAGCAGTTAATGTAATTTATATTTATATTTAGATGTGGAACTGTATAAAGAGGAGAGGGCAGAAATCAGGAAGGGAGAGGTAGCCAATAGGAGATAAAACATACACTGTAATTCTACATATCAATAAAGTATCACCCCCAAGGGGATTCGTCCGTGGATGTAGGGCAAATCATGCCGAACCACGTTAAACCTTTGTCTCTTTAATTGTTCTTCAATTCGTCTCCTAACCCAAAATACACACCAAACTATCCATTCATCGTGTTTCGTGCCCAAAAGTAATTTTGGGTACAAACAGTAATATTAAAAGTAGTCACAAACATCTTCGTCTCATCGTTTGTGATTCCACAATATCTTGTTTCGCTACCATACGATTAAGATTATTGTGAGGTGATTGATATTTCTAGGTTGTTCTTCGGGAATATAAGTCTGGTATATCAATTGGTTCCTTTTCACCTTGATTTATCAGAAGACGGAACAAAACTCGTAGGTATTTCTGTGGGAGACAGATTTAGTGGAAATTGAATAACTATCCCTATTTCTATTGAGCCTCTACAAATATCCCTAAAAGACTTTATAAATATCCCTAATGGCATAATTGATATTTTTATCTAAAATCTAAATTTTGATCATTCCTTATTTAACCTTTTGCTCTTACTTTATTTTTTCTTCTTTCTTTTTATATGGCAGAGAAAAATCTCCATCGCTCCCACCACCACCACCATCTCCATCGCTCCCACCATCACCACCATCTCGATCGTCTACGCCACAACCACCACCACCACCATCATTTCAGAGTGAGAGAGAAACATGTTTGAGGGAGCAGAATTTTGAGATTGACTGAGAGATCTTCAGTCGAAAATCAAACCAAACCCACCACCACCATCTTCATCGTCACCACTACCCCTACGACCACCATCTCTATCGCCGCCACCATCAGTACCATCATCATCTTCATCTTGTCACCACCAATGTTATTTTTAAATGTATCAGATCCAAAATACTCTCATTATCACCGTCTTCTTCTCCAGCAGGAAGCCCTCTCTTCTTTGATTAAGATGGATATTTGATTTAGATATGTGAGTTTAAGACAGAGATTTAGGTTTTCACTTGTGTATTCCCTTGATCTGAACTAGTTTTCGGTGGTGGTGGTGGTTAAATTGATAAATCTAGGGTTCGGGTTTTGAGCTACTGGTGGTGGTGATATGGTAAGTTTTGATTACTTTGAAGAGGGTTATTAGCTTTGTTACTAGTTTAGCATCAGCGTTTTCAATTTTATTTTCTTCATCTAGGAAAGTGTTATTATTACGGTGTTTTTTTTGGACTTGATTCAAAGTTGTAGTTGGGTAAGCACTCCCTCTCTCAAAATTTCATTTCTAATAATGTTTGTAAGTCACAGTCATGAGATTTCTATTGGTGCTTGTTAAATTTTAAAATTCTAATTGAATTTATTCCCATGAACTGTTCCTAATTGAAATTTCTTTTATTGTTTATATGCTCTCTATTTGGATTTTGAATGCTTAAGAATTAATGAGATATATGAGAACTAATTTTGAATGTGAACTAAATGTGAACTAACTGAACTATCTGAATGTTTAGACGAAAATCTTGTAGGATCAGAATATCGCAACACCAACACCTCTGCGAAATTCATAAACATTACGTAGTGAAGGCGCCGCATTTAATAAAATAAGTGACGCAATGGATGACGACAGCTTAACACGAGAAAGGTGTGAAGACCTAGCAAGATCTAGGAGCGCCGCGAGATTATACATTTGTACACTTGCGACACTTCGCAAATCGTTCCCCGAAAATAAAGGGACAGCTTAGCTGTCAACTATTATGTAATACCCTATATAAAGAGCCGAACAGGCCTATTGGAGAGAGATCTTTTTTCGAGTGTTGGGCAAGTCATTAAGAGAGAGAAAGTTTATAGTGATTGTAATTTCTTTAACTCTCTTCCATTTTATCTTGTAAACATTCAAGAAATTAATCAATAAAAATTATAATTGTTCATCTTCAATGGTTTGATTGTGTGGATTCTTGTGAGGGGTGTAGTGTAGGATTTCCTGCAACTACATATTGGCGCTAGAAACAGGGAGAGAGTAAGGATTGACATCGTGATTTGAAAGAATTTGGAGTAATAGGGAAGTAATTTCATATAATTTTCAACAATTTACTAAAATTGAGAAATGGCTAGAAGAAGATATGCATCCGAACAACCAACAACTGTTAGAAGGAGCAGGAGACTTGCTGGAGAAGGGAGAAATGAAATGGGGGAATCCTCAAGAATGAACACAAGAAATAATGAAGAAAATCAAATTCAATCACCAATTCAACCAGTACCGAATAGAACTGTGGATTATGATAGAGTAAGCGTGCATACTGACCGGTTGTCAGCCGACACAAATATAATTTACACTTTCTTACTACTCAAAATATATAATGAAGCAATGGCAAGAAAGGATCGTTCCACAGAGAGGTCTAGGTTGTCAAATTGTTTGGTTCCCTATAACTAACACCGTAGTTTTGTGATTTTTATATAATAAACTAAAGAAAAGCAAACAAGTCAAATCAAGGATAAGAAGGTATTGGTCATGGATTTCATCTTCAATCACAAACATGTTTTCAACACAATAACTAGAATTGATATTTTAATCTCAACTTTTATCAAAGGCCCTAGAATACCTTGATCGCAAGAATATCCCGCAAATCTCCTCATGTCATCAACAAACACATTAAAAGATGCGAATATGAATTCTACCTAAAGGAACAACCTAACGTGTAAAAGCACTAATCAAGTTTAATTCCCTAGATGCATTAAGTTCTATGAAATCAGGCCAATCAAAGCAATCGAACGTGAAAAGCGTACTAATCCGATTTAACAAAGGTTATGACTCACATATGATCATAAGAATATATCACTACAAACTATAATCATATTTATGCTACTTGCAATCCGGAATTATCACTTTTGCGTATAATAACCTTAATCTAGCAATAAAGATGAAAGCAAACTCAATCGATTCGCGACTCGACTAAACGAGCATTCAAATCATGTAACAATATTAATGGTGAATCATAAACGATAATATGAGAGAAAACTAATTTATTGAATTAAAACCCATATTTGGAAATCCAACTTATTCCATAACCAAAAGGAAACTCTAGCTCATATTCATGGAGTTCATAACAAGAAGAAAGAGAAAAGACTTCATGGTTTCTAAACCCTAGAAAACAAAGTAGAGGTAAAAGATTAAGATAAAAGATAAAAGTCCTCTCTTTATATGTTTCTCAATTTCCATAAAGGATACTCCTTCCAATATTAGGTCTTCTCAAAACCCATCTCCAAGTGGTCCACCAAGCCCATGTGTGAGAAATACCCATGTGAAATTATGTCCAAAAATCGTCGCCGGAAAAACTGGGATTACGGCCGGAAAGGTCGCCGGAAAGTAGCTCAGGTGACCGGCAAAGTCAATCCGGTCAACGGTCAAAACGGTCGAGGTCATCGAGTCAACTCTCGGTCGGGTCAACGGTCGGCTCGGGTCAACCTGCATCGAAGTCATGTGAGTCGAGAACTAGTCGCCTAAACTACTTGGCTGAATAAGCCGAGTGGCATTGGAAGGTGCCATTGCACAGCCTAATCTGCGTGATGCACTATCATTGTGCTTCATTCCCGCCTTCGCTTTTGCACTTTTGCCAATTAATCTACCTTGTCTTTGTATCAAACAAACAAAGATTCTCATTGTCTGTCACTTCATTTGCAAAGAACTCTAAAAACATAAATACCGCCAAGCGCTGCTATGCGAATACCAACCCCGTAACACTTGTTTCCGCAACTCGCCCAACACCAGACAACTCCACTGTCACCTTCTTCCTTGGCAAAGAAACCTTCATCTCAATTGCATCTTTACCGCCTAAACATGCATCTACATCAAGCACTTCGGTCCTATTCTCTCCATGTAACTCATGTTAATTCAACACCATTGTCACTTTCAGCTGCTCCATCATTCCATTCTCAGCCTTCAAATCTCATCTCACTCAAACTCCCCGCCATCATTCATTCATTCTCGCAACATCAGTAAACACACAACCATCACCAACAGCTTCACTAGTACCATCTGAGTCTGCCTGCAATTCTGCCATCTCCAGCTGCAACACAGCATCCATTCTGTAGCTCCCTGCAATTCTGACCAGCCAACTGCAACTCAGCCACCACTTGCACTGCAATATAACCATTCCCTGTACAAACATTTCCTCCATCATTTGGTTCTCACAAAGAATACGTAATCAATTCCTCTACCACAGGAACCACAAAGATAACCCATCCTCCTTCATTGCTCATTCTTTGTAATCTCGGTCACGGCTCACTCATACAACTCCTTCCCCTCGTACTCACCTGCAAGCACCTGGGTTCAAAGCAACAACCCATTAAATCTTCACCACCAAGACCAACATCAATTGCAGCTCATACCCACACAACCAATTCATCTCCATTGCATTCCCCCGAGAGCCTCCCCGAGTTCAAACCCTAACATACATCTAATCCCCTTCTTCTCGGTACCCATTAAAAGCATCAACACTCACGGCTCCAGTCCACACAACCTTCTACAATTCGGTTTAAGCACCAACTCACATTCCTCTTCCATACTTGATTTCAGGTCAAACCTGTTCATAAATTCATCACAAAGAACCACAAAATCCATCATCTCCTTTCAATTACCAATCAAAATCAACCCAAACTCAAATATGAGTTTAACCCATTTGTTCACAGCTTCAATCGATCTCAAATCCTCAACAGCTACCACCAACCCATCATTTCTTCTTTCTGTAAGAATTCCAACATAGCGTCTTCCATTAACTTCATCAATTCGAAGCCATCTTGACTCATCATCTCTCAATCTCATCTTCCCTGTAAATTCATCTTCAAACATCACAAACCCTAATTTCCATTAATTCTAACACCACCAGAGACCGTCACCATCTCCTTAACTTCACAGATTCATATGAACAACCACCAATTCCTACCTTGTCACTCGATTCGATCAATTTCTCGGTCAGCAACAACTCTCAAGTTTACTTCTCTCTCTCGGTTCCATTTCAGGTGCAACTAGTGATCGAGAAAATGAAGAACGAGAGAATAAACTCTCGGTTTTAGGATTAGGTGGTTCGGGGTTGGATGGCACACCCCACTGATGCATACGACCCACTTATTGATAGCCCCTTATCCTTGACTGGGCTCCAAATAGTGTTCGCCCATAAAAAGACAATTTTGCCCTTTTTCTCAAATTGGGTGATTTCTTCTTCTTTTCTCGTGCGACTCCGCAATAGCTATAATACTCAAAACAAGCGTAAAATACATCATTTACAAGAAAAGTAGCAAAGAAAGCATAAATACTAAATATAAAATTAGGTGTTTTAGACACCTATTAGATTCCCCCACACTTAGACTTTGCTAGTCCTCGAGCAAATTAAACAAAACAATAAAATACAACAACTCCGTGTCGTCGAGGCTACGGTCACTTTTAGCATAAATAACAAGCCTTTAAACCCCTAGGTGTCCCTAGTGGACGAGTTATAGTCTCGTGAGGGTTTACTAGAGATATACCCACAAAACCTATTTTTCCAACTTACTAGTTCTCCGCTAAGAAGACATAGAGATTTTGCACACTAGTCATAAGAAGTTAGACACATAAATGAACACAATCTCATCCTTAAAAGTTGAGAGAGAAATAACCATCCCTTATCGAAAGAAATTCGGATTCGGAGTGATCGAAAGTCTCGACTCTGCCTCACAAGAAAGGGTTTTATGATATTGCTCTCAATAATAAACAGCTTTTTATGGGTCACACATGTGTCCAGGTAGGAATGAAGAGAGAATCTTGTGACACGTTGAATGGTAGGAAGGCATAACCCTCCGAATGTTTTGAAAACCCACATCTTTTATAATTTTTGAAAACCCATTTTTCTGACGATCTCTGAGAAAGGAAATCAACCACTTAACGAAGGTGGGAATATGCTTACTTACCTCGTTATCCGTTCGATGTGCAGCTAGCACCACTCTCACAGCATCCATAGAAACGTCTTCGGTCTTGAATCGGTGTCTTCATCTTCGTCTTCGGTCTTCAACTCTTGATGATAACTCTTGAACTTCGTAGAATCTTGAAAATGTGATTCTTTCCTCTAATTCCTTAGTGCTTGAAACTTCATTATAGATATTCCTTCTTTCCCTTGGCTTTATTGAAAGAACACAAAACTAAAAACAAACTATACAAACCCAAAATATATATATATATATATATATATATATATATATATATATATATATTTTCTAATAAGAAATAAAACAAATACAAAATAAAAACAAAACAAAATAATAAAAACTATTAACAAACCTAAAAATTTTCTTTCTTTTTTTTTTTTTTTTTTTTTTTTTTTTTAAGACAAGAGAAAAATAAAATACAAAAAACAATAAAAATGTAAGTACAAAGGCCAAGGTGTAAGTACTTTACCGCTTGATTCTTCACAACTTATATGTCTTGATATCATAAACTTCTCGAACTCTCATCCTTGATAATTTTCACTCATGTACTATAGTCTTCAACTTATAAAAATTCTGCCCCTTGTTTTGTTGCCTTACTTGAATCTGAAATCTGCTCAATTCTGTATCGTTGCTTGTAAACCTTGAACGTCTTCAACTTTCCTTCAAATTTGTGATGCTCCTCTTGTTGATGATGATGGTGTTTCTATGGACCTGTTGGTGTAGAGAGATAGGGTGGATGGTGCTAACTGCGAACAAGATTACAAGTGGTATGTAAGTTAGCAATTCGATGTCACCATCATGATTGATAAAAATAGCACTCAAGAGATCAAAATAGTGCTTCTATGGTGGGAGGTTGGACAGCTCACCATTCTGCCCGGAATTTACGTACGGTGACACACACTCTAAAAGCACATATTTAGACAGTACAAAGAATTGAAGGTCGGTGCCTCACATTATGTAACATGGGTAGTCTCCACTATAGGGGATCACTAATCTAATACCGAATTCAGTCTGCACCTTATTTGCCATTGGCATGGTTAAATCCAACTTTAACTCTCATACAAGTAAGAAACCCGATCATGTTCTCTGTCATCTCTAAGTTCAGTCACTCTTATGAGATTCTCGATGTAATCTTAGCGACATGTATACTATGTGACTCTAAACTAACTACAAGTTGGAGTTTTTTTATTCACTATTTACAAAAAAAGTTGAAAATTTTGACTCAAAAAAGGCTAAAAACTCTATATGCAAAAGACTCCCCCACACTTAAACTTCACATTGTCCTCAATGTGTAAAACCGAAAATTCTGAATTCTGGACGTAACAGCAGATAAAACGCAAAAACTGTACAAATTGGTAAGGCATTTGAAAAACTCCATTTCACAAAAGTTGTTCATCTACGTGTTTTCTATAAAGTGTCAAAAGGGCACAGTGTTTCGATAAACGGTCTGACAGTTATGGTCTCTGGACTGAACTATGTGCAGTCTGAATTTTTCTGACGAAAAGGTATTCGTCATAATTCTCTTCTAAGATAGATTCGGACTCAATGAAATTAAACATGGGGATGCAAATATGATATGAAAACTATAAAAATAAATAAATAAAAGGGTTTAAGATACAAAACCTATGGGTTGCCTCCCATTTAGCGCTTGGTTTAAAGTCGTCACTCGACTCTTTTGTTATCGTCCATATACCAACAATCAAAATCTGGTAGTATGCCCGAAAACAACTGCAATTCTAGTAACAACTTCACACAATGATTAGCATAATATATGAATAATTAAATTGTTATAGCTTGAAAGTTCCCCCACACTTAGTCCTTTTACACTCGAAAGTGGATAAAGAACATAAAAGTCGGGTACTTCCACGGTTTCTTGTTCCAAAACCTGCATAGTATTAGAATCAAGTTTCTCTAATGGCGTAAAACGAGAAACAAAGTCATTCAACAATACTCTCGAAGCACATACATTCAAACCAATAAGAGGTAAAGGAGAAGAAACAATAGGCAAAGGGTTAGACAAACCTTGCACAATCTCTTGCATCACGGAATCCTCTTCATCCTTGAAAACTCAAGTGAATAATTCACCTCATGTATATCATGGTCCTCTATCAAACTTTGCAACCATTCTTCGTCCGTTTATGCCGTAACCAAAGTCTCGACATAAACATCATCATTACAATCATATGCAAGCTCAATTGGGTCTTCCACAACATTGGTCATAACGGTCTCATTCTCAACACACTCCTCTTTGTTGTAAGGCACATACTCTTTTGCGGATCCAAATTTTATTATAAGAAACTTTTTTAGAACACTCGAAAATGCATCATCCTCAAGCTCCACCCTTTAAATAGGCTCTTGATCATTATTAAGATCAATGCTCGAGTAATCTACACAAGTGTCATCATATTCCTCTTCGTCTTCATCTTGATCCCAAAAAGACTCCATTGTACACTCCTCGGGGATGTCACCATGAGTTGTTTCAAGCAATGTATTATAATCACCGTCACTTTCATAGTTAACATAAGATTGTTCCTCGCTGAATTTAATGTTGCTAATCTCTAACTCATCCTTTTGAATAGGTGAATGATCATTATTAAGATCAAGAGTTGAGTTAGCCACACAATTATCAACGAAAGCGCCCAAGGATTGGCCTTTTCAACATTAGCATCAATCAAATATTCATCACAAACCATATGCACATTAGAATTATCCATATCTTCCTTGCATTGATCAATGCCTCTTCGCAAGCTAGCAATACCTTCACGAAGTTCTTGGAGTTGCTCGTTTGTAGTCTCTTTTGCTTTTTGAAATTCCTCTTGTAAAAAGGTGGAAACTTGATCTATAAAATTAGAGACTTTTTGTTCACGAGCATAAGAATCCTCCCATCCTTGTGGTTGTTCACACACATACCCGCCATAAGGTTGTTGAGGAAAACCATAAGGTTCCATGGAATATTGGTCATAACCAATGAATTGGTTTTGATTATACCCATGGAATTGGTAGTTTTCGTATTGTTGAGGTTGTTGAAAACCGTATCCATTCTCATAGTATGCTCCTTCCATGAAAAACAAGCACCTAAAATAAAATTCTCAAACCAAGGTTAAAACCCAGAAAATAAGAAAAATAAAACAAAAACTAAAAACAAAAATAAGAAACCAAAAACAAGTGACAACCGCTGCCTCCCCGGCAACGGCGCCAAAATTTGACCGGTTGTCAGCCGACACAAATATAATTTACACTTTCTTACTACTCAAAATATATAATGAAGCAAGGGCAAGAAAGGATCGTTCCCACAGAGAGGTCTAGGTTGTCAAATTGTTTCGGTTCCCTATAACTAACACCGGTAGTTTTGTGATTTTTATATAATAAACTAAAGAAAAGCAAACAAGTCAAATCAAGGATAAGAAGGTATTGGTCATGGATTTCGTCTTCAATCACAAACATGTTTTCAACACAATAACTAGAATTGATATTTTAATCTCAACTTTTATCAAAGGCCCTAGAATACCTTGATCGCAAGAATATCCCGCAAATCTCCTCATGTCATCAACAAACACTTTAAAAGATGCGAATATGAATTCTACCTAAAGGAACAACCTAACGTGTAAAAGCACTAATCAAGTTTAATTCCCTAGATGCATTAAGTTCTATGAAATCAGGCCAATCAAAGCAATCGAACGTGGAAAGCGCACTAATCCGATTTAACAAAGGTTATGACTCACATATGATCATAAGAATATATCACTACAAACTATAATCATATTTATGCTACTTGCAATCCGGAATTATCACTTTTGCGTATAATAACCCTAATCTAGCAATAAAGATGAAAGCAAACTCAATCGATTCGCGACTCGACTAAACGAGCATTCAAATCATGTAACAATATTAATGGTGAATCATAAACGATAATATGAGAGAAAACTAATTTATTGAATTAAAACCCATATTTGGAAATCCAACTTATTCCATAACCAAAAGGAAACTCTAGCTCATATTCATGGAGTTCATAACAAGAAGAAAGAGAAAAGACTTCATGGTTTCTAAACCCTAGAAAACAAAGTAGAGGTAAAAGATTAAGATAAAAGATAAAAGTCCTCTCTTTATATGTTTCTCAATTTCCATAAAGGATACTCCTTCCAATATTAGGTCTTCTCAAAACCCATCTCCAAGTGGTCCACCAAGCCCATGTGTGAGAAATACCCATGTGAAATTATGTCCAAAAATCGTCGCCGGAAAAATGGGATTACGGCCGGAAATTAGCCGGAAAGGTCGCCGGAAAGTAGCTCAGGTGACCGGCAAAGTCAATCCGGTCACCGGTCAACGGGTCAAAACGGTCGAGGTCACTGAGTCAACTCGGTCGGGTCAACGGGTCAGCTCGGGTCAACCCAGACCGAGTCATGTGAGTCAGAGAACTAGTCAGCTAAACTACTTGGCTGAATAAGCTGAGTGGCATTGGCAGGCCATTGCACATGCCTAATCTGTGATGCACTATCATTGTGCTTCATTCCTGCCTTTCAGTTTTGCACTTTTGCCACCAATCTACCTTGTCTGTCAGATCAAACAAACAAGATTCTCATTGTCTGTCACTTCATTTGCAAAGCAACTCTAAAAACATAAATACCGCTAAGCAACTGCGAATACCAACCCCGTAACACTTGTTTCCGCAACTCACCCAACACTGCACAACTCCACATGTCACCTTCTTCCTTGGCGTGACCTTCATCTCAATTGCATCTTTACCGCCTAAACATGCATCTACATCAAGCACTTGGTCCCCTATTCTCTCCTCAGTAACTCATGTTAATTCAACACCATTGTCACTTGATGCCTGCTCCATCATTCCATTCCGCAGCTTCAAATCTCATCTCACTCAAACTCCCCCGCCATCATTCATTCATTCCGCAATGTAAACACACAACCATCACCAACAAACTTCACTAGTACCATCCGAGTCCGCCTCGCAGTGCCATCTCCATCACTGCAACACAACATCCATTCTGCGGCCTCCCAAAGAATTCTCGACCAAACTGCAACTCATCCACCACTTGCACTGCAATATAACCATTCCCTGTACAAACATTTCCTCCATCACTGGTTCTCACAGCAATACAGAATCAATTCCTCTACCACAGACCACATCATAACCCATCCTCCTTCATTGCTCATTCTTTGTAATCTCGATCACACATCTCAGCTCATACGGCTCCTTCCCGTACTCACCGCAAGCACCTGGGTTCCAATAGCACAGAACCCATTAAATCTTCACCACCAGCACCAACATCAATTGCAGCTCATACCCACACAACCAATTCATCTCCATTGCATTCCCCCGAGCAGACTCCCCGAGTTCAAACCCTAACATACATCTAATCCCCTTCTTCTCCGGTACCCATTGTTAAAGATCAACACTCGGCTCCAAGTCCACACAACCTTCTACAATTCGGTTTAAGCACCAACTCACATTCCTCTTCCATACTTCGATTTCAGTCAAACCCGTTCATAAATCCATCACAAAGAACCACAAAATCCATCATCTCCTTTCAATTACCAATCAAAATCAACCCAAACTCAAACCGAGTTTAACCCATTTGTTCACAAACTTCAATCGATCTCAAATCCTCAATAGACTACCACCAACCCATCATTTCTTCTTTCTGTAAGAATTCCAACAGAGCGTCTTCCATTAACTTCATCAATTCGAAGCCATCTTGACTCATCATCTCTCAATCTCATCTTCCATGTAAATTCATCTTCAAACATCACAAACCCTAATTTCCATTAATTCTAACACCACCAGACCGTCACCATCTCCTTAACTTCACAGATTCATATGAACAACCACCAATTCCTACCTTGTCACTCGATTCGATCAATTTCTCGGTCAGCAACAACTCTCAAGTTTACTTCTCTCTCTCGGTTCCATTTCAGGTGCAACTAGTGATCGAGAAAATGAAGAACGAGAGAATAAACTCTCGGTTTTAGGATTAGGTGGTTCGGGGTTGGATGGCACACCCCACTGATGCATACGACCCACTTATTGATAGCCCCTTATCCTTGACTGGGCTCCAAATAGTGTTCACCCATAAAAAGACAATTTTGCCCTTTTTCTCAAATTGGGTGATTTCTTCTTTTTTCCTCCGTGCGACTCGAATAGCTATAATACTCAAAACAAGCGTAAAATACATAATTTACAAGAAAAGTAGCAAAGAAAGCATAAATACTAAATATAAAATTAGGTGTTTTAGACACCTATCACATACTTGGAGATCAGACTCTGTGGACGAAAGGGGAGAAGAACAACAATTGATAAACAATGGACAAGAGGTGAGAGACCTAGAAGTGATTGGAGAAATAATTCATGGAAATGAAGAAGTCGCAAAGATTAGAGACATTGAGACAAACAATACATGAAGAAAGGAAATTAGAAGCGAGAGGAACGTGCAAATTTGACAAGGCAAAATCATGAGTTGAGGATGGAAAATATGAGATTACAAAACGAAGGTCGAGAAGCACTACAAGGTCAAGCTCAAGATCGGTTAGAGAGGAAAGAAGGAGAACTTTACCTATAGAAAATGCTAATGAAGAAAATCGAGAGGAAGTGCAAAATCCAGAAGAACGTTGCGAAAGAAGAGAAATAATGGAAGATCGTTATATCCCACGCCCCGAGACTCTTCAAAATGGGAAAATGATGGAAATCACGGAAATAAAAGCATCAAGGGTGGAATAATCCAGGTGATGAGGAAAATTGGGAAGAAGGAAGAAGAATATTGCATGGGAGAGAAGCACGAGAGGAAGCAAAAAGAAATTGAAGATGAAATTGAAAGACACTATGTTGAGCAAGCACGTCTAGCTTATAAAGAGAAAGGTTGAGAATGTAAATGGAAGAACAAGAGTTACAAGAGGCAATTCGCCGAATAATCATGATAATAGAGAAAGAAGGAGAGAACAAAATCGCAACAATGGTAATATCAATGAAGAGTATGAAAGAGTACAAAGGAGAATCGAAAGGCAGCAAAGAAGAGAAAATGATAGATATAACGGTGTGCGAATTAATGAGAGGAATGAAAGAGAAGATCGCAGAGAAATACGAGAAGAGAATGATGAACAAGAAAGTCAAAACGAGACATGAACGCAGAAGAAGAGAGGCGGAGTTAAAAAGACCAATGGAGCCAAACTCTGGTGTAAATGAACAAATTCTGAGAGAATTGGCAGAATGAGAGGAATGTTAAATAATAAAAGGGGAGGAGGTAAGAGACAATTGGATGAAGCCATAGAAGAAGCTACGAAGACTCCATTCACACAAGAAGTACAATTAGGAGGAATACCCCCAAAATGCAACTTACCTACGTTAACCAGCATTTTTCGATGGAACAACTTGTGCGATACAACATATCAAAGCTTATGTGAGATGTATGTTACAGTGGAGAACCATGATGCTATATTGTGCAAATATTTTGCATCAAGTTTGACAGTAGAAGCTTTGAAATGGTTTGAAGGATTACCGAGGAATACAATAACATCTTTCAATCATTTGCAGGCTATATTTTTAGGGGCATACATAAGTAATAACTCCTCGCGACCTGGTATTGAAGATGTATTTGGGTTAAAACAAAGGGTTGGTGAAAGTTTGAAGCATCTAACCGTGAGATGGAAGACAATGTGCAATGATATGGCTGGTCGTGTGGATGAGAGATATCTCATTCTATCATTCATTAATGCTATGTTTGCAACCAATCTGTTATATATTCAAATTTTTAGAATCAATAATACAATCACAATGACTGAGTTGCGAGAACTTCAAGAGGAGTACATTGCTCTAGAGGAAAAGCAAAACGAGATGGAATCATACCCCGTTGCGAACATAAGTTCAAAAGTTTGCAAATGCAAGCTTGTTAACAAACTAATAAACACGGTGGCGCAGCACCTCGCAGGTCAACAAGAAATGATAACGGATGATGGACGAAAAGTTAGTAGCCATGGGGAGTCGTGATCGGGGAGGAATTTGAGAGAGAGAGAAACTTCTATAACCGTGGAGGAAATAACAAAATTCAAAGACTTGATCATCGCAAGAAACTTATGGAAGTCAGAGGCAGAGTTATCATAGAGGACAGCGAAGTCATATGGTAGTCTGGGAAGAAATCAAGATGCCACCACTAAATGCTAGTGTGGAGAAAATATGGGAAGCTATAATCTTAATGGAAAATATACCTACGCCATGGAACATGGGAAGTGAACCACCTCCGAGTGACAGAAGTCATGAATTTTGTTCTTATCACCATTTTCATGGACACTCCACAAACGATTGTAGAAATATAAAAAGAATCATCCTCAGAATGATAGACCAAGGAAACTAAATCAATTTCTAAAAAATCAACTTCAATCTCAACCATTACCACCACCACCAGAAATTCACAGAGCAAACACAACAAAAGGAGGAGAAACATTTGTGATAGAAGTTGGAGCGAAGGACAAGAATTTGTCTTGCAACTCTATTGTGCATTCGACAGACAAGAGAAGATTTTCATGATAGTGTTATCGGTAGGGTTTTCTTTAAGAGATGCCGATAATAGAGAAATAATGAACATCGCGAAGACATCGTCACTAAAGGAATGGCAAAATAAGATTATTTCTTTTACCGCAGAAGAAGTACCTGAGGGTGGAGAGATGCATGACAACCCATTAGTGGTAAGATTGGAGATTAACCCAAAACTTTGTTGATGATGAAGATGATGAGGCAGAAAATTCATGGGCAATCAATAGAATCTTAATCGATAATGGAAGCTCAGTAAATATCCTTTTTTATCATACTTACAAGACTATGGGAGGGAAGGACGAAGATCTAATACCTTCAACTTATAAGATCTATGGTTTCAACGGTACTACCAACAAGCCTAAAGGAGAAGCTCATATGCGAATACCACTGAAAGGATTATCAACTGAAATTTTTTTCTGCATAATCGATGTGGAATCTCCCTATAACGCATTGATTGGGCGACCTTGGTTACATGATATTTTGGGTGTAGCATCGACTTATCACCAGTGCATCAAATTTCCTCATCCCTCTTTTGGTGTCGGAGTCATAAAAGGAGATTGGGTTGAGGGACGAAGTGCTATGAAGTTGATTTGGAATCTTGCGAGAAAAGAGCTGCTCAGAACAAGAACTGGAAGCAAAACATCAAAAATGAACAAAGAAGGGAAAGACTAATGGTGGACGCAATAGAGGTGAGAGAAGAAAGTACGTTGCGAAACCAATGCCTGAAGACAGTTGGAAATTGTGATGATTTAGGGAAGGCAGTATTAGGAAATTTGAATAATGAGGAAGCAGAGAACAACATAAGTAAGAGGCGAAAGGAGTGAATAATTGATTCTAGACTTGCAAAGGTTGTAATTAAAAAAAAAATTAACTTTTGAGTGATAAAGACAGGTTGAAGATGCAAAGACTATGATAATCGAAAAAAGAATACGCGAAGCTTTCACAGGAATTTGAATAATAAAGATAGGCTGAAGATTCAAAGACTATGATAATCGAAAAAAGAATACGCGAAATTCTCGCAGAAATGATAACAAGAAACAATCAAAAATCAATGACATATCAGAATGGGATGAACCTTTATGGCGTACACCCTAGTTCGCGAATAAAATTTCGCAAGAGGTAAATTTAAGACCTAAAGTGCGTCATATAAGGGGGTATCTCTTTACATGGCTCATTGAAAAGGTTACACCGCCCCTGGAACCTGAGTCATGGAGATTTGGGGTCAATAAAGTCCATCCAGGAGAGATACCTTGGATTTCCAACTATATATATAAGGTTATACCCTGGTTGGACGACCGAGGGTCTCTTCAAGGAGTCAGCGTATGATCAAGGCGCCGAGGTACACGGTTGAGCCAAGAGTGCCTTGGGCATTTGAAGTGTCTCGGCCATTCATGGCAAGTCTTGGCATATGTTGCACTTTACCCGAAGAAAACTCCACTTAGGGGTGCGTCTCGTAACCATAAGCCCTATAGGTATAAGGGATAAGAGGCTGCGAAAACAACTGGTTGTTGTTAAGACCGGATGGGAGGAGCTAGTCTTTTATGGCCGATGTACGCCTCCTTGAAGGGGCAACCAGGGAGATGATAAGGGCGGCACCCTCCATTAGGGAGATGATAAGTGTCTTAAGACGCAAATGTCATGAGGCTTTATTTTCGCAAGAAAATTTAGGCTTGTCATATTTGTGCGATAATCCTGAAGAGGCAATAATATAAAAGACAAAGATAAGACGAGATCAATGGGTCAGTACATGAAAGTGTAAGGACGTCCTGCGATTTCGTCGCAAGACGGCAATTTCATGGGGCTTTATTTTCGCAAGAAAATCTAGGCCTGTCATATTGTCGTAATAAAATTATCCTGCAGAGGCAGCAATACTAAGAAATGATAAGGCAAAATCAATGGGTCTTTACATGAAAGTGTAAAGATGTCCTGCGATTTTATCGCAATGACAAGAGGTGGCGCAATAAGACCTTTAACTAGGAAGGCAAAATAAGACCACACAAAAGAAAAAGAAAAAATGAGATCTTGAAAACAACTAAGAAACATTCTCTCGCGAGAATTCAGCAACAACAGTTGCTAAGTAGATCGAGGCATGTTACCATCTAAAGGTTATTTGCTTAATCATTCATTTGAAAACAAATAACAAAGGCAAGTATGGGAATGCATAGATTGAGAACATGTTATTAGGCCGACCGAGCGAAGCGAGGGAGGACTCTATATATGGTGACTTTGTGTCAATGTGAAGCGTGACATTTTTTTCAATTACACAAAAAGATTGAATTTTGGTCCGGACACTGGAAAAGACTAAGATGTCCCTCTAAATCAAATTTTACCTTTTTCCTTTAGACATTTTCGTAAATAAGCGAAAGAGGAAGGGGAATAAGGTATTAGACATTTTCGTAAATAAACCAAAAAGAAAGGGTACCACAGTAAATGCATTTTTTATATATTTAAAAACCTCGTATATTTCAAACTACAAGTCGTATTTTTATAAATTTTATATATTTGGAAAGCCCTTTAAATTAGCTACGCAATGAGCACAAACAATGATATCAAATTTTTGTTTTTCAATTTTTTTTATTATTCTCCAAATTTTGTATCTTTTCTCCTTAAAAATTAGTCATAGCTTAAAATTAGACATATCTTAAAAAAAATTGAAAAAAACTACAAGAAAAATAAAATGATTGTCTAAGTATAAAAGACAACTAATTTTAAAATGAAACGCACAACATATGGTGTTGAATCACCACCAAATTATTTGCAAAGTAAAAATATACCATGGCCTACCTGTATGGAAAAATGATACTTTCGCGTCGTGTTTGGAAAAATTATACCTTTGTGCCGTCTCAGAAAAAATAATATTTTCACCCTACGGCGGAACTAAATTGTGAACACAAAATTTAGTTTTATGTTAATTTTTTCGGTCGGCCATCCCACCGTGTAGCGGTCATCTAGTTTATTTTCATATGATAGATTTACGCATTCATAATATTGATTAACCATATTTCAAAAAAGAATTTCTTTTTTAACATGTGCGTAAAGGGACAACAAAAGTAGAATTTGTATTTGAAGATCCAAGAAACTTACAATAAGAGATTATAAAGATAGAAGATTAAAAAGATAAATATACAGATGTTACAAAAAGAGAAAGAAGAAAATGGTGCTATTTCTTGTTTGATTCTTCTTCTTCACCAGATCCTTCTACTTCATTATCTTCATCAGATTCTTCTTCGCTAGCATCGCTAGCATCGCTATCAGAGATATCCAAAGAAGGCATGTGATGAGTGCCAAATATTGCATATTTCTACATCTATTTATTGGCATTTAACTCATCTTTTGTGCTCGAAATCGAGATATTATCCTGCATTCTATATTTTCTTTGTTTTCAAGAATAAATATTTGTACTAATTAATTTTGTGTTTTTAGGTAGAAAATAAAGCTCGGAGGCGAGGAGCCAAAAGAGCAGAGAATTGGAGACGAGCGTCTATGGAGCAGAAAGCCAAAGCCGCGCGCGCAACAGTAGCAACCCATCTACAAGACATGGACTTGAGCAGTCCAAGACCCGGCCCACGACCCGGATCCGAGCCCGTCCCCGCGGAGCCGTTAGATTTGCCCCATCTCCATCTGACGGTCGCATCAGCCACGCATCGGTGCTCCCCCACATCCAACGCTCGCTCCATCCTTCACATCGTCTCCTTGATACTCCCGCTCCACACCAAAACCGCCTATAATCCTGAGCCGTGATATTTTCCACTACCCTAGATCCTACGGTCGCTCCAACCTTCCCTTCGACCCTCGCTACATCTGCCCAACAACAAAATCACTTATACCTAACCCATCGAACCAAACACCCATTTCTCATTTTCTTCTCTCTTTCCTCCCGACAAACTCGGAGAAATCCCTCACCTCCTTCTTCCCCCAACCATGTCTACATTGCAGAGCTAGCCCCTTCTCCATCTCCCCGCCACGGCCGCCTCACCACCAACAGCCTCCTCACCCACCGCTCCACCACTCTTTCTCGAGTTATCTCTTTCATAGCTTCTCCATACCCTAGAAGCTAGGTTAGAGATAACTAGAGCTAGGGTTTCCCAACAATCAATCAAGGAAGTTGTCAAGACAGAATTGTGAGAGGAGAGCACAGATTCGGAGGGTATGGGCGAAAGGGTATTGTTTAATTTCTCTTTTTGAAGTAAATTAGGGTTTGGGAATTGCATGTATAAATAGAGTGGAGGTGAGGATGTTAGAAGCTCATGCCTGGGCTAGCCAGAGCACCAACTTTAGTATAATTTGTATGTTAATCATGTTCTAAGTAAATTGCTAGGATGTGATGAAACCCCTAGTTCATATGCTAATACATCCAGTAATCATGTTGTTCTTGATGTGCTTGAATTATGTTAGGATTAATGCTTAGCTAGTTGATCAAATAATCCTGTGATAGAGTGTACTGTAAGAAGACACTCTATACTAGGGGAGAATTAGTGATTTAGTTAACCAAAAATCTACCTGAGACCTTCAAGGGAAGGCTCAAGACACAATGAGAAGCTGCCTTGTCTTAGCTTAGAACTAGAGGGTGGATTCACCGCCCTAGTACCTCACAATATATTGTCTTGCTTGATTTAGAGTTATAACAATTCAACTCAGTCATTATCGACAACACCAAAACAACTCTGTCACTTTTTAGAAATCAAAAGAGAGTAAAGCCTTAGATCAACTTATAGCACCTCCATTTCCCTGTGGATCGACCTGTACTTGCCTTGTCTCCAATAGACACTGTGCACTTGCAGTTATAATTGTAGGTGTTGATGGTGGATTTTCGTTTAAGGTTAAATTTGTAAAAAACCATAAAAAATCATGCGCTGACATCTTGTAAAAGATAAAGCCATTTATAAGTGTTGGATACTCCCTCACTTAATTCACCAAGAATGGAGCATGTAGCAACAATCCCATTCCCGTGAATACATGAAATTCCTCCAGGTTGGAGCATGTGGCAACAATCCCTTCTCGTGAATTTCATATCGGCCTTGTATTTCCAAAGTACTCATTATCGGTGTGGCATGACGACCGAGTGTTACTCTTACGAGAATAACACGAACCTCCAAGCACTATAATGAAACCATGTACGAAATACCCGCACAGCCGATTCTCGGTGTGTTATACTAGCCCGAGCCCCTCTCGGTGTGTCATACTAGCCCGATTGAGCCCCTCTCGGTGTGTTATACTAGCCCGATTGAGCATCCGGACCGACCAGATCGGTCCGGATATGATCTCGATCGCAATCATCCAACTCCATAAGCATGATTGATGACCCCAGGATCAATTCCATCACCCCCAAGCGGTATGGAATACCCACGGCCGACCCGCATGGTCGGTCATTGGCCTAGCCTGCCAAGAAACCGTTCATACCAAGCATTATGGATGGAAAACCCTAAATTAGGTTTGCGGCATATTACATGTGTCGCAAAACAGTCTCAACCATCCATCTTCGCAGGTATAGATGGAGAGTGTAGATGTAGACTCAAAGGGCCCAGAGCATGTCAACACGATCACCGTGGGCCCGCCTACACACTTGACCAATCGGTCAAGACCAACAATGTTTGGCCGTGACAAAATCATCACCCAAACAAAGATGACGTACGCTTGAAAGCCAAAATTAGGGTTTCAAGTCATCACGCGCGTCCATCTTCTCTCGCACGAATGGAGGGTCGCGTATTAGATTAAACAAGGGCCGGTCATACCAGCATGATCACCGTGAGCCCATCTGCCCCCTCATGTGTTCGGCCAAGGCATATCACGCCTGGTCAATCCAAAACGTGCGTCCAAACTAGCATGGCCGCGCCTCCCAAAACCACGAATCGATCTCGACCGCTCAACTTCACTTGGGATGATTTGAGTGGCTTAGATCACGTTTTCATGGGATAGTCGGTATAGGTGTGAACACCAGCCTACCACCTACACGCTGGTATGATCGACCAAGACCGACCAAGATGTGTCGTCTTGAAACGCGTGCCCAAACTAGGGATGTCACGCAGGTTTCCAACCCTTTTGCGGCATCAATTTCTGCCGCAAACCGATCTCAACCACTCAACTTTACCGGTTAAATTGAGTGGCCTAGATCACGCCTCCATGGGACGGTGAGGTGTAGGCGTGTACACCGGCATATCGTCTACACGGATGCCCGGTCGGTCCTCTCCAAATCCCTTTCCATGCTTGGTTTCGACCAAGTCAAGAGTGATGCTTGCGCACCTCTTCAAAAACCCTAATATTCATTAACGGTCGCAGATGAGTGTCTCAAAGATCATCTCATCTGTCCAACTTCACCAGCTTTGGTTATACAACCACGGTCGGGAGTTATTTGGTCGGTGAGGCGTCATTACCCATCACTTTACCACACTATAATGCAAGACTCGTGATAAAATACACACGATACTTCACAAGTATCGACTTCCCGAATAACAGCTCTATTCAATTCAAAGATTACATGCTATCTTTCGTGGATCCACGATCCACACATTCACATCAATCATGTCACAAACCGGGGATACATATCGGGGTATTGGTCTGGCAGGTTTACGGCGTGCAGCGTGCAACGCGCCATCACAAGAACGTGTCGGGAAGTCATGGACGGTTAGAGATGAACAGGAGAAGTGGGCAAGACCGGTCGACGCACAACTCCACTACTCCATCACTCCACTTCCTCCACTTCCCACGAGAGACGTGAATGAGGCTCAATGACTTGTATAAATAGGTTCTCCGCCCTATTTCAAACAACAACACAAGTTCGGACGATTTAAAACCAAGTGTTAATACAAAAACGTATTCAAACACCTTAACTTTCTTGCATCAATCACAAGCCTGTTCACCTTTCGTTACAAGTCATAAGCAAGCCAACACCTTCACAATCTCAACACCTTCTTCGCTTCCCCCCTAAGATCAACCCCATCTCCTTCACTTTGTGACCGAAACAAGTCCGGAACGGCCATTTCTTGGTTTAGGTAGGACTTGCATGTATTGATCTCTCGAATCTACAAGCACTCACCGCGCAGTGCATTTGTTTAAGGTTTAAATTCATTCCTCATCCACACCCCAAATTACCAAATTCTGCAGGAGTAGTTTTCACCCATAAACAATTGGCGACCACGGTGGGAGATTAATCTCTCGGTTGTAAAGTCAATTTCTTCGAAATCCAATTCAATTTTATCAATTTCAAAGGGTAGATCTTAGAATCAATTCAATTAACAATTCATTTCAAGATGGTGGAATTAAGGTCCTGATCAAAGCAATCAACTCGATGGGGCTAGTGTGGGTACCAATCCTCGGTGTCGAAGTACTCGGTGGAACTACCGTAGCCAACACATCTCGAGGAGCCGTTACCTCTATCACCAACACTAGCCCCATCAGAGCCAGAGCAGCCGCAAATCCCGGCATCTCCTCAAGTGTAACACCTCCAGTGGTCACCAGAGCAACAACTTTCACTTCTCCATCAGGACGAGGATCCGGAGTCACAAGAGGAGGACCACCGTCCATTACCATTGCAGACTTGATGGAGAAACAGGAAGTTCTTGCTAAGACTCAAACAGATATGGCCGCAACTCAGAAGGAGGTACTCGCTTTCCTCAAGACCTTGATTGAACGATTGCCGCAGGATTCACGTCAATCTTTGGAGCCAACAAGAGATGCCTTCAATTCACCCGGAGCAGGCGTTTCCACCCGGACAGAAGCTCGTGTTACTCCTGAATGTTCAAGAGAAAGGGACCAGCCACCCAACTTCATCATACGTGAGGATCTAGAACGACTCCTTCAAAGCCGAGGCAAAGGAAATCTGACGGATGCACACCAACACCAACCTCCATACCCTCAAGATATGCAACGAATCCCTCTTCCAAGAGGTTACACCTCTCCCGATTCTCCTCTACGACCAGATCGGGTAATGCTCGTGAACATGTTTCTCGGTTCTTGGAATCCTTGGGGAACATGAATACAATCATGTTCTCGCGCTTTGAAAGAATTCTCGAAATCACTTACGGGGAGGGCGTACACTGTACAACAACATCGCGCCTAACAAAGATATCCAACTGGAGCGAGGTGGTCGGTGCTTTCACGTAAAGTATTTCTTCGTGTCCGAACAAATCACCTTTTCGATCTAGGAAGAATTCTTCATGAACAACGAGCATCCTAACAACTTCGTCAAAAGGTTCGAACTCAAGCGCTACGGATTGTCATGACCAACGTCACCGAACGACAATTGGTGGAGTTGTGTATCAACGGATGATACCCATATACCGCGCTCGTTAGAGAACCCGGGCTTTCAAACGTTCTCGAACTCCCACGAGGCCGCAAAACGTTCGAAGAACAATCGCATCGGCACTACTAGAAAGAACCGAGTTGTTCAAGTGAAGATTCACGTGAAAGTCTGGGAGCGGGCGCCTCACGAACAAGCAATACAACACCGGTCCTTCCGTGAGTGTAGTGGGTGAGGAGAGAAAAGGAAAGCTCCAGTGACGGAACAACAAACCAAGCGGACATCCCCGCACACAAGACTTCGTCTCGAAAAGGAGCAGACAAAACTCCCGCACAAAACACTAAAGACACGGGTTTTCCTTTTCCCATGAATGAAGTGATAGAGCTCTTGGAAGCGTGGATCCAAGATGACGCCGTAAAGCTGCCCTCTATCGACGTCCTCCAACCGAGGATTAAATGGCGATCCTGAGATATTGTTGCTACCACAGATTCGTCCATCATCCAACCAAAGATTGCAACAGGTTGAAACAGATATTCAGGGAAAAGGTAGAAACAGGGGAACTCCATCTTGGAAACGAGGGTGTTCATAGAGACCCTTTACCTATCAGGAACTGCATGATTTCTGGGTATTCTGTTCGCAAGACCGTACAATCTATGATGGAACACATATGTGAAATCTTGTACTTCTCCAAAGGACAGCGTCAAGACATATTTGCGGCCCTCAACCACGTTGTATCAGGTAGGCGTTTGCATCCAAAGAGATCCAGAACCCCGATCTTTCCTGAAAGACATGAGCAATGGAGACTGGGGACTCCTAACCGTCGCTCGTTTGAGAAACGTAGAATTCGATAGCGTGTTAATTGATACGGCTTCCGAATTTAACATCATTACCGTCAAGACCTTGAGAGCGGCAAAGATTTCGAAGCAGGAAGCTACTCGTCGCCCAACTGTAGTTAAAGATTCAGCAGGAGAGCTTAGAGATGCATATGGATACATTGATATTGAAGTCGAATTGGGTGATGCCTCGACGCAAGTAAAGTTCTACATAGTCAAAGATCATCCCAATTACGACATGATCCTAGGGCGCTCTTGGATGCAGGACAACAAAGCCATACTGGAAGTCTGTCCTCTACCGGTTTCGGTATCTGAAAGAATCTCTAACACGCCTTCTGGACCTCCTGATGGTTATCTATTGCCGCACCAAAGAACTTACCAATGTGACACAACTTCCCGGAGAAATCACAAAGATACGTTGAAAAGTTCCGATCTCAAGTAAGTCTCGCCGCGCAACCTTCTTTACAACCTACCGCCTCGTTCTCGACAAGTCCCGGGGACTGACTCCAACCAACGAACCAACCCGGCTAGGAGATGTGAATGGGAAGCGGCCCTTTCAAACGTTTTATCAAGAGCGAGAGGCTGTCTTGGTCAAAGACGATAAGGCCAAGGTCCAAGTATCTCGCACGCCCAAACCCATTTGGAATTGGAGATCCGATTACGAAGACGACTACATTCAAGGTTGGGAGCATGACGGTGAAAATGATCACTCCACCGACTCACCCAAATGAAGAGAAGATGAACCATACCCGGTAGCGAGATGTTATCCTAGGCGGCTACCGCAAGCTCATCAACGCCCGATAAACTAGAGGGCATAACAATTCACTCACAATGGCTCAAACCCTACCGAACTTAAGATACTTTGTGCTACCACTTTCCAAAGATTCTCCACACTTTAAAACGCTGTGGCTATTTTTTCCAGCAGGTTGTCTCCTTTTACGATTTCATGTCATACTTGTAATTCCTCCAGAAAATGATTGCAATACTTGCATTCATAGTTAGGGTTCCAATTTTCAATCCTCAATTTAATTGAAGTATCATTTCCATCTGAGAACCTCTCTACCCCTAAAAACACAGAGCCCTGAGTTGACCTAAATCAACACACTAGAGCAAGAAGGGAAACCCTAAGCAAGTATCTCATGGGAAGAAGGAAACAGAACGTGTGCACAAAAAGGAAAACGATTTGAGCTATCTGCCCCAGCAAAGCCAGGAAGATCTTGCATCAGGAGCACAGGTCCGTAAATGTTCTGTCATGATAATTACTTCTTTTATCACTAAGGATTACGTGTGAAGGCGCACCCTTGCGCCTGAGAAAGTTCGGTTGCAGTCTTGACAAAGGATTATAAAAGAAAAACTTTATTCAAATAATCAAATGGAGGAAAAACCTTGAACCCGCCGCCACCGAGTACAAGGAAGATGTTCAAGCGTACAAAATAAGAAGAAAGAATAAAAGAGGTTTTAGCCACAAGAGGATCGACATCGCTCGCACCACTTATCGGGTTCGTCGCCGCCACCTGTTGATGCTCCTCCTTCGAATCTACCTCACCGCTTCATCGACATCTCAAAGAAGCCAGCCGCATTCCGTCCCAACATCACCAGCGGAGCGTCAAAGGGCATAGCAACCCTCAGGGCCGCGCAAGTTGCTTTCACATGTTCGGGTTCGTCTCAGATCGTAATCAAGAATTATCACGACGTCCTGGATCGGGTAATCACACTTGTCTTCACTCGGAGGTCGTTTATGCTCAACTCTCCGCCTCTTCAACCGCGCCGCGCAAATCTCTCGCATTTTGCGCTTACTAGTGTCTGCGCAGCGTTTCCTCGCGCCTCCACCGCTCCTCCATGTCAATCGCAGCTGAAAGTGCACAGATACGTCCTCTGGCAATACGAAGGTGGGAGATAGACATCCCCTGGGAGAAGTAAAAGACAGGAGAGGAACTGTCATTCTCGAATCGACAGGAATTCTTTTCTTCATTCTATAATGAAATAAAAGACAGGAGTTAGAACTTGTATGAAAAGCACATGAGAGATGTAGTCACACGGCAAGACATAACTCACGTCGGAGCACACAAAATCGGCCCAAACACTGGCTTAAGTCAGGCACAAGTTTCAGTCTGGTATTGATTTCAAGTCAGGTGCAAGTTTCAGTCTGGTACAAGTTTCAGTCTGGTTGTAGGAGCAGAATATCGCAGCAAGGACATACTTGCGAAATCCTCACCAATGACACTTTGCGAGTGTCGAAGACTGATGACGCAATAGATAGTGGTGATAGAAATATGAAGAAAGCGCGAAGATCTTGCGAAAACTATAGTGTCTGCGAGATTTAACATTTATACTCTCGCGAGGATGTCGCAAGGTAAATCCGAAATTAAGGGAAATATTAGTTGTACATGAGCTGTCATCCACTATGTAAATACTATATAAAGAGGAGAGCAGGAGAGAGAAAGGGGGGAATAATTTTGGGGAAGAGAGAGAGAGATATTTTGGAGAGAGATATTTTTAAAGAGAGATTTATTTTTCTTTATCATCTTCTTCCCCAAATAATTAGATCTAGAGCTCTACAAAATATCCATTAATGGAGATTGTAAATCTAATTCTTATGTAATCTCAATAATCATAGTGGAGAACCATGGATGTAGATCAAATTGATCGAACCATGTAAAATCTTTGTGTCCATTTTATAATTTTAGCATTTTAATCTTTATTTTGATTATGAAATAGATTTAGATCTATGAAATATTATGAGGGGTGTAGTGTGGGATTTCCTGCAACTACATATGCGCTAGAAACAGTGACCTAATCTTGTTGGTTCAAGAAAGTTTAGAAAAATTGACTACTGTTGGTGACGAATTCAATTGGATCTATAAACTTTAAGGAGAAAACACCGTCAACAATTCAAAGACATGAAAAGAAAAAAAAATATATATATATATATATAGGTTCTTTGTGATGAAATTCAAGGAAGAAAGCTAATTTTTAATGGAAGATTTCATATTCGTGGAGAAAAAGAAAAAGGCAAATTGTTGAAGGAAATAAAGGAAGAATGAAGAAAAGGATAAGAACAAAACGCCTGTGATTTTTATCACAAATGTAAACTCGCAGAGATGGTTTGAGTTGGAGCGAAGAAGCTTGATGTCGCAAGATCAAATCTCGCCATGTCATATTTTTTCACATTTTTCTGACCTAGAGAGGAGAAAAGAATAAGAGGTGGTTACATGCGAATCTTCGCAAACAAACGGCACTGAGATGGACGGGGTTTAGGAGTATGGGTTAGAGCTCGCGTGATCAATTCTCGCAAGCACAATATTTTCACACTTTTTTAGAACTCATGAAAAGAAAGGAAGAATAATAGAGTGGCAATATGGTCTTCTATCGCAAAACAAAGGCCCGGCCACGGATGGTTGTGCGCGAGGTATACTAGGTGGATGTCGCGAGTTCAACCCTCACATCACTCATATTTTCCATATATTTTTTCAAAAAAACGGTAAAGGGTGGATGAACTCAAGTACTGATTATGTGTTTCTTTCACAAACAAAGAACTAGCACAATTGGTCACCGCGAAGAGTATAAACAAAAGGTCGCGGGTTCGAGTCTTCCCCCTTCGCATAGAATTTTTGTCAATTTTTTCCTTGAGTATCAAAGGGTGAATATAAGTCATGTATTAGCATTCGCAATCCTTTCGCACAAGAGGGATAGCACAATTGGTCACGAGCGAACATGAGGAGCTTAAGGTCGTGGGTTCGAATCCCACCTTCGCATATTTTTGGACTTATAAGAGCGAAGAAATGGAGTAAAGTTATAGTATTGTATGTTTCTTTCGCAAAGCAGCAAATAGCCTAGATGGTCGACGGTGAAAAGAAGGAGTTTGATGTCTAGAGTTCGAATCTCCCCATTCGCAAAGATTTTTTGCACTTCGCAAATGTTTACCTTGCGAACGTTCGCAGCATGAACACTTTGCAGATGTTCGTTTACTTCATGCAAATGTTTAGATAATCTCGCAAGGATATCTCGCAAGAAGAAAGTAGGTGATTATTTCGCAGGAACACTTCGCAGAGGCAAGGCTAGCACAGTTGGTTAGGAGGCATGAATGCAAGCAGAAGGTCGCGGGATCAATTCTTGCTTCTCGCATATTTATTTTTGTTATGCGAAATTCGCAAGACTTTGCCTATTTCTCAAAGAAGAAAGTTGATGACTATCTCGCAAATTAATTTCGCAAGAGAGGGTTAGAACAGTTGGTATATCATGAGAATATGCAAGAAGCAAGTCAAGGGTTCAAATCTCATTTCTCACACTTTTTTTTTGCGAGATAATTATAATTTTGTGCGATGTTTATACATTTCAAGGATGCTAGCTTCGCAAGCAAATCATATACTTCGCAAGAGACAACAACAGCAGCAAACCACAAAAGCTAAGTACTACTTTCCTTGAACATTTAACTTCTACAGAAAATAAAAGATTTTTTATTTGATTACAAAAAAGCGATTCAATCGCAAGATTACAAATATTACTAAGATTCCAAGATTATAAAGACTTCAAAATTACAAAGATTTCTAGATTTCAAAAAAAAAAAAAAAAAATTTATTTCAAAATTACAAAGATTTTAAGATTTCAAAGATTCGAGAAAAATCTCGCAGATTAATTTATATATTTCTCTTGAATATTTACTTCACTTCACTTCAAATGATATGATATTATGAGAATAAATGAAAGAAAATGACAGAAATGAAGGAATGAATGAAAGGATGAATGAAAGAATGAAGACATGCGATAATTTCGCAGAGATAATGGAAATGCGATACTTTCGCAAAGATAATGAGAAGAGATAATCAAAAATGAATGATTGAGACAAAAATGAATGAGTGAGTGAATGGGACGAACCTTTATGGCGTACACCCTAGTTCGCGAATGATATTTCGTAAGAGGCAAATGTAAGACCTAAAGTCGTCATATAAGGGGGCATCTCTTAACTCGGCTCGGGAAAAGGTTACACCGCTCCCGGAACCCGAGTCATGGAGATTGGGGATAATAACATCCATCAGGGAGAGATACCTTGGATTTCCAACTATATAAGGTTATACGGTTGGACGACCGAGGGTCTCTTCCAAGGAGTCGCCGTATGACCAAGGCGCCGAGGTACACGGTTGAGTCAAGAGTGCGGGGAGCATGGAACTTCCTTACCACTCTTGACAAGTATTGGCACATGCATCTTTTCGGCCCGAAGAAAACTCCACTTAGGTGCAGTCTCGTAACCATAAGCCCTATAGGTATAAGGGATAAGAGGCTGCGAAAACAATCGCTTGTTGTTAAGACCGGATGGGAGGAGCTAGTCTTGTATGGCCGATGTACGCCTCCTTGAAGGGGCAACCAGGAGATGATAAGGGCGACACCCTCCATTAGGGAGAGTGTCAAAAGACGAAATGTCATGAGGCTCTATTTTCGAAAGAAAATTTAGGCTTGTCATATTTGTGCGATGATCCCGAAGAGGCAATAATACTAATGAGGGTAAGACGAGATCAATGGGTCTTTACATGCAAGTGTAAAGACGTCCTGTGATTTCGTCGCAAGACGGCAATGTCATGGGACTTCAAATTCGCGAGAATTTCTAGACTGTCATATTGTCGCAAGAAAAACATCCGAGAGGTAAAAATACTAAAGAAATGATAAGACAAGATCAATGGGTCTTTACATGAAAGTGTAACGACGTCCTCGCGATTTTGTCGCAAAGACGACAATGTCATGGGCTTTATGTTCATGAGAATATTTAGGCACATCATATTGTCGCAAAAATGAGGGGTGGCAAAATAAGACCTTTAACTAGGAAGGCGAAATAAGACCACACAAGAAAAGCGATAAGGCAAGACCAATGGGTCATTACATGAAAATGTAAAGACGTCCGCGATCTTGTCGCAATGACAAAATTCAACATAAACATTTTGAATGAAAGTAACGAGAGATCTTTAATCGCAAAAGATTACATGATAAGCTTGCGAGCTTGATAAAATGATTAAATGATAAACTTGCAAACATAATAATGAGACTCGAGGCAATGCAAATGCCACACACTTGATATTATGATCATATTATTATGCGATACTAATAGTGCGGGAATAAGAAAAGATGAAGCACAAGTAAGAACTTGAGAAAACAATAAATACGCAAAGAGGAATGCATATACTAGAGACAAAATCGAGAGAAATGAAGAATGGAAGCGATTTAAAGCTACATCAATTTTAGAGAGGCAAAATGAGCTAAGTAACACAAACATTAGCTATACATTGCGTAGAGATAAACATTCTCATCATACTCGCATCATGAAAGCATCGCATAAGCATTTCATGGCATAAACATCGCATACACATTTCATAACATAATCATTACATAAATATTATATTCGCACAAGTATTTTACAAAACTTCTCGCAGAGTTATTCAAAATTTCGGCGAAATTATTCAAACTTCGCAGAGATATTCAGAATTTATGAGAATTATTAAGAATCTCGAGAATGTGATTATTTTACAAGATAAGATAAGCAACTTGAAGAGATTATACTATCGCATGAGCGCAAAGCATGAGACAGAGGCAAGATAAGAATGAAAAACAACTCGCTCATTCTTAAGGATTCTACCCTCATAGATAAAGAACAATGAGGCAACTATGGATTACCAAGAAAACATTTTATGTTCTTTATCTTCTCGGCAAGAATCATTTCCAAAGAAGATGTTCTTAGATGAACAACAAGAATTCTCACCAAAAATGGAGTAATAATTTCGCATGAATAGAGGCAATACTTACTACTCTCATTAAAGGATAAATACTTCTTATATTCCGAGGATTAATACTTCTAATATTTCATACTTCTAATTTCGCATGATTAGTTCGCAATACTTCTTATTCACTTCGCAAAGCTTTTAATTTCGCAAAAGAATAAGAGCATAGCATGAGGTAAAGAACATGGAGCGAGAGTTTCGCATGATGGATTCGCAATACTTATTATATTTAGAGGATTAAATACTTCATACTTCTTATACTTCAAGGATACTTCATACTCGCGTACCAAGAGTTGATACTTCTTATTTAATTCGCAAAGCTTGAACTTCGCAAAAGAATAGAGGCAAGTACGTACTTTTCAAGTCCAGATTCTTTCGCTCGTTCCTTCATCAACAAAGATCAAAGATTGCTACAACAACGGATTTTTCCTTAAAGATCGCTCTTCAAGCAATATTCAAGGAAAAAGAGGCAAGATGTAGGAGCGAGAATATCGTAGCAAGGACATACTTGCGAAATCCTCACCAATGACACTTTGCGAGTGTCGCATCGATGACTAATAGATAGTGGTGATAGAAATATGAAGAAAGCGCGAAGATCTTGCGAAAACTATAGTGTCTGCGAGATTTAACATTTATACTCTCGCGAGGATGTCGCAAGGTAAATCCGAAATTAAGGGAAATATTAGTTGTACATGAGCTGTCATCCACTATGTAAATACTATATAAAGAGGAGAGCAGGAGAGAGAAAGGGGGAATAATTTTGGGAAGAGAGAGAGAGATATTTTGGAGAGAGATATTTTTAAAGAGAGATTTATATTTCTTTATCATCTTCTTCCCCAAATAATTAGATCTAGAGCTCTACAAAATATCCATTAATGGAGATTGTAAATCTAATTCTTATGTAATCTCAATAATCATAGTGGAGAACCATGGATGTAGATCAAATTGATCGAACCATGTAAAATCT